>VZRL01000335.1:428065-655355 GCA_013397895.1 Origma solitaria | reverse complement strand
CCTCCCCACCAGGCTGTGGGGGGTTCTCTGCATCCCCTGGACTCCATGGGCTGCAGGGGGACCACCTGCTCCCCCACAGTCTTCACCACGGCTGGCAGAGGGTTTTCAGCTCCGGCGCCTGGAACACCTCCTCCCCCGCCTTTCCACTGACCTTGGTGCCTCCATGTTGTTCTCCCTCATATATTTTTACCTCCTCCTCCTCCTTCCCTGGCTAAAAAGAAGTGCGTACTCACATTGTTTTGATTTCTTCTTAAATATGTTTTCACAGAGGCGTAACTAACATCTCTAATTGGCCCAGGTTGGGCCAGCAGCATGTCCATCATCGTCAGAGCCATCAGAGATTGGCTCTGCTGGACATGGTGGAAAATTTCCAGAATCTTTACTCAGGACATGCAGGAGCCATCTTTGTACCCCACCCTGTTCACTGGCAAAAACTGGGCCAGGCAAAACTACCACAGTTGTATAAAGAAAAGATAAATTCTATAAGAGCTAAAATTCTGAAGTCTTACTTTTCAAAACAATATACACAACTGTCTAGTTGAATCATAAATGAAAGTATCAATGGATTAATTCCTTGTCAGAGTAATAACACAGTCACATATTCAATTCTTGTGTAGATAGAGGACAGATAGTATACCACAAAAGACAGGAAGAATTATATTCCTGTGTCTTTAAGTATAAAAATTACGGTTGAAAATAATAAATGTGATTTCTACCAGTCAGAAACACTCTCCTAAGTCAAATGAATTGTAAACAAAAAAAATTATTATATGTAAGTCTAAAAGAGGAATCACAGAGTTCCACCAAAGACAGACTAATGAGAGTGGCAGGCTGCTGCACAAACAGAGGAGGTTGCTTTCTTCTATGTCTGCCACAGAATAGATGGATGCCATATCTCTAACCTGGCTGTAAAGGAGACACAAAAGACTTTTTTGAAGAACAAAGTTCAGGGGTAGAGCTAATCAGCCCAGAGCAATCCTAGGAGCAGGTTATCTACACACCTCAAGTGTTGGAGCAGTGTTGTACAGCAAAACCTTCACAATGCTCCTTTTTTTTTTGTAAGACATTAATCTTTCACTTCTAAGGCCCTTAGCAAGCTGTAATTCTACTTTTTCTTTTGCACATGGCAAGGTACCATTAAAAGAAGTTACCTCCTTCCCGCTCTCCAGCTCTTCATATATATATATATATATATCTCTATCTATCTCTATATGTACACACACACATATATATATGTGTATATATATGTATACACATATATAAAGAAATAATAATCCAAAACTGGAAGAGTAGGTCCATGTGAGAGTAGTACGATGAAAATGTAATTGTCTTTGGGGCAGAAGGGACTGTACATTGAAGGACAGGAGGTCTGAGATGCACCAGCGCCACCTTAGATCAGATGAAGTTGTTGTGGGACCTCTCTTGTTTGTTCTTCCTCTCTTTGGAAGTAGAACAAACAAAGGTCTGATTGGATAGGAATAAGATGTCTCTGGAAGAAAAAAGTCAAGAAAGACTGTTCTAGAAACATTAATTCAGTTTGCCTGATTTGCCTGGGAAAATGCTCCTATGAGTGTATCAAAAGAATAGTTGAATAGAGCGAGGTCAGCAAATGAGAAAATGGGAAAAAAAAAGAAAAATGGTGTTACTTGATAGTTTTGGACTATAACAGCTGAGTAACTTTGAAGTAGGTTCTGTCAATCTCTTGTATGAACCTATAATAAATAAAACTGCTTGAAAGATAAAGATGACTCAACAGTGTATAAAATTTTCTGCATCGTTCATCATGGTAAAATTTAGGAAGAAATTATAGAATGTAAAGAGAATGCTGAGCTTTTTGTGCTTAAAATGAGAGAACATGTAGTCTGGGAGATAAGTTAACAAATGGTTTTGCTGTGCTTTGTTCCTGTTTAGAAAAGTGACACAGCAGAATTGTGCTAGAGGAAAAACCCAGTAATAATACTAGAGCTAGTAATGTTGTGGCAATATTTCTGTATATAGTAAAATTTATCCCTTCTTAAAAATCCAGAAGCATAAATAGGCAAGTGAAGGTTGCAAATGGAGAACCCAAATATAATATCATATATACTCTTTTATTTCAGCCAATAAAAGTTCTGTTCTAATTCTAAATATGTGTAGGTTTTCATATTTTGCTGACGAACTAGAGGAGCATTTTTTAAAATAAAATGTCCTCTTGAAGTGTGCTACCCTGGACGCAAAACTACAGAAACTGTATATCAGAGAGCTGAGCGGAAAAAACTTAACTCTGCAGAATCCAACCCAGTGCTGGCTAGGCTCCCTGAACTGGCTCACCTCCAATCCCAGGATCACCACAGCATTGGTGTGAGGGAGGGATGATGGATGGCTGGGAGGGGGAGCACATGGCAGAGCTGCTTAAATTGTCATGGGACTGTATTCCTGGAGATGGAAAATTGATACGCAATAATATATTGATATGCAAAAATATTAACATAACTGTGTGGGCTAGAAATTTTAGAGACATTTCTGCAATATTATTATAATTGATGGCTATCTAAGATTTGGATTCTGCGGAGTGTAGCGGAACCTGTGCAGTTTAAATAAGAAAATTCTCACTTGCCTCAGAAGTTTAGTCTTCAAACAGAAAAGAAGTTTTGTTGATAAGTTGAGAGATTCTCACCACAAATCCTTTTAGCCATTTTTCATTGTGTTAGAATGGTTGCATCTTCAACAGTTGTTGCTTAAACTTAAACTGTTGGTTAAACCTTAAAATTTTAGTAGTCCACTGAGTTTTTCATTACATTGTGGGAAAGCATAAATGATCTTTGAGATTAAATGTCATGATAAAACAAGGGAGATTTTTCATATAATAAACAAGGAAATGGACAAAACGGGAGTTCTGTGAAGATTCTAAAGATCTATCAAAGCTTTTTGAATATTCTATGAGTTGAAAATACCATGAGTCTTTTAGCATCTATCTGTAATTACTCTTTTAAATCTTACAACTTCCTGCGGAGGAGTACAAATCATGCTCCTTTTGAGTAGACGTGAAACATTTCTTTCATCAAGTTGAAAAGAAAAGAGGGGAGGAGTCTATGACAGTGAAACCAGAGACTTGTGTTCATGTAAGAATTTCCTTTATTGGGGAGTGGGAAATTAAAGTAATTTATGGTACCCTAGGAATTTGGTAGTTGAAGGATGAGCTTAAACATAAAAAATATTTTTAAAATTGTAGTCATAGTGGTGGTTAATGATGACTCCTTTCATGGTAGACCAGAATACCTTACAAAGGGAAAAGTGGTAGTATGTAGATAAAATTGCAAGCTTGAACAGGATCTGAACTAAACTTACATAAAGAAACATATCTACTGTTGTTTCAATTTTAAAAATAACTGTGCTTCATAGCTCTGCCTGGAAGCAATTTAATACAATAAATTGATTTTTTTAAAAAGTATTTCCAGCCAGACCAGAAGCGGTATTTAATAAATATCTTGAAAGAGTGAGTCGGTTCTTTATACTTGGTTTTTATATCTGAAATTGCAGATAGTAATTCAACCTGTTTTTCTAAAGCTGATCTCACATTTATCTTTTTCTCTCTGTGTCAGTGTAGAAATATGATTTGGAAAACTGTTCTCTAGCAGAGGTAGCAGAGCCACTGTTACAAAGTTCATGATACTGTGGTATTCAAAGCAACAAGAAAAACCCAACCATGTTTCTTTCAAATTTTATATCTACAGAGCTTTTGGATAATGCTGCCCTTGAGAAAAGCATGCATATCTTTGGCAGAGTGTTATTTAAGAATATATCACGTGTAGAAAATTCATTGAAGGAGGATCATGCTAGTCAAAGACATGAGCATGCAGTGTTAGAAAAGTCAGGCTTCAGAAGTTATGCTGGTTTGTAATCCAAAGACCAAATTTAAAGTCAGGAGCAGCTTTGATTCTGGAACTTGATGGTGACGTGTTTATGCAGGAAAGGACTGCAAAACCAAAGGTGTTAATTTATAGCATATTTTCAGAATTACAAAACCTAGAAAATGTTATCTTGCATTTACTGAGCACTTACTATGTCCACAGAGGCAATTATTAGAAAGTCTTCATTCAGTGTGAAACTGAAGAGTAAAATAAATGCAGCATTTTCTTCCTTCACACAATGCCTTAGTAATCTGTGAAACACTTGTAATGTCATGCTTACTTGTACTAAATCAGATTGGCATGTGATTTGTCATTTCTAGAAACAGAGAAAAATCAAACTGCACTACCGTGGCATTAAGCTCTGTAGAGATTATTCAAGTGTCCTCACCTCCGTTATATTTTATGGGAAGATCAAGGTCTTCTGTAAGCACTATATGATTGGGGGAAAAAGGATCTAAAAGGACCTTGAGATGTTGGATTATTTCTTCTTAAGTCAGAATCAACTTCAGCTGGCATAGCCTAAATCCTATCATTCTCCAGAGGTGACAGGAGTAGAGATTCAGTGACTTCCACTGCCAGCATGCAGGCTTAGTGCTTACTTACACTTGGTTGCAATCCAAGTGCATTACTTCCTGTTACAATTTATTCCTCTGGCAATTGTACTTGACTTTATTTTTGTGGCTTCTGAAATAGTTCCTCAAACTTTGACACAAATATTTCCCAAAAATTACCTTGTCTCCTTGTAGATATCTCTCTTTCAACACCCCCTTCAGCACTACTGTTTTCTCAGCCTTTCCTCTTACACCATATTTTCTGAATCTCATGGTTGTGCTAATTCTTCTTTACTGGACCTTCTCCAAAACATCTTTCTTGGTGTATGCTAACAAAAACTGGTGTGTTCTAGCTCATGTGTACCAGCACCAGCTGAAGGAAGATGATTGTTTCCTATATTTACCAGATAACGTTCTTATTTCCTAGACCGAAGTCTGACTGTTTTGTGGCAGGATGGTTTTGCTCAAGTTCTGATCCACTCCAGATCTTTCACAAAAAATTGTTGCCAAGTACCTGTTTGGTACCAGTGAAATGGTTTAGGCAGGAAACTTTCTACCTGTCTTCACTCAATTGCCCATCTTTATTCCCACGCTTTCCATACCATTTTTTGTTTGCATTTGATTCCATTTACCAAGACCAGAATGTTGTCAACTTGTAATGGCTTGGTGTTGCCTGTGGAGTTAAGTGATGCAGATATCCATAGCACTGAAACTTGTGAAATTCCATTGTTTCAGTTAACCATTGCGACTTAACTGTCATGGTTTTCTAAGGAGCTGTCATTTGCCTTTGTATCGAATTTCATTTGAGAATGTCAGAGGGGACAGCTCCCTCCAAACTAGCACTGTCATTTCCTGCTTGCGCAGCAACTTCAGGCTATCATTCCACACAGGATAGTAGATGTCATGTTATGGTCCTCAGGAGCTAAACTTCCCTTGGCAGAAATCCTAGTGAAAGTCTCTGCTTCTGTGGTTTCTTCTTAAATAAGTTGTCTTTCTGTAACTTTCATTGCTATATCTCTGGTTAGGTACGTTTTCATACCAGATTGATCAATTTGAAAGGCAGAGAGTTCAGATCTGCCTGTTTTCAGAGACTGATTTTTTTTTTCTTCTGAGTTCAGATAAAGCCCATGGAAAACTTCTCGTAAATGAGAGTTTCTGTCTTTCCTAGTACAATGTCTGTGTCAATGTCATGCATTAAGATTGTACCCTTTAGTCTTACACTGAGTAATACATTCCTACTTCTTTTAAAGTCCCATGTTGAGTGAGTCCAAGGCACGTTGCAAGTCCAAGGCAATTATATAAAACTACTCTAACTTTGGAAGCATGAGATATAAGTTAATTTTAAAGCATTAATACTCCTGTGAAATAAATTATGGGTCTAAAATTACAGAAAAGATTTAAGAATAGACAGGTGTAGTCACCGTTGTCTCTACAGGGTTTTCCTCATTTCCTGCGCCTCACATCATCCCATCCTCTTCCTTCATTTTATTTTTCATTTCTTCTGGTTTAATCCTTTTCCCTACAGCATGTTTCCTTCTGACTCTTGGGTGTTTCGTTGTTTGATTGTTTTCATTCTAATTCTTTGCCCATTAAAGTAGCATTTTAGATCTTAGGAATTCCCAGACATACTGTGGTTGTCTAATAATGATAGAAAGTACTTCAGTGATCGACAGTAGCTCTTCCTACCTGTCTGGGGAAAAAAAAAAGGATTCCTGGACAGCAGATAGGAGAAATGCCACCAAACAGATGGTTTTCTATGACTGAGCTATAAGCATTCTTCTGCCTAACTCATGTTGCTTGAGAAGCTACTGCTATCAGCGCCTACCTGTACTTTTAAAACATGAAATAGAAGACTAAAGCTAGGAGAGAGCGGTGCGGGTACAGGCTGGTATGGATGGACGTGTCTGAGCAGAGGGTCTGGAGGAGATCCAGCTTATGAGGAAAATAAATGTCTGTGGGGTGTAGAAATGGGGTTTGGGTTGTAAGAATGTGTGACAGCAAGTGTAGGGGACTTTAGGGTGCTCATGATTGTAGAGTGGCAGAGCACTGGAAACTTCTATTGCTGCCCCACCGCCATGGGTGCCATGTGGTGTTTGGCAAAGTCCTTATATACTGTGCTTACCTTTTTCTTCTTCAGGACATACAGTGTAACAATGGTCGTGTCTTTCACCATTTGTGCAGCAAGCTTTGCTTAGGAAAAAGAAGGAAAGTGTGTCTGCTGTGATGGCTGGTTATTTCAAATTCCATGTTGAATTTGAAACACTCAAAGTGGATAGAGCCGTGACGGAAGCCATTTTGTAATCTACAGGTTCTGACCCTTCCGGAACATTAATAGTGTGGAAAAAATAATGGACTCTTCTTCTTTAGGAAAATAAACATCCTTTTTTTTTCTGCATGTCAAGACCATAGCTGTGAAACAGTGAAAACTATCACATCCTCTATTGTTGCACATGTCTAATGTATAAAAAACCATTTGCGTGTTTTTTCCCCCTCTGTGCTGTTTTTCCTAGCATGGGGATTGCTTTTCCCTCCCTCTTCTGTCTTTACTCCCTCCCCTTTTCTTTCTTTCTTTCTTTCCTCCCCTTTCCTTCCTCCCCCCCTTTTTTCCCCCCATTTCCTTTCTCTCCCTCCTTTCTTTCTTTCTTTCTTTCTTTCTTTCTGTCTTTCTTTCTTTCTTTTGTTCTCCCTTTGCACTGGTGAAACCACTCTCTTTGGTAATTGTGAGTCAGTTCGGTCAGTCCTGGGCTTTTCTGTGCAGAGACTGCCAAGTTTTTAGAAAATATGTGGTGGTTTAGGGATTTGGATATATGTCCAAAAGGGACAAGATTTGAGACCTCCAAATGTCTTTAATTTAAAACCATAATTTGGAAAGGATCTTTCCTGAGTCCCAAGAGAAAAAAGCCAATACTTGCATTTATGCTATTAGTCATCATTCTCTTCACCATTAGGGCTCTCCTCCCTTCTGAAAATGTTACAGTTTGTTTTGCTGCTTTAACAAAAATGAGTTTAGTTGATTTAATGTTCTGTTTCATGATGAAGTGTCTTATCTAGGTCATAGTGTAGCTGTTAATAAGATATTTATGAAGTGGTAAGAATTCTCTGCTCTGTGGTGAATTTAGTCTCCAGAGTGGGGCAAAATGCTATTTAACTAGCAAATAAAGCAGTTCAGCCTCGTATTATGTCAAAGTTGACTGCAACAATTTTAATCTTTTAGTAACCCCCTAAATATGTAGAGTGTCTGGAACTGCTCAAAACTTTGGTAATTTGACCTCTACTATAGAAAAAGCATTTGATATAAATTAATATTGTAAGTAGCTATCCAAGGAAGGGAATTTTTTGATTTAGAAGCCAAGCTAATACTATTATATTATGTGCAGACTGTAAAACACAGCTAAAGACTAAGAACATATTCCTGAGCTCAGTTTTTCAGTACTCAAGACTCATTTGCTTGGCTTATCAGAGACTGTGCTAAATCCTTGTAAGTATTTGAAGCTGGTATTTGTGATATTTGCTTGGGATTGTGTTGTCTGCCATGTAACACTGTTATCAGCAAATGTTTCCCTCATTTCTGCATAGTTTTTATTGGTGTTTAGTATGATTGCAGCTGGAGTGGTGAAGGCACAGGCAGTAGACGTATTCATGTTCTAGGTGTTTCCCAGACATGCAATGTAAATTCAGTTATTTTAAAAAGAATTCTGTATGAACTACTGCTTCACCATAAAAAGTTTTGAAAACAAAGTTGTTTGGTATTTGTGTCTATTGAAGCAGTAGTGCTTTATCTCTGTGTCTGTCATGTTTACTAAAAATATTGTATGTGAGCCCTTCTCTCTTCAGCTGTGTATCAGCAGGCTTTATATCAGGCACGATTTACAATGTATTGAGTTTTGCAATAAATACAGACTAGCACTTACATGAAAAGTGAATAATTAATGACTTACATCACTAATTCACTGGCCATGTTTAATTAGCTTTAGATTGCCACCTCAGATCTATGGAAGTGGTTTTGATTGGGTTTTCATAAATTTCATTTTCCTTGTATTTAATTTACTGCCATTTCTGTGGAGTCCCTATTTCTGGGTTGATCTAGGCAGACAGAATTTTATATCGTGTAGAGTAGAACAGAATAGTTGCTTTCATCTTCATTCTTATTTTATGTTTTCATTTGTATGATTATATGTCTGACTGAAAAGTAAGTCTTCATGAAGATTTGATTTCCCGACTAATATGTGTTTTTGCTTTAAGATGGTTTATAGTTCACTGTAAGGTTTTGTTGATCTGGAAAACAAGGAGTGAAACTAAACACAAGCTTGGCTGTGTCTGCACTTAGGCCAGACAGTGAAGGAAATATGTGAACCATGACTTGTTCATACCTAAGATCCCACAAAACTATTTGTGTAAAAATCTATAGACTGTTCTGCTATTTCTCCCCCAAACAGCTGTCTGCTGGAATCAACTTTAAAAGACCTGGTTTCATGACCACATTTTAAATTTTATTTTACTTCTAAACCAGTTATCTTACAGAGGATGAAGACATTAATTTGTCTCTCATGTAATGGCATTATGAATTGTGTGAGAAGCAGTGCTGCTCTGGAAGCAGTCTCTACCTTTTGTAGAAGACAGACAATTAAGGTTTATTGATTAAGGTAGCATTTAAACCTTTTTGATAAAGGTAATAATGAGTTTTTAACACTAAGAAACCATATTCTCTTGTAAACATAAAATGTTACTTTTTTACCTGAATAAAGGATTTAAAAAAAAAAATCAGACTTAAATAATCATAGTTTATCCTCATAAAATTTGACCTGAAAAATATTTCACTTGCTAGATACACATTTTTGTGTTATGCCTGCACCCATTAGCGTTCAGCATCTAAAACAGAACAGGGAGTCTCATTTCACCGACACAGTCATAGATGTTGGTGGTATCTTGTTTTGTAGAATCAGTAACCTTCTGAAACTCCTGTTATAAAGGCAAACAAATTAATGAAGGCTATTTAAATGACGTGAGAAAGTGAGGTAGTCTTGTTCATCTTCCAAATGAGAAAAATGAGGCAGAAGGAAGGTGTGTGAAGTGTGCTGAGAGCAGAAAAGTTTTAGTGTGAGTAAGAGTTTCTGTACAGGGTGTCCATGAACATCTGTCACGAGACACAACTGTGCCTACAGTTAATATGGTGTTTAATGGAGAACTTGGCAAAAGTCTGGGAAGAGAAAATGAAAGATCAAAATGCTAAAATAAAAGCTCTCTGTCAGAGAATTCCTGTTGTTGATTTCGATTCAAGTAGTTGAGTACCTACCTTGCTTACATTTTTATCCAGTGAAATATAAAATTTAAGTTCTTACTGCATTTGCATATCGTGGCATACATGTACCCTGCTGCATTTAAGTAACTTTGACTAATTTCTGTGGTTCATTAATGATTACTTGTTAAAAGGAGGGAACAGATAACACAGCATAAATGGCAAAAAATTAACAGCTTTTCTCGAAGAGTGTCATGAACAAGCTAACAACCAGAGCTGTAAAGAGACATATAAAAGTCCGTTTTCGAAAGAGAAAATGTAGGAGAGGAATAAGCATAACTGAAAGGAAACCAGCAACTGTTCTAAAATTACTGAATCTAACATCATGTCTTGCTAAAATGGATTTATTTGAAGATAGGAAAATGTATGTAGACAGTTGCAGAATAATTGACTTCTGGAATCATTGTGACTTACATTTGTAGTATATATTTGAAGAACACTAGTATTTTTCTAATTCATATCATTGAATAGAAAGCTTGTGTGACAGTTGCTTGGAATAATTTGGGGAACGAGAAATGAGCAAATTTGGCAAGACATTTTTATATTAATGGCAATTCCAACTTCCTTCTTCAGAAAGATGAAGTTAAATTAATTGACCTACTAGATTTCCATTAGTCATTATTCTATATGCCATCATTCACTCAAGCTTTTAAATTCTTTTTGTGGAGGACAGACTTCCAGGCTTTGTAAGACACTGAAATTTTTGTAGGCATTAGGAGCAGGATTTGGTCCGAGAGATGAAACTGAGTAGTGGAGAGTTTTTTTGGGACTAGAAAGCCAAAATGTCATCCAGACACTCAATTTGCTGACAACAGGAGTATCATACATTGCCAGGCATTTTTGTCTGCAGTTACCTTTTTCCCCCTCACTCTTTATTCTTTTTTATGTGATCGTAGAACGCAGAGGCTGATGGTGGCTACAAGGTAATACTGCAAAAAGTGTAATGCTCATCTTCAGGTGTTGTAAAGTGGCCTGATTCTGTTGCAGTCAGTGAAGTTACAGTGGGAATGTTATTAAAGATTAAATTTAGAATGTCTTAGACCTGACTGCTGATGTTTCTAGTTCTTGAAGATGTTTTAGATTAGAAAGTCTGTGTTCAAGCAAACTGTCCTTCCCTCAAAGCATTATAGTTGTTGCAAATAGCAACATTCCTCTTGCCACTTACCAAAATACAGGAAATTACTTAGTCTTGCACTTTTGCATGTCTTTGAAATTGCTTCCTATTGGATTTCAAGATATCTGTTTGTTTTGTTTTGTTTGTCCCTTTTTACTAACATTTAGTTAAATGATACTTGAATGCTATTGTTTGGATTGCTTAATTACAGTTTATAGCCATTCATTATTTGCTTTGGGTTTTTTTTGTTTTAAATGAGGATAAATTGGAAAGGTGGGACCTTGTAGACTACTAATATACTAGGCATTCTTTTTGAAGGCAAACTGATTAAAATGAAAGAAAGTTTAAAAATATTTATTTGTGCCTCTAATTTATGCTGTCTTGATAGATATGTTAATAGATGTGTATATTTTTATAGATGTAGAAGTGTAGAAATGATAGATGTAGAAGTGTAGAAATGATGTGTAGTCTCCTCTGAAGTTTGATAATTGTAATTTCCCTAATTGTCTTTTTTTCTGGCTTAGTTTTATAGTGTATTTTCATATACCTATTGACAGATCTTGATTTTACTTTTTCTCTCACTGGAACAAGTGTCACTAGGAATTTTGCTCTTAAATCTGCTTTAATTTGCAGCAGTTTGCTTATATTCAGGTTTACCTCTGTGTTTTTACTGAGGGAAGGCTTTCTGAGAATGATGGAGCTGTCAAATACACAGCCCAGACAATGGTCATGCATGGGGTTTTTCTTGACAAACTGCATAACAGTGATGGTCAGCCTGAAGCAGCTGATGTTCCATTGTGAGATGGACTAATGACCAAATCTAGCAGGGAAAGGAATGTCAGAAAATTAAAAGAATTGAACATTAGTTAGACGAGACACTGAATAGAAAAATGAAGTAGAAATATGGACCATTTTGGGATAATTAGGCTTGGAAGGGACCTCAGTTCCTCATGGGATCCAGGCTTCACTCAAAGCAGGGCTAGCATTTCTGTGACTACACTGCCTTTTAAGTTAAATCCCCAAAGAAAAAACAGATTTCACTAAAGCATTTTTCATTTCTCTTGACAGTTCTGCTTTAGAGTGCCTTTCATATTTCCTTTCTTTCTGACCCTGCAAGAATCATACATTGAATTAAAAGAAGTAGGAGTCAAATTTCAACCTGTAATGTTTGTTTGCATGAGGACTCACTTGGTAGCCTGAGGTTGCCAATAGGACTTTAATTTTTCTCTATGCATAATAGGAACGATACTCTGAGTCAGTGGGGAGTGGAGATCCTCATTGTTTACTGCTTTGAAGATGAGGTTATAAAGCTGTAATTACTGATAATACTTGACCTAAGCCCTTTCCCTTTAGCAGGCAATGCATAATTTTGTGATTTCTTTTATTTGCATTGTATACTTTAAATACATTTGAAAAAGATTTGTTGAAAGTGTTGTCTGGCCTCAAGAACTCTTGTGCTGTTTAAACCACTGTTCTTCTTAATTGCCCTTGATCTGCAGAATCTGAGCTGTCATTACATTTTCCTAACTGAATTTAGATAAATGCCTTCCTAGCTCCTCTGTTTTTGTGACAAACGTGGAAGTATTTTCAGGTTTATTACTCTAGTTCTCTGCCTTTCAGAAGAGTGTTCTTCTCCCCTTTTTCTGTTAACAGCAGACAGTGTGTAGAGTTGTGCAGTTCAGAGTGTAAGAACAAAATGGAGTAATGACTTCTTTGCATTTCATTAAATATGTGCTCTTGTAATTTGTGTTGGTTTTTTTTGCAAGTTTGCAGAGCATTTACATTATATGCAGTGGCGAAATTTGTCCAAAATTTTCTAACTTGGATGTTTGGAATTGCTCGTAAAATTTAAGTAACTCCAGACATATAGAGTATCTGCAGCTTTCTTTTGAAAAAGCATATGCTTTTTAAATTTTAAAGTATTTTTTACGGCTTTTACTCCCATTGTGACACACCATGTAAAAGAAGAATATTTTTGTAGAGTATTCTACTCTGCATAGAAGTTAGCATTCATACTCTCCCATCAGAAAGATGGCTCAGTTCCAATATACTGTTGTAACTGTGACAGGCACGTAAATTAAACGCAAAATATTTTTTTCCCTTGTGTATTTACAGTGTCATTCTTTTGATATTGATTTTACAACTATTTTTTTGCAGCTAGGCCATGGATCTTAGTCTTAATATTCAGGCTCACTTGGAAACCTGTCTTGCTGATTCTTGGCCAGTTAATAGTTCCAAGTGGATGCAATTTAATAACCCTTGTGCTGTTTTGATTTGCCTCCCACACCATCTGGTCTATGTCTTTCTCATGGTCTTTTTTTTTTTCCTGTCTTAAAGGATAGTATTTTTTCAATAATTCAAACTTTCAAGCATGTCATCTGAAAATGTAGCTTGCTCTGAAATTTCCCTGTGCAATGTGTATTTCCAGAAAGAAGGCTTTCTGTATATACAGGAAAAAGAACATGAACAGGAACCTGTGGACAAGTTGGAATGGCAGGAATGTAGTGCACAGTAAAGATGTCTGTTTCTTCACACTGAAATATTGTTTAAACACATTTCAGGAGTTAAATTATTTCATGGCTCCAAGGTCTCCTGGATGGCTCTCTGTATTTCTCTCTAGTGGCCTCCACATTTAATTATTGGAGAGTGGCAAGAGATGTCTTCGAAATACAAAATCACTCAGCCTTCGCTGAGATGAAAGCTAAGTGTTGTGATGAAGCTTGTAGTCTATTAACTGAGCTTATTTATACTTGATTTAGTAAAGATAACTTAGGGTAGTGCTAATTAAGCTTAGCTGTGTTTATCATAGTGTTTCGAAAATACTGGGTGAAAAGGTTGTTCATTTTGTCTGAAGGTAGGAATTCTTGACAACATTTTTTCAAATTTTGGACAACCATTTGCCTGCATAGCCTGAATGTATGCCCTTTAGCTTTTGTCTATGCTTCAAAAAAGTTCCTTTAGCCAGTGTTCAGTTTATTTCTGATTTATGTATGGTTTTTTGCACCTCCTGTGGTACCAGGTGTCCCTTTGGTGGCATCAGCCGTCTGTGCTGCAGAGAGAGAAGGGAGGGCTGAAGGTGTCCATCCCACGCTTGGCTGGGTTTGCGTTGCTGTCTTCACCGCAATTCCTCGGCACTTTCAGTACAAATTGCACCCTTCCTCCAACAGCTGACAGTGGTGTCTGGCGCTGGGGTGGGCTGGGGGTGCCCAGACCCCCATGTCTGACTGAACCTGCTTGGTCCTGCCTGATTCCCCTGGCACAGAAAGAGAGCTGGGCGCATGCCGGTGGCCTGTGGGGCGCTGACTCCTGCTACCTCAAGGATTTCACTAACCTGTTGCCCCTTTACCTTGTCTTCAGCTCCGTATTTCAACACTGTAACACAAACTCTGACCTTACACTTTCCAGCCTTGCTCCCCTTCTGGCTGTCCTGCAGTAAGATGCCCACCAATCCCTTGTCATAGATACTAATATTCGTGAGCTAAATATTGAAGCACTGTTTAATATTTTCTTCCCTGACAACAATCCTTGGTGCTGTACATGTTTCTGAATTTTATATGAAGATGTATTTCCTTCTTCTAGAGCGGTCACTGTGACGATGGAGAGGTGAGCTTGCGGCAGAAAATCAATGTACAATCTCCATTTTGCCTAGCAGAATTGGGCTGATGACTTTTTGATGCAGTCCCTTTTGCTTTTCCCCACTTCCTTCTTCTCCAGCAGCCTGGTTTTCTTAATCGAAAGTCAAGCTTCTAGGTTTGCCGGAGTAGTGCTCCCATCTTCAGTCAGCTTGTGCAAGATTAAAAGCTTGGCCTCCACTTCTGCTTCAATGACATTAGATTATCGCTAAACCAAATCTATAGATGCCAAAAACTACATCTGAGCATGTGCCATTTCTGTAATTTGATTGTGACTTAATACAAATTATTTTGCCATTAGAATAAGTTAAGCGTTTTATTTAACCTTTTGTACAGTTCATGAGTTTTTGGCATGTTACTGTTATTAAAAAGAATTAACTATGCAAGCTTGCATATATGTCTGTCCCGTACTTTTATCAATTCTGTTTTATGTGTGATCTCCAGTAGATACCATGCTTGTAGCCAAAAGAAAAAAAAAAAACCAACCCAAACCTACATAAGTAATGGAATTTTTTTAAATCTGTACTACATATTAGTTCCAACCATTTTCTGCTGTACCAAGGGTGATAATTTCAGCTTGGTTGGGAAAAGAATCCTAGTAAATATTTCCAAAAAGAGTTTTTCTGGTTGATTTGTCTTGATAGATTTAAAGAACTAGTTCATCTTTAAGAAAAGGAGTGTGTCTTTTTGTTTTGTGTTTGTTTTGTTCTTTGTTTGTTTTGTTTTAATTTTGAAGATGGAGTGAGTCAGGATCTTGCTCTTTTTCTTTTTTTTCTGGTGATTTTTACACTACTGCTTATCAGAACAATGGTTTGATTGACATTTAGTCCATATATGTGACCTTTGGAAAGAATCTAAGAGATTCTTATTCCCTAGCTCTGGCAGTGTTTCATTTGTCTCAACTGTGTAGTAAATGTTTAACTTTAAGTGTATGAGAACAGTGTGTCCTGCAGATTGGCATTTTAGGAGAATCTCTGTTCCAGAAAGCTTTATAGTCTCACCTTAATTTTAATTTTACATCCCATTCTCCACAAGTAGAAATAGACCATAGCCTGGTTAAGGTCATCTGAATTTTCATCTGTGCAAATGATTTTGTTACCTTTTCCTTTTGCGTTGTTGTCTTCAATGGTGATTTGTTTCACGTGGCAGGCAAACGCATTTCCTGACACCCATGTTCATTCTGGTCTCCTGATGTGCATCTCAGGGTGTTTTGATCCAATGTCAGGATGAGACTAGATATGCACTGTTCCTGTGTATTTTGTTTCCTTTTGGAAATTTCTCGGGCGGGGAAGAAATGAAGACGTACATCGAATTGTGTGCTCTGGTGACTCAAGGTGCTCACAGCCACAGAACTCTGCTCTGCAGAGCATTCATTCCCCATGATGCAGAGAGATCACATCTCCATCCTGTGAATTGGGGCTGGGGCATTTATACTGCCACTGTGGGCCACATAAACATTTTAGGACCCTGCTAATATAAAGACATATCAGAAATCCATGTGTGACTGTGGCACTATGTTTATCGTAATGTGTGTGGATGAAGCTTTGGTAGCGGTGACCCGTCTTCTGAGTTGGGAAGGAAAGGGAAACAAGTGAGCAAAGGAGCGCTTGTCATTGTACTCGGATTTAAAAATCATCTGTTTTTCATCTTCTGTGAGCTCTATTAGAAAAAGCGTTATTGACCATTTATTAATTCTCCATTTTCTGCCATCTTCCCCCACCTTTATTATTGTGAAGGGATCAACACCTAAGAGATACTTAACAACAGATCTACTGACAGGTTTTTATCACCGTGATAATCAAGTTTCTTTACTCCTAATGAACTTCTAGCTGCAACTTGTAGTTTCAGTGCAGTATATTTACATAGTAATGGATCAAGTTGTCCACCACCATAACAGTGAGGCAGTTTGAAGAGAAGACTCATTTTGTGAATTCTGAAGAACTTGGTTTGCTGGGGTGTGCAGTGCTCTACATGAAACAAAATATGTCGCTGCGGTGTTTTTGTGGTAAAGGGCTGGTTCTGCTCTCCAGAGGCTGTCAGGCTCTCCTGTTAGGAGTGCAGTAGATGGAAGTGTGCCCTTCTCTCTTGTTTGACAGGCCATCATTTGAGGCTGGGAGTTTTGCCAGCTAGTGACCTAGTGTATCCAGTTTCTAATTTGGGTGAAATGTTATTGAGAAGGTGGTGGGCTGACAACTCTGGCATTTCCTGGGGTTCTCAAATTACTGTGACACCATGTGATTGGTTTTTCAGGCTGGGTCTTAACTTGAGTGAACTGTTTTTACTGCTTGCTCTGCTAGGAGTTTACTTGTGACCTGAAGACTGAATTACTTTTTTTTAGTTGTTACTTATCAGTTACTAGTTTTGTTGTTGAAGTTTTTGGGAAATTGAGAGTCTCTATGTGTAGATGCCTAGTACCTTACATTCTAAAGAAAGCTTTAGAGGAAGACATTTAGCATTGCTTGCCTTCTGGGAGCTCAGACTTTTCTTTCACTGTTTTTTGGTTTGAGCAGTACATACACTGAGCTAGATACTTTTGAAGAATGAGATTCTTGAATTGCCAGTATTGATGAATTTGATACAGTCATGAGGGAATGAAATGGATTGATGTTTCTCTAAGATTAGGTCTAAATGAATTGTTGGGTTTGTTGGGTTTTTGGTTTTTTTTTCCCTGAGGATAACTTGAAAATGGGAAAACGATGTAGGTGGCCATGCAAACTTAAAGCAAGGATGTGCCATGGTATTCCTCTGGGATCTTCCAAAGGTCTGCCTAAGCCTTCAGATGATGAGCATCACTTTCCCTTCAAAAAAAGCTACAAAATAAGAAAAAAGGTTGTTATCAAAATCTGGAAACAAAGTTTTATTTTCAAGAGAGATGTTTGGAATGGGTGATCATTCATGCTGACTCCCAGTCTGAGGCCAGACTCTTTTCCTGGGATTTAAATATGTTACAGGGAAAATGATCTTAGGTTCATAACCTGCTCATTGCATTCCTGACTGTAGTGCAGAAAGTATTTAATCAAACAACAAAGCAGTTTTAAACTTAATGTAGGTAGCTCTTCTGATTTTTTTAATCCATGATCATTACCTATTGTATTGCAAACTCTAGTTTCTTTTATATTTTACATTTTTATGTATTAGAAGTGTTCTCACATAAATAAACATAAAAGCTTCTGCATTGAAGTTTTTAACACAATTTTTAGCAAGTTTCATGTAGTTCAGCGCAAATATAAAGGAGCTTTTATTCATGGCTTTACTCACCTTTGCTTTTAACTAAACCCTGTAGCAAAAGTTAGCTTAAATTGGCTTAAGAAAGTTATACATCTTTATACCACTTGGTATAAAGAGTTACACATCTTTATACATCTTATACCACTTGGCTGGTCCTGCTGATTAAGGTCAAACATCAGGCTTGGAATTCTGATACTTTATCTGAACAAGAGCCATAAGGTTTATCTTTAACCTGAGTGAAAAAATGTTATCTTTGACAACAAAGCAAACAAAGTATTAAAGATTTTCCTAAACAAAAATTACTGAAGCATGCCTTGATCTGTTTATGTAATCGAATGAAAAAGAACTAATCCCCATTTTCTTATGTACTTAATTATTTACAGTTGTTAAACAGTATTGGAAGTAGGATTGTTTTTATTGACTTGTCAAGGCAAAGAGCAGTTCTCCTATTTTTTTCTTTTGCTTTCTTAAGGACAATGTATAATGTGGAAAGGCTGTGATCAAAAGAGATTTCCATTCAGTACCAGACTAAAATTTGGCTTGCCAAATACCAAAATTGCTTTATCTTGGAAAGCAGTGCAAGTAGTGATGCACATGTAAGGAGCGGTGAGCCATGTCTTCTATTCCTTACTTGGATACAAAACCCTGTGAGGCAATGAATGTGTCCCAACCGGAGCAGGCTGTCTGACATGACTCGACACTGCTCTGTTTGTTCAGCTAGCTGCTCTGCCTCGTGTGCAAATGAGGCACCAACTGTATGGGACATGAGCGGCTTGCCATCTTTTATCCAGGAGGGAGAAGACCTTTAGAAAGGACACGTGCAACTGAAAAACAGGAGCTCCTTGTTTCCATCCCTGTTGGCTGGAGGGGGTTTTTGCCTCACCTGTCAGCAGTGTGTGGTGTCAGTTTTATCTGTCTGTTGCATTATTCATGAGATGTGCATGCTCATTCCTGTGGCTCATGCATTTCATCTTTTGCTGCAGCATACAGCCCTTAGCATGTTAGTCACATGTTTTAAGGGCTTGAGGGTCTAGAGCCTTAGAAAAAGGGTTTACATTTCTCTAGTGATTCACATATATTTTGTTGGAAAAACACAACTCAAAATACAGTTGTATGAGAGACATTTAATTTATTGATTTGTACAAATTCTTAGGGAATTATTAAATTTCTTCCCCTGGCTCTGCATCACAACAGGAAAGTGTTTTATAAGTGTTAGCATAAGTAGACTCTAAGCCCACTTTTTTTGTAAGCATTAAACTGCTTCATGAGCATTGCTTTAGAGATGGATTAAGAATTTATGAATATTTCAAATCTATATATTTAAAATTACTGTTACGCGGAAATGGAATTATGGATGCATTGTTTGTAAAAATCAGACCTCCTGTGTGAATCTGATGCCCAGTATAGCTGTAAAAACATTCTGCTGTAGTGCAAAATAAGATTAGTAACACAATGTGTATTCATGACTGTGAGCGTCCATTGCATTTTCAGCCTGAAATGCTGCTGAAGGTATGGATTGTTTATGTGCTCCAGACTGGAGTGCTTTTGTGGAATAATGCCCAGGATCGCATCATAGTCTGCTCCTGTACAAGTTCATAAATAACTGATAAGTTTAATTTTTAATTCCATTGTGTTTGGTTTGTTGTGTTTTAGTGTTCGCTTTGGGGTTTGGGGGGTTTTTTGGTTGTCTGTTTGTTTTGGTTTGTTTTTGTTTTTTCTTTCCAGCCACCAGGGCAATTGTTTTAGGCTGTTCTGACTTCGACCAAATATTTTTGAAATCTCTTCCTTAGTCTTTCTCTGAGTCTTTGTAGCAATTGTGATCAACTTTTATCAACATGACTGTGTCTAAACTGAGTATGAAAAAGCACGGTATGGTTGGATTATAAGTAGTGGATGCTGTCTTGCCTGCAGTGGAACAGCTTTGCACAAGAAGAGGAGGACATGGCTGAAGAAGACATTTTAGTTCCCTCGGAAAACTGTGTACCAAACAGATGTATGGTCAGTATGCTCCTCCAGATCACTGAGCTGTAACATGAAGTTTGAGTTTCATGTTCAGGGTTTCAGCATGGAGGATGAAAACCAGAGCGCAAAAATTTCACGTAATTTGGTATGTTGCTATGACTACTGGCACTTCATTTAAAGTCAGAGAAAGAGTGACTCATTTTAATGGATTTTCGTTTAAACTCATTGGTCTAGGAAAGTGACATACAGTTTTAAATATTCCTATACTCTGAAATGGGATTTCTTTCTTTTTTCTTTTTTTCTTCTTTCTTTTTCTTTCGGTGGCAGAAGCCTTTCTCACTGAAAGGATGTGCTTCTGCACAGTGTCACCGTCCTTGGAGGTATTTAAAAGACAAGTAGATGTGGCACTTAGGGACACAGTTTAGTGGTGGGCTTGGCAGTGCTGGGTTAACAGTTGGACTCAATGACCTTGAAGGTCTTTTCCTAGTATAGTGATTCAGTGATTGATTCCATGATTACGTTAGTGTTATTAGAAAAATATATGTGTAACTTTTGATTTCCTAATTATGTGGTGCTTGAAAATTATGTCTGTTTTCTACTGGTGTTGTTGAGATGAGTTTTCAGATGGTGATATTTGTAACAGCAGAAGTATTATTTAGACTTAAATTTTATCTATTTATTTTGGTTTTTTTTTTGTTAAATACCACATAAGCTTTGATCCTGAAAAGTAATTGATCCTGGAACATGCTCTTAAGTTTAGGTATTTTGAAAAACTATGAAGATTTTGATAACAGGTTATAGCAATTGATTAGGCAGACTAAAGCTTGGTTTGGCCAAAATTCAGGTTTAATGAGAGGAGTATGTCTGTATGAAACCAGAATTCTACTCGTGCGTTAGTTGTTCAACCTCTAATTTAACCCTTACAGAAGCCTGGAGTTTTGAAATGAAGTATGTTACCCACAGGAAAAGAGGTTGTGGAGAGAAATGATGTGTAGTTGAGCACAACTGTATTTGCTGGGGCTGGGCCAAGTAAAAAGTAGATGCATGTCAGGGCTGATTAAAGAATTCCATATTATACGAGTACAGTATTTTAGGATGATAATGGAATGATGGGAAAATAATGAAAAGAATGCAATTGGACAGAGCATTGTTTTGTTTTAATCAATTCTAAGTCTAAAGAAAAACAGAAATGCAGTGGGATTAAAATAACATTTTTTAAAAAAAAAGACATGCTTTCAAGTTAAACTCAAACTATCTTAAAATTATATGATGTAGTATTTATTTGCCTCTTACACGAAAATAGCATGGTAGTGGAGATGATGGGGATGGATGGGGGAAATCTGGGGACCATCTGAAAGCAAACGTTAATTCTTTTTGTAATTATACGTTCTCTGTAATAATAAAAGACTTTAATATTCCTGTATGTAAAATGAAAGCAGCTGTCAGAAATAAATGCATCTTTAAAAGAAGTCATGAGTAGCATTATTCAAAACATACTTTTCATAGGAAAACTAGAAGAACTAGCACTGACCTGTGATTACAATAGAGGTGTTACCTTTGATTTGACATCTGCATTCAATTCCTTAACCATTGTGGGGATTTTTTCCTAGCAAATCTTTCCTTCTTTTAATATTTCTTCCTTAAATACAGGTAACAACTAATATAAAGCAAAAAAAAAGAACAAAAATAACTAAAACCAAATAACAAATGCTAGAAATATGAAAGCATTTTATTTATTACTATAAAGGCCACATTTAGTGCCAGTCATTCCAAAGGGTTGCAACCCAACTTTAGCCTAAGTTCTTAATTACAAGTTTCTACAGGTGTTTTTTGCTGAATAGGGAAGCATAGTTAACCATCCTAGGGAAGGCATGTATTTCTGTGTAAATCAGAATACTATGGAAAACAGCAAACCAGAAAATAAATCAGTGTCTCTTAACTGTATTTTGAATATCTTCTTATTAGTTAAGACAGCCAACATACTCAGTTCTGTCAGGTTTAATGGTTTCAGAAGTTAGTCAGAGGTTCATGTCAGCCCATGTAATTTTTCCTTCTGTTTGTGTATCCTTTGAAGACTTTGTTCTGTGTCTGTTCCTCTGTAACAGAAGAGTTTCTTACAATCACTTATTTGCTGTGTTCTGGTTTTCTTACTTTCAGTAGTGTCTCAGTAAATCCAATATCTAAACGCAACTTTCTACCCATGATCACTTGGAAAAAAGTTTTCCAAATGCAACACATTTATGTTGCTTCTACCTGTAAATTTGAGGGTTTCAGAAGGAAATTGTATTGGTAATACAAAGACTTAAGCAGGATTTTACTTTCCTAGCTGTATAAATCCACATGTTTATTCATTTTATGAGGTAGGGAGTCTCCAGCCTGTTGCGAGGTTGCAGAGTCAATCCCTTTGAGCTGTGCACCTACATTGCCACGTTGAGAGAAAATGCTGTCACTTTCAGAAGCTGCTGTTGACAGCTGTGCTCTAGGCACAGGTACTGCTCGCTGCTGATGTGGGGCCGAAAGCTCACTCTCTTTTCACCTAGAGCGATGATGGCATTTCCAAGAACATAGCTGCCATTGGAGGAGAATGGCTGCATATTCTCCCTGTGAATAGGTATCTTCAGATATCTTCTTCGGGTAATTCATTAAGTTGTGCCGCTGAAACAGAGTTTTTGGTTGTTCTCTGAGCTGCTTGTTTAATGGACCACACGAAGAGGGCAGAATGATGCTCTGTGGTGTTGCTGCTACAAGTTCTGAATTACAGGGCCAGCCAAATACAGCTCTGACCAAAGCCTGTAGAAAGCGGCATTTTAAATGAGGTTTCTTCAAAACTTGTTTCAGTCCAAATATTAGAGGGGGCAAAGCCATGGGAAGAAAACAATATCGGGAATATTTGTGCCTTATTTCGTTAACAACCCTTTATGTAAAATTAAAAACAAGTCCGCAGGGGCTGCAATGCTGTTAACATTATTTCTTAGACCCACTTGAATGTCATAGTCCATGTTTCTTTAATAAAGAATTTCACATCTCATTTTTAAATTAGTATGACTCCTTCTGTGATTTTGGAAACTGCCAGCAAAATTTCCGTCATAGACTTACATCCTGCATTCTACTTTGAAATGTTCCTTTGGCACGATTTTAAATACAACAGGAAATGGAGTTAGAAGGTACATTCCTGCAAAACTCTATTACAGCTTGCAAGCTATTTCAGAAAATTAACTGGGTCTGGGAAATGTGATTTATAAACCTCCTGCAGCTTGCCTGCAGTGGCCACTATCAACTAAAAAGTAAGAACTCAGTGTTTTTGGGATATAGGACTTGATCTGGAGACTTGATAGTATGTAAAGTGTATATATGATAGTATATATCATATATGTGTATATATGATATACGAATATATATATGATAGTGTACAAACATCTGTGTCTTTGTTTTAAATGCTATCTGAGGTGGAGATAAAAACATATTTACCATCCTCCATATATACAATACTTTTAAAATATGTTAAAAACTTATTGAAACTGAAGTGCCATGGACTTAGAGAAATCACGATATATTAAGATGTTTTCTTAAATAAAATTATCAACATGATTTTGAACCCATTTTTTGAAAACAGTGTGTTTTGTTTTTTCATACAGTGTTCATTTGTGTAATTTTTTTTGGTGGTACAAAACGAACTAGATATGTTTGGTTTAGGTACTTGACAAAAATTGTTTGCTTTCGTGATGTGACTTTTTGTTTTAAGTAGAGATTCTGAGATTGTAAAAGCTTCAATAAGATTTTTGCACACAGAGGGTATTTGCAGTTTTAGAGTATTTTTAATTTCCTTAATTTTGCAGATTCTTCTTTTCAAAATATCAAACTGTTTTCTTTTAACCATGTCTACCTATCACATTTTTCCATGTAAGCATGGAAGACCATAAGAATATTTTTGTCTTCACATTGTTCATAATTGGGAAGACATGCCAACATGATACAAATATTTCATCCTGTATGTAACAAAATTAATATGTAATAAAAATGCCTCCAACCCCTGTTCTATTTTTATATGAACATCTCTTTCTGAACGCCTGTGGACTAAGAACCATAAATACCAAAAGCTTGCTTATCTGAGTTGATTGCCAGAGAGCTGATCATTCTTGCACTTAGTAAGAATCATGCATATTTTTGCTTGTTTTTTTGTGGTGTGTGGTTTGTGGGTATTGGCTTTTTAAAAGTCTTTTTTTATTTCCCCAACCCAGAAGACCAGCTTAGTCTTGAAGTGCCAAGAGCTCCAGAGAACTGAAACCTACAGTATACACTTCTAACACATTTTCTTTTCAGTTTGAGGGAAACTTTGAGTTGCAGTTGTGAAAAACGGAATGGGTTGAGTTTGGTCAAGAACCAATCATACATGTCTGAAGGTAGAGAAAACATTTTTGGAGGCTGTTTGTGGGGGATGGTGACTTTCTGTCTTCTCTCAGCCTCATCACTTTCTAACCTATAGTGTGGGTGCTTCTGTTAGATGGTGGTTTCCTAGCAAAATTGTAAACATTACTTTTGTCTGCAGGACTTGTGGCAGAAAGAGAGTATCCATCAGCTTAACACATGTAGACTATGGATAAGATCATACAGATAAAAATGTACTGCCCCCAGCCTGTGTCTCTTGTTTTAAGAAAGTGGGACTTGTTTGGGTTTTCTCTTCGGTTGCTTTTTTTGAACGATATATTTATGTTTTCCATTATTGCACTAGAAGTGACTTCTTTGGCCCAGTCACAGATTTCTAAGTGTGTTCATTACTGCCAACAATCAAGGCTTCTTTCTTCTGCCAAATTAATCATTAAGGCCCTAAAAACCATCCAACCAACCTTTCTTTGCTTCTAATCCAATAATTTCTCAACAAATACGGGTAATACCAGATTTAAATGTAATTGTAATATTTCTTCCGCAGTTAACCAAAGAATTGAAAAGGCAGCAGACAGAAATTTACATTAAGAAAAAGCAGAACAGGCTGTTAATACTGGACAGTTCTTTCAGAAACAGTTGCAGTAATATGTAAGAAGTAGGATGGGATAATTAAAAATGTTAGGTGTATTCAAGAACATTTCCTTCCTTATTATTCTTGAGAATGAATCCACAGTAACTTTTTGTTCAGATTTGGCAGTTTTAGCCATTGCTGCCTTTTGCTTTAAATCCAGCATTTCATCTATCTATTGTAAACACATTTATGCATCTATTCTGGTGTGGTGATGTTTAAAGTACAAACACCTGACTGATGATTGTTGATAAATCTGATCAGGGACAAGTCTCAGAAAGTGGGTTCATCAAGTTTTTGGCTGTTGTGCCACTGATTAACTGCCTGTCTGATGTCTAGCCTTTAAGCAAAACTGACTGGTAAAGTCAGATGGTGAAATAGTGAAGATAATGGTCATCCTCACTTGGCAGCTCTCATCATTTCTGCAGTGTTTCTGCTAAGTGTTTTCTACAGCATTCCCATAAAAGACAAAGTCATAATATTTTTCTTCAATAGTTTCTACACATGGGTAAGAGAGGGTTTCTGGGTTTCTGGGAATCTGGGTTTTCCATGTCTTGTGTGATACGTGAATCTGCTAATGCTTTGTTAGCCTAGTGAGTTACTAAAGACTGTTCCCTGGCATCTCCCCATTTTTCTGACTTTACACTCCTGTACTGTGTTGTAGCACTTTTATGTAAGTAGCCAACATACTAATTCTTTTTCTGCTAACAGACTCTGAAATTAAAGACAGACTAGAGAGCAGGGGCTGTAAGTTGGTGCTTTGCATTTTAGACCAAGCATATGCTGAATACAATGTGTTCTGTCATACAATAAATGAAGAAAAAGACTCGTAGAATTCCACTCAGCAGCAAAACCACCATGAGTGATCCCATAATGCAAATTCACTGAATGGACGTGGAAAAATCAGTTCTATTTCTCACCATGATGTCTAGCTGTGCACCACCCTCATCTTGAAAAATATTACTTGGTAAAACATTGTCACTTGGGAAAAATAAACCAAGTTTTAAAGTGCCCATTTCTCTTACTTTAGGCTTCTATAAATCACAGTGGCTGTATATAAATGGATAAAATACTTTGAGATGGGTTGGTCTGAAAAGATTTTCATGAATTTAATAGTGCTTACAAATTTTTGTAAATTAGAACTGAAATTCACAGGAAATATTCTTGCTTAGAGTTTTTTGTATTCTCATTATGCAGTGTTAATTTTTGGGACTAAAGATGTGTTTCAGTTAAGACTGTAAATGGTACAGTTAAAAGCTTTTTGACTCCTGACATTGCATGTTCTGGAAAATTATATTCCCATTAGGATGATCACAGAATAGACCTGCTGCTGCATCAAGTTTCCTCAGAAATAATTATGGCTTTCATTTTTGCATTTGTCCCCTGAAACCTTAGCATGTTTTAAATGGACTTTTGTGATGGTTTCCACAGGATAAATGTTATTGGTCTTCCTTTTCATGTGTCCATTGTAATTTTCCTCTGTTTCGGCTTGGGTTACCTATGAATGTAAAATAAATTGCATGTCAGAAAGTAGGAAAGGATGGCATGTATACTGCATTTGGCATAGTCCAAGCAATGTGGTCGCCTGGGGAACAAGAAATAATCTCTTTAAAGTAAATTTAAGTGGCATCTCTAGTCTTATTACTGTAGGAGACAAAATGAAAGTCAATTTGTCAGTGGTGATTTATAGTCTGAGCTCTTTCAGAAAGCAATTGCTCCAAGCAGCGTGTGGCTAAAGAGCAGGGCAGTGCTGATGATGTGCTGAGGATGCTTTTTGACGTGGCTTGAGACAGCTGTGCTCTAGTGCATAAATTGTGGTTCCATCGGCAATTCCACTTTTGCTCTTGTTGAGAAGTACTTTTATTTGATTAGGGAAGGAAACCCTGTGCATGTCAATGGAAACTTTGTAGATGCTGTTCCAAATGCAGAGAGCATTTCTCCAATAAACTGTTTACAGACTTAGTACCTTATTACCTTAGCAGATTTTAATTATCTCAGGATTAGGAAGGTAACTAAATGCATTTCTGCAACAGACACCTCCTTTAGCAGAGTTCTTTTACAAAGAGAGCTCTTTCAGCATGTAGGGGGAGGGACAACATAAATTGTGATCTTGCTCTGGATGTATTTGAAGTGGTTGTCGTATCTTATTTTACTCCAGGAAAGAAAAAATAGATGGTGAACTGTGCATGAAATGGCTCAGATTTAGTTGGTATTAACTGACACTTCCTTAGTCCCTCAAATAATTTAATAGTTAGGGGCAGGAGCACACTAATATGAACAGGGAGAAGTTGGGACCGCATAGGGAAGCATAGGAATTTATGTTAGTTTATATATTAAGCTTTCCATATAAACAAAGAATGTTGGTATTTAAAAGTGCCTGCTTTCCTGGTAAGGAAGCATGCTGATTCTGTTCTTGATTCTGTCCAACACCACACCCCCCAAAAGTCCAAAATTTGGACAACATCCAAATTTGGGCGCTAAATTATTCCAAAGCTGGTATGCTTTATCATGAATGCTTGTGCTGGAAAAAAACCCCACTAGTGTGCTCAAGTAAGTCCGTATAGGGTTTTTTAAAGGAGTAGATTTATATTAAGATACAAAAACATAAATACGTGTTCACATTTTTAAAGTTACGAAATGCTTAATAGGGTAGAACTAATTACATGTGTGATCTTTGTAAACCTAAACTGTAATGGTAAAAGGCATATTGAAAATATGTACTGTGAGAGTACATACTCTAGCAATTTGATCACATTGTGTGAATAGCCTAGTTGTTAATTCAGTATGATATTTCTTTTGCTATTTTTTATCCATATATTCATACGTTTTGTTCATATATGTTGCTTCAATGCAACAAGTGTCTGTTGGTGTGTTCAAAGATTCCACTGAAATAATATGAGTCCTCAACAAGTTTGGTGGCCACAGATCTGGCTGTTTCTTGGATAAATATTTTTCCCCAGGTGCACCAAATACTATGCAGACCAACACCAGCTTTCATTTAAAGTCGACTCCGTAACTATAGCCAGAGGCAGTTCTATGCTGCCTGAAATAATGTAATCCAGACTGGTCAGGGAAAAAAAACCCAAACCAACTAACCAACCAACCAACCAACCAACCAAAAAACCCCCAAAATTCACCCACCCACCCAACCAACCAAAGAAACCCCACCAGCACATAAAAACCACCAAACAAATAAAAACCAAAGCAAACAAACAGGAAAAACCACCAAAACCCCCCACGCCCAACCAAAGAGTTTATCCTTTTTTTGACATCTATAATTTGAATGTGGAATGTTTTATTCAGAAATGTCTTTAACTAATTGACCAAACCTATTTTTTCTTACTGTGATATTGAAGTCTCAGAAACTGTCTCACTGCTAGCTAAGCAAAGAAACTTCTAGCTGCAAACCAGACATGACTTGAGAGATTCAGTGTGATGATTGTGGACTTGGTCATTGGTAGCAGCAGTCAGTGCTACGTATAGGAGGAATGAAGGAAGCACTTGTGTGTTTTGCAAGGTCTGCCCAGTGTCCTTGGTGCATAAATCCATGCAAACCACTTATTCTGTCCACCAAGGCCTTTATGTTTGGTTCTCCCGTTGCTCCATATTTAGGGAACTCTAGATTATCTTCAGTGATGAGTTTTTGTCTCTGTTGTCTTTCTCCAATGTCCATCACCTTTGCGCTCCAGCAGCTTGGGCTGCATTCTTTCCATGAACTAAAGAGGATCTGTTTGAAGCTTAGACACCAGTATGTAGTTTTTTTGGGGAGCATGGTTTCTGCCCTGGCTCTAGCCTGTGGGTAAAACTGCGGCGCTGCAGTAGCTGATGTGGAGGCAAACATGTGGCAAGGCGTGTTTCCAGGCTTAGCTTTGATGTGGCCAGCCTCTCTGGGGGTGAGAAGGGAGGTTGCAGGTACATGGACATGACCACTGCTGTTTCATTGGTCCTCAGGGCTGACAAACTGCCTCTGGCCTCAGAGACATTCAGTGTCTGTTCAGTTAGAATGCATTGGGTAGACCATATTCATGTTTCCAGTGACTTCCGAATTCCAGCTCTGAAATGTCTTTCCCTTGCTGTCTCCTCCTTGTATCTAACAACACCTTGTGCTTTCCTTCCAAAAATGTCTGAACTCCCTGTTTTGTCACATTATCACTCCACGTCTTTCTTATACCTCCTGTTCACCTGTCCCTACTCCTAGGCTCCCTTGCACACCAGGTCTGTTGGTATATCCTCTCACTTTGCTCTGCTGAAACCACATTCTCCCTCTTCTACCATTTTCAGAATTCTAAGAGGTGAGTCATTTGGGTTTTTGCAATGTTCAGTTCCTTGAGAACATGTGCGGAGGTGGACTCCTGTTTCAACGGGTTTCATTGTAGTGGGTTAAAATACAGGCAGCATATTCACGTCTTGAAAAGTAGCTGGTGGCTGCTCCTGTGTCAGTAGGGACCAGCCCTGCTGCAGTTTAGCTGTGCAAGTGAGTTTTGGTCCCAGCAAGTAAAACAAGTTAAAGCTGCAGGTTACTGTGCCAGTTCTTGGGCTTGGCAATGGGTGACAATACTGACTGTACTCTGAGGATGCTGATCTTGGTCTTCACATGCATCTGTATTATGTGTATTGGACCCAGTATTTTAATTTTTAACCAGCTTATTTGGCATATTGAGGTGCTGCTCTCCAGAGTTTCTGAAACAGCATATTAAGAAAATGGTTTTCTCTGGGAGCTGCTCTGCATATGGTTATGCTATTGGAGTAAAAGTCATGATAATTTAAAAACTGAATAGCTATATTGTAGGCAAGCTTGTTAAACAAAATAAACATGATTGTGGGTTTCTTTATTAATTTCTCTAGTGATACTAGTGCAAATCTGAGGAAAAAACAAATTTTCACTTGTCAGTGCTTTAGTGGTTTATTATCTACAGCTGTAATTGAGAAGTCACATGTCTAGTTTTTTGCCTCCAAAGTTAACCCCTTTATTTTCATGTGTTTGCTTGAAAAGGATTTATGCCTGATTAAGTTACTGTCTTTTATCATAATTAAAGAAAAAGGTTGTGGAGGGAGAACTAAAACCTCTGTTCAATGGAAAACAGATTGTTGTGCCCGCAGTGAAACAAAAGGGACCCTGTCACACAAAGTGCCTTTTTTTCCCCCTGTCAGAATAATCAGCAGTCAGAAAGATTTATCTGCTGTGAGAATGATTCAACTGTCCAGACTAAGGGTGTGTGGGGGGAGGAAACATGTTCAAGCTTTTCAAAAAGGAAGCAACATGCTTTAGAGTTTGCCTGAGATCACAAGAATGGCAGCTTTAGCAACAGTGCTTATAATCTGTATTTGTAAACTATCTTGCCTGTTTGCAGTTCAAGCCAAAAATGGATTAGTAGATTTTAACAATCTCTCTCTTCAGTACTGTAAGTGAATTACTGTACACACTTTGCCCTTGATTTATAAAACGTTTCTTCTTGTGGTGCCTTAGAGTCTCATTTTAAACAGCACAACATGCTTACAGAATTTTTTACTTTTTAATGTATACTCCTGGCAAAGAAAACTCCACTGTTGCTATCAGCTTTCACCTATTTGAAGTTACTTTCAGGCGGTAACACATTGGATAAAAATTTATAAGAGAACATTAAAAAGTGAAGAGAAAATGTAAGCCAAACACTGCTGGATTGTTCCGTCTTTCTGGCAAAATAATGTATTCTGACAGATTATAATAGAACTTCTGTAGTTGATCATATTTTTATGGTAATTTAAAAAAATCTTCTGTCTTGCTGTTTTTAAAAGTTTGAAATAAGTTTCTGACTTATTTAAAGTTTGAAATAATTTCTAGCAAAGGAAAACAGTTTTCAATTATCAAACCAAGGAAGAGTAAATTAAATGCTAAGTAAATTACAGATTTTAAAGTCTTTTTTGTATGCAGATTTGGGTGCATTCTTTGTACTTATGTTATCTAGAAATTTAAACAGAATTAAATACATACCTTACACATTTTCTCTCTGTCTATGTATGTATAGTGTTTAATAGGGATGCATTCTGGTCCAGGCCATAGAGGATTTTCAGTCCATATCAGGGCTTTATCAGCTGCTAATTCTGTGAGGGCAACTACACAGTATTTCTCAACACAGTATGAGCTAATTTACCAGTAGAAATTATAGATTGAGTCCAAGAGCATATTGCAAACTTTGCCTTAAAGTTTCTCTAAGAAATAATAACCTCTCTTTCTACTCATGAATGTGCCAACGTGGATTGTCATATGGGATTTTATTTTTGACACTGGAGTATGAGTAGTACAAGGCTAATTGTGAGGACCACTGTTAATACTTTTTCTTGGTTATTGCCTTTTTTACTCTGTTATAGGTGTTTGGTACACATCTGACAGCAGGACATTCCAGTCCATAATGCATTAACAGATCAGAAGAGTTTCTCAAAAAAAGCATGGGCAAGACACATTAGATAATGCTTTTTCAGTACTTTTGCAGCTTTATCTTCAACTACAGAGGAAAGATTTTGGTACATTCAGTCTTTTCTTCCTGTAGAAAGACTCGCAAATTGTAAGAAGTTTATATTCAGTTTGTTCCTGAGAGTTTATATGGCTGAGTCTTGTTTGAATGCAAGATGGACTGATCTAGTTGTACATGTAATGATTCAACTCATCTCCCATCTTATCTCCTGGAAATTTAACATCAGAGATGGTTTTATCTTCCTCAAGTAATAACACCGTACACTTGTAATTCTGTCATCCACCTGAGCTGATTTTATCTTCCCTACGGTTCATCTTTCATCTGGCTTCCTGACAAGGCAGCAATTACAATATCTGCTATGCTGATGACGGTGATAGATTTTCTGTCACTGTGGCAGCATTTTGCTCATCTTCATTCTTGATTTTTATACAGGGAGGAAGTACTTCAGTTTTATGATTGGGTTCCAATTCAAGTTTGCAGGGCCGGAAAGTAAACTGAGCAGATTGCTTTGTAAATCTTTAAGGCAATAACCCTGGAATGCAGTGATTCCTCTTATGAAGTTGCCCACAAGAGAACCATAATTACTATCAAAATGAGAAAATTTAAACAACCTGTTCTTAAGTTTCAACATTTTTAAAAGTTGTTGCACTGGTTCATTGTTTTTCTTGCTAACTTGCTCTTTAAGGATTTACAGATCTGAATTGTCACTGGATTTTCGTAAGAGTTCTAACATTAAAAAATACTTTTTCCCCCCATAATATGCACAATTTTAATATCCACACTCAGCTTTCATTAATGGAGAGTGACAGGTGATAAGCCAACATTAGTTCTCAATTGACTGAAAGACACAATGATGTCAGTAACAGTTTTTTAAAGCTCATCTGTTCCTCATTTAACAGAGAGTTTATGTACTATTTATGAGATATTGACTTGGGAGTTGCAATGGAAATATGTATGCTTCTCTTATGAATTAATTGAAAACCAGGTTTCCATCAACGTCAAAGGAGCTCTGAGCCGTAGAGGGCTACTCTGATCATATTGGGATATGACTGGTAGTACGTGTCCAACAATGAAAGATAATATCTTGCTGGTGATGTTTATCATGATGTGTTTGAATTAAGGGTTCAGGATTTGTTATTAACTGCTTTTTGTCAGGCACTGTTACAATCCAATGCTGTAAAACATGTCAGTTTTGGGAGAATAAACCTTTTCTGGCTTATCTTTGGCCCATTGTGTAAACACAAGTAGTGCCTAAATAAAAAGAATAAAAAAAGAAAGAAGGAGCCCAATTTTGTTCTGGGGTGGGTAGGAAGATAACTTGCCTCTTTCCCCTGTAGTTCAGGAGTATTTGACATGGAAATCAGGTATTTAGAAATTCATTTGGACTTGTCATAATATGCATGAAAAAAAATGCTAATCAGATTAAACCATTTGCTTAGAGGTGGATGAGTGTCTGGAAGGAGGTGGATAGAAAACTAAGTCTTACTCCCTCTCTTCCTCCTCCTGTATCCCTTGTTAACTGGTTCCCAGTCCCAAGTGGATTGATTCTCTTGTGAGCAAAGAGAATAAAGTTGTGTTCTTCAAGATGTTCTGCAAGTGACTTCGGGATACGCTTTCTCTCCCATGGGACGTGTGATTCCATAGTTCTCCATAAAACCTAAGTTTCTATTATTCATTACCAGAAGTGGAAAAATTACATAATGTCTTACTTGCTTTTCCAGCTCTTTGCTGCAGAGAGGGGAATTGCTTCTGGTGAGACATAATCATCTTCAGCCCCTGCCCAGCTTGGAGGGGCTACAGAAGCCAAGGCCAGACAAGCCTGGGTGGTAGAGGTGAGGCAAGGCTTTAGCGTTGGTTGGCCATGCGCAGCAGCATCGCCGCCTGACAACAGCAGTAATGTGGTTGTAGAATGGTTTCAGAATGGCTTTAGAATTAGATAGAGCTTGTCTGAAGAATGTGGGGGTTTGAGGCTGGATTTCTTGTATATGTTCCTATACTGTCATCATTATTATGTGGCATAACTACTGTAATGCTAGTAGCTTAGTAAACTTCATCTTCACCACATTAGAAGATGAGAAAGTTATAAATGTATGGGTAGTAAATGTAGAGACAACTTAAAACCCCCCCAACTTTACTTATTTTTGCAATGCATAGCTGGTCTGCACAGTTAATTTTTCTATTAAGAAGGGAATTATGCTTTTAAACTCTCTAGCACAGACTCTGTGGTTTAGAAACTTGCAGTTTGAACTACATGATGCTATCAGATGTAAGCAGACAAAATAAGTAATGGATTCATCTTGGGGGAGGAAAGAGGGTATGTCATCATTTCAGGGTTACCCACTCTGCAGAAAGTAATTATTCTAATGTTTATTAAGTGCTCATGACAGTTAGATAATTAGCCACTTTGACAAATTAGATGGGTAGAAAATCTGGGCTAAAATCCAGTAACTTGAAACAAAGCAAAGCATAATGATTACTTCCATGTAACACCCACACATTTATGGGCACCCCTCCCTTCTGGGTGAATAGTATAATTTTCCTACTGAATATTTTCTTAATGATGAATTAGATCTGTACTGATATTCTTCTACTGGCAGTAATTTTAAAGTGGATGAATGTGGGTAGCTCATTGTGTGAGAATAATAAGTTTTTTGAGGTGGGGAAGGTTTCCTGTCCTCAGATTCGTGGAAGGTTTGTGTTTCAATCTGCATTTCTTAGAAATAGATACGCTTCAGTGAAGTGTTTTCAGATTGAGATCCATGTCCTTTTAAAAAAAAATCTCACTGGTTTCCAAAGAAAACTATTGGAAAACATAAAAGGTATGTCAGCAATTGAGAGAAATTAATTGTAAAAAAACCAGTGAGTGGTAGGTGTCATGTCATGTGCTTCCTGTTCTATCCGTCTGCCAGACAGTTGTGGAATGCACTATCATGTAGCTGGACCACCCATTGATCAATTAGAATGAAGAAAGTGTGCTCTTTGAGTACAAAGACTGTATGGATTCTTTTATGTTTGAATCACTTAGAAGAAGTTTCCTAAGGTGAAATAGCAGAATAGCAGAAACACAGAATCTTTTTTCTGCTGTGAGTATGGAAATTTTGAAGTATTAACTAGACTGTTGAGGAATCTGACATACAAAACAGATAGTTTTGATAGACTAGTCTTGTTGAAAGAGAACTTCCGTTAACAGAGAGATAAAACAGAACTTAGTCTCAGGTTTAACTTACTGTCTTTGGGGATAATCTCTCTTTAATAATCATAGAATTTTTGCTATGGTAGTGAAAGATAATTTTTTCAAGATTTTCAAGATTCGTGTGGAGGGAACCAAAACACCAGACGCTAATTAGTGTAAGGGCAGGTTAAGCAGCTTTAGATATTATTATTTTCCTATTTTATTATATAACTCAATGTTTCAAATTTATAGCCCCTTATATAGAAGAATGTAAAAATAACACAGTTATTTTATTTCTGTTGTACTACTGTTGGTTGCATTATCTTGGTCAATCGTTACATTTGTTAGTGGAGAAATTCTGCATTAGAGATACTAATATTACACCTTTGCATTTTCAAATAAGAAGAGACTTAGTTGTGTTTTCACTTTTCTCCAGTGTGTCCAAGCCTGCAATTTAAGATTGAATACTGTTTCTGAAGATTGACTTGTGCTTATATTCACCCATCTTCTTCAGCTTCACCTCTTTTCTGCTGCAAAGATGATGTTCTGGAATTAACATACTCATTTAGCTAGCGCCACTCTCTTCTCCAAGATTAAATCAGCCTCTGGACTGTGACCAGAATTTACTTTCATCCCCTGCCAGTGTAACTTCAGGCTTAATCTAGGCTCAGTGGGTGTCTAGAGGCAACAAATGCCTATTAGTTTTGCTCTTTTAGGTAGGGAGAGGGAACCGAAGAGACAACAGATTACTGTTTATTGGAAAAGACACCTCTCGACAGCACCTCTTTGGCAGCTATTTAGCCAATATCAAGCATGTTAAATCAGAAAGGTCTACAGAAGAAGGTCACTGTCTTCAGACATAAAAAGGAGACATTCCAGGTTGTTCTTACTGTTTTAAAGTGCTTCACGTCTCTTCAGGAGGCACAAAGACCCTTTTACTCATTGCTTTGCATATATCCTTTGAATGAAAGTGATCTATGAGAGTGACTTTGTCTCCAGGAGCTAGGGAATGGTACCTCAGACGTCTCATTTCCACAGGTCCCTCAAATTATCCATAGTTCAGCTCTACCCTCTTACCTTCTTTTTCCTGCCTTTTCCCTTGCCCATTAGATGGCTACTTTGTGTCCAGCAAGTTTTATCTGCATCTTTTCTCTGTCTTCCACCAATTTCAAGACAAACATAGGTAGCTGTTTAATTTCTTTCATGCTTGTACCTAGAAAGAGAAGGGTGGCATAATAATTATATAGGAATTTTCTAGGAAGGAACTTCTGAAATATTAGAAACTTAAACACCTCCTTTTGAAATAAAATCTCAAAAATTTTGTCAGTTCTTTGCAGATATTTCAGTGGTAGGGTAAAAACTACAAAGAAGTAATTAAAGGTTTAGGAAAAACTAACCACAAGAAGTGATGCATTTCAGAATCATGTTCTAATCAGTCTTTGTGTACTTCAAAGCAAGCCCTGACAATCTCCAGTGAAGAAGCTCTGTGTTCCATGACTCTCTTGTCTTCAGAATAGCATATCTTCTTCTGGTTTCTAACCCAAATCTTCTAGGCTGCAAATTTGGTTGATTTTGCCTTCTTTTTCTAATAGCATAAATTAAAACTGATGCTCTCTTGTCTTCTTAGTAGCAACCTTTTATGCATTGGACCAATGCTTACCTATGTCTTTTTTATGCTTAAACCTGGGCATGCAATTTTTTTTTTAATAACTCATGTTACCTGTTGCTTTTGGAGCTGTCAGGTGATCATAGCTTTTTCAGTGGTGCCCAAAGTTGGTCAAGGACCTCAGTACTTAACCAGCGGCGTAATTATTTCCAGTCCTCACAAAAATCTAATAGAACAAAGTAACCCACCTAGATACCCCAGTATGATAGCTTGGTAAAATTTCATTGGGTTTTAAGTCTTAAGCATCTACAGCCTTCCTTTTTAGTGTCTGCAGCAGCCAGAATTACTCTGTGGGCAGACAGTTTTTCAGTTTGCTGTGAGTCCACCTAACTTACCTTCTTGCTTCTGTTCCAGTTGCCTGAAGAGAAGGTCAGAAGCTGTGCTAATCAAGATATAGGCATGACTGACATTCAGACATGCCTTTGTGTTCTGACAGCTGTATAACCCTGTAGACAGACGGCTGCTGTCTTCTCACCTTGTACGCACACATGGTCCTGCCTGGTGAGGACACAGTCATTGCGTGAGGTGGGGACACTCTCCACGTCTGATGGGCTCTTAAGGAAGAACATGGTGGGACAGAGGATGACAGATCACATCCAGATGATGACCTGAAAATAACTTCAATTTTTGTAACATTTGCTTATTCAAGCTTTTGATCATATTCATTTTGTTAAAAACACAGGTCACGATTAGTTTTGAGAAACTGATTAAGAAAACTACAGTTTGAGAAAGCAACTTCTGCCTCTTTATTCTTATGTTTTCTTACCCACTTAACTAAGGCCCTTAATTTTTATATTTTCTTTAAACCTACAGTTTATAGAGAACATGTTTTTACTGTCTTTTTGTATCCATGCTGATTCTTAACTCATTGTATGCTTTGGCCTTTCTGATTTTACCCATATGTGTTTATGTAATTCCTCCATACTATGACTAATCATTCACCACAGGCCCTTATTCCTTTAATATTTCCTGATTATAAAGAGGCCCTTACACAGCTGCATTGGTCCCATACTGTGCTTCTTGTTTCTTCCATGTTGGGACCAATTCTGACTTCTTTTTGTTCAAGATTTTCATCGCCATGCACTTACCAGTATCCTTACAATGTTATTGAATTTGTTTCTGAATACAAAATTCCTTATTCTATCAATGCTGGGGTTCAGTTTGGGGTTTGTTTTTTGTTGTTGTTGTTTGTTTCTGTTTGTTTGGTTTTTAAAATTTTTTTAATACATCTGTTAATTTTGTTTCTTTGTCTCCACAGAATAAAAAATTTGTCCTTTTATGACCACTAGTTTGGCTTCTCTTTCTTGACTCATCTCTCCTTTACTTAGATTTAAGTCAACCTAACCTAAGATAGCTCCTCAAAAATTGTGTTGGACTATCTGTATTTTTTTTTTTTGTCTATATTCCTCCTCACCCATGGATTTTTCAGTGAAGGCCCCACACTATAATCTCCTTTATTCTGGATGCGGCTTCTAGTTACTTAGAGGATAAGAATAATGCATTCCCATCTTAGATGAGTGACCTATACCAGGTTTTCAAGAACATGTGATTGACCTAACTCTTTTCACTTTATATTTGCGCAGAGATATTCAATAATCTGCTTCTCAACCCTTTCTGAACCAGAGCAAGTATATGTGTTCTTGATTGACAATGTAAGACCTTCTTTGTTTTTCTTCAACTCTGTACCATTTCATCAGCAGGTTCATTTCACGCCTCCACACCAATTACGACTCTGTGATTTATCTTTGTGAGGTGGATTTAGTAGCAGTTTTTGTTGATTCTAAAGAGTTGAATGTTCTTCCTCTTTTATTCTCCTTACTTCTGATGTGTCTGTATAAGCACCTCAAGGGTTCAGCCTGATGCCCTGTTACTCTTCCAGTTGTCTCTCCTATGATGCTCAGAAAATAATTCATCTTTAAAATCCATTTATTTTTGATACTCCAGGAGGGGCACTTCACAGGAGCCCAGTTTCATGAAGTAGCTTTGCCAAAACTAAGGCCTCCTTAGAATATGTCCATTGATTATTCAGAAGTGGAGGTGTGCAGCATCATTTGTTTTGAAATGACTATCTACAAATCTGGAGTGAACTCTAGTTATTTTTTTTTAATATTTGCTTTGTTTTCTGCAAAAAAGTTACAGTTTGAGAATCCAACGGCTTAATTTAGTGTAAGTCAGCATAGAAGCAGAAGCTGAAGCTTTGATAGTAATTTATTTTGATGATTATTGGCTCCTGAATGCCTGCTGTGGTTCATATTGTATGATTTGTGTTCTATTATGAGTTTTTAGCAACCATATTATGATTAACAGTTTTCTGGGGTATGCTTTTAAATGTTCCCATGAAATGCATATGGTGACTTGCCAGCCAAGGAGAATCAGCTACGCCAGAGCACCATAGGTAGGGCTCCAGTGGGTGTAGCTTCCCTTCTGGGCAGAAGATAGAACATTTCCAGGGGATAAACAGTAATTCGCCTACTGTTTTCTGCTGACTCAAAGTTCTTTTGTGGCTTGTTTGTTACAGAATATTGGAAAGCAAGACTGTTTGGCTTTTTTTTTACCACTTTTTTCTCTCTCCTGATGTTCTCTTTGGAGGGAGGTTGTTTGGCAGTGCAAGTTGAAGGTCCGGTATGCAAGTAGGGATGGGTGGAAGAATGGAAGCCAACAAGGGAAGTGGTAGAAATCCAAAAGACTTAACTACATGAAAATAATACTTCTGCCAAAGGGCAGTTTTATCCTTTCTGCTCATAATAGCAGACTTTAAGTCTTACTCATGTGGATGGATCTGTATGGAACCTGGAAGTGATTACTTAAACGGGAACATAAAAGGACTATATTTGTGCTTTTTTTTGGAAGAGAAAGAAATGGAAACTTTGCAATATTTATAGTAGCTCATGCCAAGTGGGCTTGTCATCAGCCTAAGCTTTTTAGCTTCCTTCTTTTCTTTATTTAAAAAAAAACTCAAGAAGATTTATGAAAATAGGGATTTGAGCATATATATCTACATGGAACAGCTGTTCGAACACAGTTGTCTCTGCGACCTGCATATTTATTCCTTTATAATAAATCTAAATTTTAAGATTTTTCCTTTTTTGATTTTCTTTTTGATTGTGGCGGTTATTTTTCAACATGCTGTTTTCTAACACCTCATCTCATTTCGCATGTGAGTGATCCTGTCTTAATGTCTGGTGCATAGGGAGACATCTTTGTGGCTGTCAAGACAACTTAGGATGTCTGACTTAATCTTCAGACCTGTGATACTTACCAAAATTTGGTTGTGTATGGTTTTCCTGTTCCTGCTTATACTTTCATGCATACCTGTATTTCTGTGCTGAGAAATGCCTTTTAAAATATAATTGTCTTTTCTCAAACACCATCATGTACCATTTTAGAACACATTTTGGAATGAAAAGGTCCAAAATTTTGTCTGCTGACAGGACTAGTACAGCAATCAGTGATATATTATTTTTCTTTTCTGTTCTTTACATCTCCAGTGAAAAATTGCTCCACTTCTCTTCCTTGATCTCCAAGCTGGATCATTTTACTTCTTTTTATGGCAGTTTTATGAGCAGTTTAGGGGATTTTACAAAGAGGAAATTAATGCAGAGTAATATAAACAATGTAACGAGAAAAATAAAAAATGTGAATGTGAAGCTTTATTAAATGCATATAGCTGCAATGAGAAGTGTGTGGGGTACATTGAAGCCTCAGTTTACAGAAAAGGTTCTTGGCTCTTGCAATGCAGTTGGGAAAGATTGCTGTAAATATGCTATGCTTGTGGTTCCTTGCTCAACCAGTGGCGCCAGGAATCAGACCAAAAGGGGGATGGGGATGTTTTTTTGTTTTGTGTTGTTTTGTTTTTTTCATTAAAAATTACTTGATATTTTATTACATTCAAGTTTTCTGTGTTATTGTTCCATATATGAATTGTTATGGGCTTTGGTGTATGCCTTGCTCTTGAGAAGTATGGGTATCATCAGGATCCTGTACAGTGTGTTTTCTCTATCTGTATTTTAATGTATTTTTTGACTCTTTGCCCAGGATTTAGTTATTATGTTTTCCTCTGTACTGAAACAGAAGTTAATCTAGTTTTCACTTCAGATTGCACAAAGACACCTCACATCCTCTAGTTTTAGTGAAATGCTGGAAAAGATTTAGCAAAAGTAGTGTGGTCTTCTTTTATACACATTTCTTTTGTTTCAGAATGTGATATGTGTGAATACTTCTTTTGCAAAAGCAACTTATAGGTATGGTTTCTGTAATTGTACTGTCAACATTACATTGACTGCATATCCACTTCTTAAATTTTGTGGGCTTTTTCTGTCTGAAAGGTAATTTTCATTCCACATTTCACTCTTTAAAGAAATGCGTGAAGTCGTGTTTTTCATTCTAGGCTCAGAATATCTGAGAGGCATCAAACAAAGCTGTTAAGGACCATCTCCTACCGAGCAGGAGATGAGTCTTCGCACATCTGGCACTAGAGGTGGGAATTGCTATTGAAAGCAGTCACCAAGTTATGTTGGGAATATTGTTTGCCAAAATGCAGTTTCAGGTGGAGCTTTGGTCAAGGTTATGGATGAGAAATCCCTTGAGGGTTACTGAGAGTTCATTCACCTCAGGAAGTTCCTGAGACTGAAAACAGTTTGAAGGTAGAAGACTTAAGGGTAAGTGTCATATATGAACCTGATTTTGACTAATTTTAGACTCAGGGCTAAATGTTCATTTGATCTAATGCAACATGGCCAGTCGTATGCTTTCGTTCTTTGTTACCAACTTTGTCTCAAAGGTATAATGTAGAACAAGTTGTACGTTTTGTTTCAGGTCTGCATATTAAAGGGTCGCCAGAATTTCCAAAAGTTATTAAACAAGAAACCACATTTAACTCAGAAAGCTTTTCAGCTGCAGGCAGCTAATACATGTGAGAATGTACTGGAGATGTCATTATAAACTGCCTTTTATTTTTCAGTACTCCTTTCAAAATAACTGCCATAGACCACTGATGGAGAGAGGGTATCCTAGGAGGTGGATCCTTGGTTTCACACGGCCTGGCCTTCTGTATCAGAGTGTGCCTGAGCAGTGCCTCTGTAGTGATAAGCACATGGGTTTCAACGGGATTCAGCAATAAGTCTTATTAATAGTTCGTAGTACAAAAATTTGGGGTTTTTTTGTGACTGAAGAGCATCTGACATGTTTTAGGTTCTTCTGCAACAAAGATAAGTGTGTCAGAAACTGCATGGTGTGTATCAGAGTGATGAGAATAAAAAGAATTTTTCTCCACAATGTTTGGGTGCAAAATTTGATGGAGTAAATGCTTTCAGAAAGAGAGCAGTTTGTGTTGCAGTGTAAAAATTCATGTCGTACATGTCTAACTTCATCATTAATTTCACTATCTGATGAAAAAGTTTCTGTGTATGCACTAACCACCTGCCTTCTGTGTGAAGGAAGCTGCAGATTTATCCAGTGATATTCTCTTTGTAGTGGTAAATCTGTTACTCTTCACTGTAAATAATTCATCTGTTAACACTGATCATAAATGCTCATGCATAGGCTGAAGGAGAAGAGAATTTTAGTAAGGAGAAAGAGGATTTATTTATATTCCTGGTGAAGGTATTACTTCTTTCCCCTAAATCTGGGAACCCACCTCACAAGCAACCTCAAAAATGGTTGTCTAGGGAAACAAAACTTGCAAAAGGGAGAAATAATATTTCTCTGCCCTTTTCTTCTTTATTATTAAGAAGATCTGGAATGTTATTAACTTCTTATCTGTCTCTCTCCTTTTTCTCTTTCATTTTTCCCCACCAAAATTGCTTTATGGCTGTTTCATTGCTTCAGTCCCTTGTTCATCATCACAAAAACCCACTTGTACATGTTGGGTGTCAGTTAAGAAAAGAACATTAAACCTTTGCTCAAAGTCAGGATGTCAGAACTGTGACCCTCAATATAAGATAAAATGTAGTAAGAGAGTCATACTTACCACTTGCCACTGCTCGGCAGTGAGAAAATCAGCAGCACAGGAAGAGAAGAACGGCTCCTGAGTATCTCTTATTTCCAGGTGGAACACGTCTAAAACAATGTCCCATTCCCATGTCTTTATTAGAGAGCTGCTAGAGCTTGTATAGTCTGGAGGTTTCACAACATTGCACTTCTGAGAAGAATTGCAGAAGAGATCTTTTAGTGCCTGGAGCTCTTGCAGGTAATGATGTGAAGCAACACTTCTTGAAGTGGCTACATGTGTTCTGTGGTAAACATCTTGTCCTTGTCCTTAGTACCTAACAGAAAGTGCCTGAAAGTAGGATAAAGGAAAATTCATTTCTGTTTTGTCATTCAGGTCAATAATTCCTTGCACATTTTGGTTCAGATGAGTATGTTTTCATAGTTACCAAAGCAGTGCAAGTAGAATTAGCTGCTGAATAGCGTAGTTCGTATACTCACCTCTTATACCGTGCTGAGGGGTTTACGTCTCTATTTCCAGAAATGGATTTCCAGTCTCAAATGCTATGATTTTTTATTTCCTCCTTTAAAAGCATTGGTCTTGGGAGCAGTGTCTTCACCATTGTCTATGCCTTTTTTTTTTTTTTGAGTACATAGATTCTTTCATACTGTTATTTTCCTTCTGTGCTGAAATATTGTAGTTTCTTTCTGAGCATGGAGGGCTTTGAATGGGTGATTTTGGTTTGCTTCTTTAAAATAAGGTGTGTTTAAAGCCTAGAAATGAAGTTCAATTGTAGCATCAAGTGAATTCAAATCCAGACACTTCTTTTCATATAGTCAGAATGGTTTGGGTTGGGAGGGACCTTAAAGATCAACTAATTCCAACCTTGCTGCCATTGACAGGGACACATTCTACTACAGCAGGTGACTTGGAGCCCCATCCAACCTGACTTTGAGCCCTTCCAAGGATGAGGTATCCACAACTGGGCAACATGTTCCAGTGTCTCACCACCCCAATAGTAAAGAATTTATTCCTGATATATTGTCTAAACATACTCTCTTTCAGTGTAGTGCATATAACAGAGAATATTCATAAAAACTTCAGCTTATTTATAGTAAGTTCTCAGTTACATGGTAGATGACAGTCTGGTAAATCAAACTAGAGGGCACAAACAGCTTCTCAGAAGACAGTCCTCACTTGAGCATGGTAGTACAATAAAAAATGCTGAGTTCTAAAATGTTATGAAAAATACTGAGAATCTCTTTTCTGGATAAATCCAAGGCTAATACAAGACACTAAACTAGAGATGCCAGGACTATGAAACCACTCAGAGAAATTGACTGCTCACACTTTCCTTATGAAATTGTATAAATCAATGTCATGGGATTATTTCTGAACACCCAGCTATGTGTACTCATTGTTTCTCCAAATGCATATTTAGTTCTTCAAATTGTGATAAAATAAAAGTCACAGAAATTACAGCAAGCTCTAAATTAGCTTTAAGCATAAGCCAGTATAAGACAGTATTAAGTTCTGTCAAAAGTGCGTAGTTGGAAATGAACCTCTGTATTGAAAATCTGTGATCTGTGAAATGCTATTACATATGCTTGTATTATGTTGTGTGTGCACTTGCACATCCCCTCACACCCCTGCCATCTTACCTGCAGACACCCCTGCACTTCCCCATCTGCACGGACACCTTTGCACCTTCCTTGGATATCCACACACATACAGGCACACTTACCCCTATGTGCTGCACTACACACCCCAGGCTGGACACAGAAACACTGCACATCTCCGCCCCGCTACTCCACATACCTGCAACTGCACGTCTGTGCACACAAACCCCCTATGCACTCCACAAACCCATATATAATTTCACAGCCTCACCTGCACACACGAGCAGACGGACATCCCTCCAGACACATGAACGTCCCCACAGTGTTACAGACGTGTATACCCACAGATATGTATACCCACATATCTGCAAATACCCACCCATCTATACTCTCTCCTACACACAAACACACTGTACCTGCCTACCTACATGAATTAAAAAAACCCAGCCAAAACATATGTGAGCATCCCACTGTACACCTATGTGTATGTGCACATGCAAAGACACACAAGCATCTACTAGCTCCATGAGGTGGGCTTGGTTTTAGATTGACGCCTAAGCTTTACTTTTTACATGGTATTGAGAACAGCATCTCATGCTACAGCTCTGTCTGTATAACCCCACTGCCTTTTAGTTATAACCAGGTAGTCAAAAAATATTTACTTATAACCAGGTAGGGCATTGAGGAGCAAAATCCATCTTCTGCCTTTGGCTTCTGGGGACAGCTTGAGCTCAAAACAAGAGCTTTAGCTCTTCACCAGTGTGAGGGGACAAGCCTGTGATTACATGTCTGCAAAGCACAGCCTTGAGTGATGCCATACAGAAACACCTCGGGCAGGCCTGACGGCCATGGGCAACAGAAGCCTTTCAGCTGCTCTCCTTGCCCTCCCAAAATGACCGATGTCATGCTGGTTTGTGTGGTTTTTATACTGACCAGTGTGTTGTGTTGTCTCATAGGCATGTCCTTGATCACCCGATGAACTAAAACATTGAATTGAAATAACCCCTGTGATGTGGGAGAAATCACAAACACTTTCTTGTTAAGGTTAGAACAAAGCCATGCTTCAGTCATTGCTGATAAAGAGACTGTAATCAAGAGTGTTCATCATCATGCGTAAAGAGTCTGACAAAAGTTTTACAGTCAACACTGAAAGAAAGAGAACAGAATAGACAGTGAAAATACCTATGTCGGCCAAGGGATTTCAGTAAAATTTTAATGGTTATCTTCGCATAACTTCTTTTTTTCTTACATTACAGAAAAATATAATTCAACTTTCCACAGGACTGTGCAATTTAAAAGATAACTATTTGTATCTTGAATACAAGTCCAAAAATTGTTCCTGCTCCTTCACAGGTGCAAATGAAGAGTGGAAAGCAGCGATCCTTACCTTTTCTTGCCTTCTTTGCAAGCTAAGCAGAATAGTAAGTCCATGTATTCTGAAGATCCTGAATGCCGTAGCTTCCTTCCCCCAGTTCTCTGTAGTGCAGCCGCCTATATTAGGGAAGAAAGAGGAATTAGAGTGTTTCATCAGTTCTTAGAGGTGTTCTACAGATGGTTGTTGCCTTTCGGAGGAGAGAAGCCTATAACTCACTGTAGGTTTTTGTTAAGGTTGGTCTGTTATCATACCAGAAATGGCAGGATACCTCTCAGCTCTCCTATTTGTATGGCTCTGCAGCATTGCTGAACGTATGCAAAATCTGGGAATCACAGAGTGATGACAACAGAATGAGAGAAATAAGGCAGCAGCTTTTTTTCTTAGTTTTAGGTATTGTGTTTGCCAACATAAGACAGTGAGATGAGGTTCAATGAAGAGGTGCTTTAGAAATAGCCAAGGTGTGCTTGCATAAGGAATATCCATGAGAGGAGGATGAAGGGGATTTTCAATTAAGAACTGTACATTTTTCTTCAAGCAAGGATCTGTTTTGGGTAAAACAAATATAACTCAAAAGGCGACTCTTCTTCCATACTTTCTTCTCAGTTATGGGTGACTTTTGCTGGAGACACAGTTGCTTTCTTCTGGAGTGCTTATGCTTTGAATTTTTGCTGGGATACGTGGAAGTTACCAATATACAGTTATATTTAGCATCTATTGTTATGGTATATAGAAATGACCATTTTCTGTGTAGTTGTTCTCTTTCACTGCTGTTTTTTTCTTGCTTCTAGGTTCAAAATGTCTTTATGATATAAAGATGAAGGATGTCTTAATGATGTCTTAATGATGTCTTTATGATGTCTTTATGTAAAAGTGTCCTTATGATATAAAGTAAACATGAATGCAACTAAAAGTACAAAAATTGTTGGAAGAATTTAGGTCCCACTCCCTCAAACAATTGCTTTTGTTAGGTTTCCACTGTGAACAGATATTGCAGGAAAATGGCCCCATTATGGAGGGTGCATTGGAAGTTATAATAAGCAGTTTATAGTTACAGAGAAGCTATTTAAATCCAGTTTTAAAAATTATTCCCCCTTTCAGTTCCTGTCCTGCTCTGTCACCACAATAATAAGAAAAATGCTTATGAATATTAGTTTTATTTCTGGAGCCAAAGTGTGACTGAAATTTTTATTGGAGTCTCATGCTTTTCTTTCAAAAAATAATTTTCTTGTGCCAAATTATGATGTTTTTGATGATTTGCAAAGAAAAAAATGAAGTGAGATTAGGAGAGTTGTGTTCTTTTCCACTTTACTTTGCTTGAAGCTATGTATATCTATTTAGAGGGACTTCTCGCTAAATTTTTTTGTTTTGTTTTTTGGAATCCTGATTATATATAGAATATCTAGCTAAGGGACCAGGAAATACTGGAGAGGAGATATTGGGGGGATGCTAAATAATTCAAATGGAAAAAAAAATTTCTGTGTTACATTTTTCTTGTGAGTTTGTATATCATGAAGTAGTTGAAGTACTCTTTAAAGCCATTCAAATTCAAATGATTTAAATGATTCAAATGTTTAAATGATTTACCATCGTTGTGAACTAATCTTGAGCCCGTTCTCATTTTAAATTTGTGAAATGATACCCCATACAAACATCAGTCCCATGGAGAGTTTTACTTTTCTAGACATCAGCACTACAGAATTCTGCAGCAAGGATTCAGTTGCTATAGTACAAACAATAGTCTTGTGTAGGAAGATCTCTTTTCCATGAAGATCCTTATCTCTTATGTTGCCCAGGATTAAAGAAATTTGGTTCTGTAAGAAAAGCAAAAGTCATCTTTCAGTGCTTTTTAATTGGTGTTCAGGGGATTCATCAGTGATTCCTTCTGCTGTGAAATTGTCTTGGATGTCTCCTAGTTTAACAGTGAGATTTTGAGACTGGAGAGATTGTTGAGGAGGGTCAGGTTGTACGAGTCTGGCATAAGCCTTGCTGAAATCAGTAGTCAAGTGTCAATATACACTATCCAAAACATGGAATGCACATCTGTATCTTATGCTTCCCAGCTAAGTTCACTGATACAAATGCACTTGACAATGCAAAAGAGCCAGCTGGCACTGACAATGTATTAGATGCCCAAAAAGTGCACTGCATCTTTGTATGTTGTCGTAGTCCTACTGGTAAAGTTAGTATGAATTGTGTCAAGTGGCGTGCATGGTCTTTCCTTTGTATTTCTTTGTTCTCTTTTTTAAGGTAAGGGAAGGTTTTAACAAAGAGTATTTGATTATATCTGCACATGATGTAACTGCATCACCTCCTGTGACAGTTTTAGAAGTAGTATTTAGTATTTGACAAATAGTCTGATAAATTTCTGTTGTGTGTGTTGTGCTCTCTATTGAGAGTAGTGTAAGTCAGAACTTTAAATTCATCCTGGAACGAAGAAGCAGCCAATGAAGCTTAAGCTGATTTGGTCTTACGCATTTGTAGGCATCCTTGCTGATTCATGAACGTGAATTCACGATCCTGGTGAACCTGGCATATATCCTCAGCTAAACTGAATTAAATAATACATAATAGAAATGAAACATAAGTTAATTTTAGAGGCAGTTTCTTCATTTCAGAACCAAGGTAACTTCTCTTTTTCATGGCAGAAAATAGAGAATGTATCTTCGTCCTTCGTGGAGTTTGTGTGCGCAAGACTTAACAAGGGCTTCATCATAGGATCACAGATTCATTTAGGTTGGAAAAAACCCTTCAGGATCACTGATTATGACTGTAAACGTAACCAAAATAAATCCACCATGTCCCTAAGTGTCAGATCTACTACATGTCTTTTAAATACCTCCATGGATGGTGAACCTGGGCAGTCTGTTCCCGTGCCTGACAACCCTTTTAGTGAGGAAATCTTTTCTAATATCCAATCTAAGCCTCCCCTGGTGCAATTTGAGGCCCTTTCCTGTCATCCTGTCACTTGTTACCTGGGAGGAGAGACCAGCTCCCTCCTGGCTACACCCTCCTTTCAGGAGCTGTAGAAAGCCATAAGGTCACCTCTGAGCCTCCTTTTCTCCGGGTTAAACACCCCCAGCTTTCTCAGATGCTCCTCATAGGATTTGTGCTCCAGACCCTTCACCAGCTTTGTTGCTTTTTGGGCACACTCCAGCATCTCTCAAATGCACAAGCAGTACCTTAGCAAATTTATCGGATGTTTTTTTCTTCCAAGCAGTTATTTTTCTGCTTTCCTTCCTGGGCTTTGAGTAGCTGCTCTTAGGCTAATATTTATGGACTCTGTGATATAGACTGTTTATAGTGGATACAGGGTTGATGACTGAATTAAGGATCTGAGCATCATCAGGATATTCATCATACCAAGCACAAATTCTCACCTTGGGAATATTTCTACACTCATTAATCATAGAAATGATAAACTACTATCATAAAATGATACATCTGAGAAATCTGAGCAACCTTCAGCTGAGAGGAATATATGAACATGATGACTCCCCTGTGCTGTGCAGACTTTAAAACAAAATATGTAGATATATGTGTTCTTACAGAGATTCATTTTCTTACAAAAATTGTTGTTCGATCCACTCTTGGGAAGTCTTTTTAGGTGTACAGGCAGCAATATCCTGACACAGTTGCTTGCTGCAGAAATCAGATCAGAGCTGTATAGGTGGGAATGACAGTGCTTGGCTGGAACAACTAGCAGGCTCTAACAATATATCAGAAAGAAATTTAGATTAAAAGTGTAGTATGTCTACAACCATGGATGACTACTGAAGTTGGCTGTGGTCCAAGTGTGAGAAGATCTGGAGCGATATTGTCCAGTTTTTTGACAACAAACCTAGTCACCTTTAATGTGACCTTAACATCAATAGCGTCTAATAAAAATAAACTAAAAATCCTCGTGTTTCCCTAGGCTCTGTTGAAATACTCGTGAAATACCTGATCATTTTTCTAGTTAATTTCCAAATATTTCTATTTGCTAGTATTGTTAGTATGGTCATCAGATCAGATCACCACTGTTTCCTGAATGGAACTTCTGACATCTCGTATAGCTAACCTGCTCTCCTTTTCGGTGGTGTAAAATAAGGCTACATTTTCCTCCTTAAATCCTTGTAATTTCTCTGCACAGCCATCTTCCTCTTCCCTGTCTCTTTAGTTTTATCTGTAAGTCTTTCCTGATCCTCCTCTGCATCACATTGCAGATATATTGCTACATTATCTCTTTACAAGGTGCTGAATTTTAGGATTATAGAGTTTTACCTTTTTCTGAGTCCATTAAGAGTCTTAAAAAAATAGGTTGAATATTCTCTTTACCTTAAAAGCTCTTCATACACCAGAGATACTATTTTTTTCTGTCTCTACTGTCATATCTGTAAAATGTATTACACTACTACTGTGCTGTTTTTCTCTCACAAGTATACTTTTTGATATATTTTTGTCCCTGTGCTTGAAAGAGTCTCATTTCACTTTGCCTAGTTATTCTGTATGTAAAACCCTCTAGAAACACGCAGTCAATATGTTAATTCCTTTGACAGCTGTGTCTCCTTTGGGTCTCTATATCTTTCTTTCTCAGAAGATATTTGTGTAGTCTATTTATTGTCTGCTATTAAATCCTAAATTTCTGAGGTTAAGACTATATGTCTTCTGCAAGTAGTCTTTTTACCTAAAATTATTTTTTCCCTGTTGTTCATTTGCAATAAAAAGCTTTATGTCGCAAACAATTAAAAAATTCTAGTGACAACTGAAGCAAGATACTGTCAGATATGTGTTCAAGATTGATTTAAAGTGATCGATTTAAAGAAAGTCCTTCTTCTATATGAGAGTGGCTTCCCAGGGGTAGTCTGCATTACCAAGTTGAATAATGTAGAAGGTTTGGAAGTAAACTGTTTAACTTAAATGAAGGCCTCTAGGTATCAGTTTAAAAAGGCTGGTGTTCCCATGAATTGCATGTTAGACATTCATCCCCCAAATGTCTGTTATGTCTTTGTGTTACTTCAAGAATCTTTTTTTTTTTTTTTTTACTGGTGCTAGGTCATTGTAAACACAGTTGTTATAAATCAGGTCAGCTGCATCATTTGACACATATTTGGCATAATGACACTCTGATCCTTTTTGATTTAATACCGCTCTGGACTACTTCTAATAGTGTTCTCAGTTCTGAATAAATTGCTAATGAGGCATAGTTTCACATGTCTTTCTGCAGCTGTATGAAATTGTAGGAAATATTTCTTTCCAGGGATAGACTTGCACATCTGCTTCATCTGTGAGTAGTCAAGAGTAGAGACCTGAACAACTGTGAAGATGGAAAGTTCACTCTGTTCTTCTTTCCCTGCTGAAGATATTGGACATTGCTGAAAAGCCTGTAATTATGCTTGTTTGTTTGGGGTTTTTTACTCAGACTGTGAAGGCAAGCCTTGCTATCCTGGAATTATTTTAGAAGTTGATTCTGGTATATAAAAGGCTCAGTGATAAATTGTTTTTCTGATAGACTAGTATAGGGACATTTAGATTTTTATGTCCATATCTTGTTTTCCTTTGTAGGAGTTCTTTTAAGCTGTTTCTCCCTCTGCTGTTCTTGCTTAGACATAGCTATGCATATTTTCCAAGCTGTATTGTTGATGGCTCTTTCTGTTACCCATTCTTGCAACTGTTCTGGCAGTTCTGGCTGAAATAATTCTGCTCCAAAAGGTCTCTCTAATAAAAATATGTCTAGACTCTTAGGATGCTGACTCCTGTTACCTAGGGTTAAGGACGCACTTGGCAGGGTGGCAGGTTGAGCACCAATAGGTCACAGGCTGTAAGGAGGAGGGGGCAGCAGTGGTGCAAGAGGACTCCAGGGGACCCCAGGGGTGAGCCACATGGAGCAGGACACCCCAAAAAGACTGCAGCACACAGCCAGACCAGAACAACCCATGCATGAGGCCGGGACACTGAGGAACAGAAGGGTAGAAACAATCATGGGAAGCTGGAACAAACTATTCAGCTTATGGCAGCAGAAATCCTAAGCAAAAAGTAGCAGATCAAACCCCTCATGTGCAACTCTTCAACCTCTTTTACTGGCTTTTACCTCACTAGATACACGTGAATGGGTTGAACTTAATCTCTGGTGAAAATCAGGTAAGTTGAGACTGGGGAAAGAAGTTGTTAGTTCTTATGTAAATGTAATAGTTTATGTCCTTCTCCTCAGTGTTTGAGTCAGTGATCAGAGGTTTGTGTTGCATGGCAATAAATGAATTAAAGTACAATTCCTCAGCTACAGACAGTTTTGCCTGTAACAGAATTTTATTCTGAAAAAACATAGTTTTTTTATTTTCTCCAAGCAAACAAGTCAATGTACAGGTAGAACAATAAGTGAGATGTGACTGTGTAGCCCAATTTATTTTTCATTCTAGCAGATGATTACATAAAACTTTCAAGCAGTGAACTATAACTTTAATACTTTGTCCTGTGTCAGATTTTCTTCATAATTCCTCAAGCCTGGGCAATTCCTATGAATGCATTTAAAGTATGTAGCTTAATGTTGAGATGCTTTCCTTTTAGGTGCAGGACAAGGACATAGTTTAATTTTAGTGTTCACTCTCTTTGTTAGGTGTGGGGAGAATGTTGGCATCATGTTCCACCACAGGTCTCTGCCAAGGGTGCTGCGTGGTGTACTGCAACTGCAGCAGCACTTCTTAAGTAACTCTCTTTTGGGAGGAACCAATTTCCTTCTCTTCGTTAAAGTGCCATGGTACACATTTGCCAATTACAGCGTTGGTTTTATATCGCAAATCAGGAAGAATCTTCTGCAGTAAGATTCAAGGACATTGCCTACAAGAAAGTAAGTGACTTTGACAGAGGAGTATGTGCTAGTGTTAACACAGTATAGGAAAATCAAATCTGCTAGTGGTTTACTTCACACTGTAGATCTGATTTTGATTTGTATGGAGATGTATTGAAGTAAGCATAAGGAGAAGAAAAACAGAAGGATAGTGAGCTATGCAACACATTATTGTAACTTTCTTGTTTTTCTGCTCATCCTCCCAAACCAGCATGTTAGGTATGGTAAAATCTAGGACCAAATCTTAATCCTAGCACCATTATCTGAGGCCTGAACTTAGCCTTTGAATCCTCCTTTTCTAGCCCACCCATAAACAGAGAAGTTGTTGCCAGCAGACATAAGGCAGAGCAGCATTCTTGGGTTGAACTGGAAAAGCAATCATTTCCTGGCAGAGAACAAACTTGGTCAAGTTATAAAGTGGTTTCACTTGAACAGAGCCCATGCTATCAACTTTTATTAGGGTACTGTTTATCTTGGGCCTTGTGGGAGTAAAGAGAAATGGAAATTTTAGGTAAACCGCTTGTGCTGCATCTAAAGGTTTTGCCTTTATGAAGTATGGGACTGGGGAGAAATGTTTAATTTTGAAATCTCTTTCTTGTCAATTCAGAAATTGCCTCTTGACAAAAAAATGTGTTAAAAAAGTAGAAAATAAAGAAAAGTAAATCCAATTCAGAAGGCCACTGCTGCTTTGATAGATGGGCTTAAGAATTACATGATGCATTTCTCTGAAAGGTAAGTTGCACAAATTTAGAAAGAGAAAGGGCCTGTGTACAGATTTTCTTGCAACACTAAAACCCATGGTCTGTGTGCTCTAGAGCAGTGCTTGCTGTGGCCTAGCTGAGGAAAACAGTGGTGCTTGAGATTCACAGGATTTAACTTGTTTTTTTCGGCCTCTTCACTCCCATGCCCAAAAGTATTACATCCAGCCAAGGATTTTTATCCTCAGATGTGCTGCAGCAAGATCTGCACCAGGAGCACTGGGATCAGCTAATAAACTCATCCAGACTAAGCTGTGACTTTTCAGAGAAGTGTTTGGTTGTCTCCAGATGACATGCCCCAGAGCACCAGGGCTGTAAGCATGGAGCAGAGCCACCCAAGCTGGTCTTGCCCTGAATTAGCCCACATTCAGCGCATGTTTAGATTTGATGCTACAGTTAAGCTGATGTAGTATTGCTGCTGCTGCAAGGGGCAGTCACTTTCCCTCTGGCCCCAGCTGTTTTGCTCTGGTGCTGTTTTCAGAGCAGCGTTTTCCTGGGGTCTCACATGAAACAGGACCCTGTGGCTGGGGTGACACACCCGTCACCTTCTCAGTCAGGCAAGATCTATCTGGGGAATATCCTGCCTGGGTCAGTCCACATCTGCAGGATGAAGTGTGAAGCATATTGCTGGCTTCTTATTTCCTCCTCATTCTGGCATTAATCATTGTGGTTCTTGGTGGCCACATTCTGTACAGTCTCAGGAACTCCTTTTTCACAGCCAATAAGTTATAACAGGGATCAGCTGGAAGGGAAAAAGTAGAAGTCCAAATTCTTTATGAGCTGTTGAACCCAAGGGGAAAAAAGCTAGTTTCCTAGGACTATAAGGAGCCTTCTGCATCCCTGAGCAGTTTTCTGCTCTTGAAGGCACTGTGCCATATAATCCCTTCCTTAAACTTATCAAAGTCTGTATGAAAACAGCTAGTGTTTCCTTGCCTCTGCTACTCCCATTGGAAAGGCTGTCCTAGGACTTGATTGCTTTAACAGGTAGGAATCTTCACTTTTGAACAGAAGTTTATCCACTCCTTATTTTATCTGTTTATTTTTGCGCAAGCAGTTATTTTTCATCCCGGTCTTATTTTCCCTGAACTTTCCATGAAGACTAGACAAGAGCTCTCTTTGGTTTTGTTTTGCAATGGCAAACAAACAGACCTGGTTTTCATGTACTCTGTAAGTACTGTCTCTCAATTCCTTTTTCTGCATCTATTTGATTTTCTGTTTCATTCTTTGATGTACATGACATAAATTCAAGGATCTATTCAGAAGCGCTAGCTGTTCTGCAGTGCTGCAGTGTCTCACCTGATATGTTTAAGAATTTTATGTTCCTGTTTCATATCTGTATTACTAGGGCATTCAGACTAGATTATCTAGATTAAATGATGAGCTCCCAAAAAACTATGTAATTTTGTGTTATTCCCTAACTCACTGATCTCAGGATTTTGATTCCGAATCCTTCAGTTTTTCTGATCCAGACCTTGAAGTCATTCTTGTTAGCCATTTTATGATTCTGTTGCTGTGCATTGTAATTAAGTGATTTCAGCATCAAATTTCTGATATTTCTTCCAGTTTTATCACTAAAAATATTAAGCAAGGTTGGACCAAGCACCAGCCCATGTTGGATCTCTCTAATAATATCCTGCCAGTCATTTTGTCCGTTACTTGGTGCCTTCTCTTGTTCATCTTGCTCTTGTAGTACCTCATCATACCTGATCTGACACTGAATATAAATTTCCACATGTCAAATGTTTTACTTAAGCAAAGCTAGGACATTGTCTATAGAAAAATACAGTGCTGTTTTTAGAAAAGGCTATCTGGTAAAACTGATAGAATTGTTATAGATCCTGTTATAATTTATTTCATTTGCAATTGAGCTGCATTTGAATTATTCTTTGCTTAAAAATCTGTTCTGAAGTTTTGCCTATTAGTGAAGTAAAGACCTGGCCTTATCAGCCAGATTTACTTTTTATTGTGTATTTAGTATAGAAATTACAAATACATCATAACCTTTTCCCTTTTGCTTAGTGAGTCCTCTTCTCAGTCATGCCAGCCTTACTTAGAGAAGTCTGCATTCCCAGATGTTCAGGTTGAGCTGAGCCTCTTGTTCTGCTTATGTTTCTGTAGCACCTAGCTTTCCATGGCTGGCTCTGAGTAAACAAAGATAATCCAAATCATACAAAAATTACAACTTTCCTTCCTGTAGTATCCAAACCTGTATAGCAGGGGAATTGCAGAGCCTCTCTGTCGTTCATCCTGTTCAGAAAAGGAAGGGGCAATGATTACAAAAAAATTTGATCAGAGTAAGGGTTTTGTTGTACTGCGTCTCTGTTTTGTCTTTTGAAATAGTGCTTTGAAGACTCAGTCTGCCATTTCTTGAATTGCTGTTTTCCTTTCCTTATGTCCTTCAGAAAAGGAAAGCAGGTGCCTGGAATGCAGGCCAGGCAAAACTGCAGAATAGATTTTAACTTAAGGTGTTAAGGTAAATATAACAATAGAGGAGGCAGAATTTTGTAGTGCACAAATGATAAGCTACATACTATGGGAACTTTCAGATTTGCTTAAGAGTATTGTCAAAACACGGAACAAAGAGCACAAAAGAAAGTGATGAAGCTACCTCTTCTGATCAACAACGAAGCCTTTGCAGTATTTTTTTAAATCCAGATTTGTCCGCAGTGTTTTATGTTAGATCTTTACTAGATGTTAGGTCATTAGGTTCATGGTGTTTGCCTTCCATATAATGCAGCGAAGGTTTTGCAACAAGCACAGGCATATTTTTATGGCATAATCTACTTTGTACTGAATAATCATGAACTGTTTCCATAATAGTCTATCATCTTTGGGTGGATGAGGATATATATCATGTCTCTACTACCTGGCAGGTACCATGCTGCTGTGTCCTGTGCATGGATCAAAACTGAAGGTAGTTTAAGCTGGTGCAAAATATCATTCTTTAGTTCATGGACATCGGTCCTTCATCTAGGTTTGATCAACCTGATCATATATTTTTTGTACAGGCTGCAAGTTCCTGTAGTGCTGTCCTTCATTTTTAAACTTCTTTATCTCTGCTTTGGACGTCATTGCATTGGACATCTGACTAAAGCAAGGTTTTTGATCCCACTGCAAGATTTAAAATCAATATTTGTTAAAACTTACTTATAATTGTCTGCTTTACAATTGCTTGAAATTCTCTTCCTGAAAAATACATATCTTCAAAAATCTTGCCAAAGAAGTTAGGTCTTCTTCTATGAGCATGTAATAGAATTGCCTGAGTCACAGTGGAAGTTTAGTAGTTCTCAACTGCAGAAAGTAAAATGCGTTGTCACAATAATGAAATGAATATAAATAGTTACAGTAGCAAAAGTAAAAATCAGTCACTGCATTTTGAGGGTCTGAAGTGGAGAGAGGAAATTGTCCCTGTCTAAGTGAAAGAATGCTCACCAATAAAATTCTGTTAACAATAAAATTGCTAACTTGTATGGTGTGGAGTAAAAAAATATTCAGCTTTCTACATATAGACGATACTTCATATCTTGGTTTTGTGTTTTGGTGGGAACTGTGAAGGATAGTCAATATGTTCAATTACATTGAGAATTTGAGTGGTTAAGTAGGCTCTGAGCATTGGCCTTCATTTGCAAGGCTGTGGAAGAAGGGCCACAGATGGTGAGAAGGAATTCTCTTAAGGGCACTGTAGCTGAGAGTTTATGAGAATCCAGAACAATATATTGTAAAGAGTGAAAGGAAAGCAGAAAGAAACTAAAAAACCGGACATAAATGGAGACTATAGTGACTAGAGAGCTCTGAAAAGGAGGAGAAGAATCCAACATAAGGGATGAGAGGCATGGCGGGCAGTGTGAATGGAGTAGCTGCCTTCGTGCCAGAGTGGAGCATGAGGAAGAAAAGGGCACTGGCAACTGGCTACTTCCTAAAAGGGAATGTGTGCAGGTGCCATTTCCTTCTGACACTAAATTTGTATTTTGTGTAACTTCAAGTTACATTTTTAACCTTAAAGCAATGAGAGAAAAGTGAGGACGTCTAGAACACGGTCCTTTCTCAGACCAGGTTCCGTTTTATTTACTGAAGTTAATTAGACCAGTGTGAACTATTATAGTTCTGGTGTCCTGTCACTGGAAAGATAATCTCTGCCAAAGGTTTGCTGTATCCAACACAGTCCGTAGACACCTGCATCACAAATTATGTAAATATATAACTATTTTACTGAATCCATGAGTAATAGTGGTTTGGTTTTGGTTTTGGGTTCTTCCCCCCAAAGGTTCTTTTTTTGTTTTGAAGATCACAGTTATTAAAAAGTGAGATTTTAAATGAACAGTCATATCAGTGATCCTGCTTGCATGAGCATAGCTGAAATGACGGGAAAATATTCTGTGGAGAGGAAGGATTGAAATTCTTACACTAACTTCACTGGCAGTGAAAATATACCGCCTTAGTCTACTTTCAAAGATATACATTGCTTTATTTGGAATGGAGAATAAAAATAGACCTGATTTTGCTGGTATCTCTCTCACACCAGGGAGTGCTTCTTTGCACTTCATCACAGCACAGGACTCACTGGGCAGGCGATGAAGTGCAGCTCCAGGCACTCCCTGGCAAGATGTTCTTCACGGGAAGACTGTATAGTTTCATGGCCGTATCCTTTTCTGGCAGTGCTATTCTGTGCTACAGCCACTGCTTTCTGCTGCTTATTCCAGTCTCTAGAGATCACATCATCAACGGGTGCGACAGGGTATGCAGCCATGTAGTGAACTGGATGGGAGAACTGATTTGCATTAAAAATAACCTTTTTATCTTTTGCTGTGTTATTTTTAGACTGGTTAGTCGCTTGACCCAAGTCACAGCATGGCTGGATAAACTGATACACTACTACAATAGTCATACTGAGAAAAAGGGGTCAGGATAGGGAAGATAAAGACAGATTTAAGACAGCATGATTTCAGAAGGGAAGGTCTCTGGATGTTCTTGGGAAGGGCTGGGCAGGCACGTAGACTGCACAGAGACGCTGCTGTGTGAAACAATCTATTCTGTGAAGTGGGAAAATATTTGGCTAGGTTGTTGAGGATGTGAATGTGCCATTAATTAAGAGATATATTAATAAATTGAAAGGAGTTTGGAGTAAAGCAGCAAAAATAATCAGACTTGTGTACTTGTGTACAAATGCATGAAAATTGGCCAGGTGTGGGCAACTGAAGGAAGTGAGGATGGCACAGGAGGGTGCAAATGCAGAAATACTTCAATGGTGTAAGCATCACTGATGATAAGTGGTATGGTAAAATAATGAAAAAAACCAATAAACTTACCTAAGTTTGGGTTTTATTGGTTTGGTTTTTCAGTTTGGTGTTTTGTTTCTATTTTTGTTTGTTTTGTTTTTTTTTTTTACTGTCAATGAAATGCATTGTAGCATCAGAAGGTTTCTGTTGCTGTCAGGAATAGTTTCTCCAGGGAGGTTCAATTTCTTGGAACTCATAAAGCTGAGTTGGATAAATACTAGATAACATACTGTATGAAGTAATTCTCCATTGGCAGAGAGGTGAATGACTGTGATCTGTTACAGGTTTACATCTCTGAGCAACTGGGAATCAAAGGTGGCAAATGCTGTTGAGGACCACAACTGTATCTCTGACGGGAAATTCAAAATGAATGCAGAGTATGCTGTGCAATCATGTTATTGGCCATGCCTACTACCTTTTATCTGCTCGCTTGCTTTTGCTCCTTCATACTGCAAGCATTCCTTCGCAACAGTCAGCTATGAATGAGATGCTGGGCTGGATTCCAGGGGGGCTTGAATTGACTTCAGAGGTCAGAGTGTTATAGTTAAGCTACACGATCTGTTTATAAAACAAACCTCCTTGTGTAGACAGAGTTGCTGTTGATTGGAATATTTTGAGACGGGAGTTCTCAACTAGTTTCCTGCACAATGGTCAAATGGTTTGTAGCCTTTTATAAAAGAGTGGACACAGCAAACTGTAATTCTGTACTGAACCAGCAATACAGATTTTCACTTCTCTATAGAGTACTTTTAGTCTTGGTAGTCTAGGACTGTAAATGTCTGATAGTTATTGCCTGATCATTTTGATGCGCATGAAGAACTTTAATTTTCACTTCATTATATAATCGAAGTGCCTTAAAAAAAATGCAACAGTAAATACATTAAAAAAATACAGTTTCCCTTAATGTCCCTATATTTCTAGTCAGCTCTGGTCCTCTCATGTACTTAATAGTACAAATATTGGAGATGAAATTGAAGGGCCAATTGGAATGAAATTTCACCTATGGTCTGGTGTCTAACAAAACCAAATCTTGTTTTGGTTGTGCCTGGCTTTAATTATGCTGAATTCCTGGAAGCTGCTATCAGACTATTTCATTCCCCAATGGTAAAAGGATCTTGAAATCAAAATATCTTGTAAGGTTATGTCTGTATTTGAGTTGGTACTAGAATAATGAGATTGCCTTTGGTTTCTGGATCAAAGTCTTATTTCCTTCCATGCACTGAAGAGGACTAGATCATAGGCTTGCTTTTTAACACATCTGTATTAAATATATAATATGGAGATATGGTTTAAATGTAATTGATTATGGTTTATATGTAGCTATGGAATTTGAGAGTCATCGAATGATTTTCCCTTTAAACTGACTTTTTTTAAGGCCCAATGTGGTATGCTTGAAGATTTCATCATTTTAGTTTCCTCCCTTTCATCCAGCCTATTTCTCATCCTTCTTGTGTGTTAGCTAATTCTGACATTTTCTTAATTTGAAACTTAAACCATAATGTGAGTTTTATGTAGTCATGTGAATCATTCTACTGATTGTAACTCAATGTGAAAGACCTTTTCAGAGTCAACTCTTTTGACTCTGTTCTCTCATGATCTTCTTTAAAGTGCATATGTGTCAGTGGTGCTGCACAAGAACAACCTGCTTTATTCTCCTTGTGATTACTTGTTTCTGGCCTAGCTTGTAAGTATGAGAATGGAAGGAGAAATGTGTTGGACTTGTCCTGACTTTGATAGCTCCACCTGCACAGGTTTTCCTAGTCTCATATGTTTTAAATTCCCTCTGATTTCTATAACAAGTGGAAATGGTGGGGTTTATTACATATTTAAATGGTTCTTGTAACAAAATCACATGAGTTAATTCTGCTACTACTGACTGTGTATCTGAGGCTTGATATTGACTCAGTTGCCTTTGTATTGCAGTGAGGAGGCAGACTACAATAAGAGGATGATATGGATGAGAAGGAGTTGATATTAGCTGTCAAATTAGGTATATTCTAATTCTCTTTGGATGCTCTTGGACATCGGAGGGCAGTACTCTCTTTTATGAGAGTATCACTCATGTAACCATGTGACTGATCAGGTTAGATTAAGAAATCCATATTTTGTTTTACAAATTCAGTTCTTACTGTACTGAATTAATGAGCCACATAGACCACAAAGGGGGGTTTGGATGGTAAATTACTAGTCCGATAAAGCCCTTCTCTTACATGTAGCCCTTCACTCTGTCCTTTGTTTATTTTTACCTTTTGTGTCTAAGGATTTTAAAGTAAGCACTATGGTTTTAATTTCAGTGAGGAATAGACTCAGCCTGTTGAAATGCAAGCATTGTTTACAAAGACACTTAATCTTGTTATATTTTTTTATTCGGTGTTAGTTCTGAATCCAGCATATTCCCTAATATTGTAGTAGTGTATTATGAATAGTCCTGAATACTGTATGTGGTTGAGGATATTTGCTGTGGAGCTAATTCCATTGTTGCTCACAAAACAAACTACTTAGGAGACATAAACACTTAGGCTGATAGGTAAGTTAACATCTAATGTAAAGCAACAATCAGTATTTTGATGTATATTTGGTATGTCATGCCACATGTTCCTGAAGGCTCCTTGATTTACTCCAGGAGGTTGTAGATTGCACTTCTATCAAGCACAAATGAATGTATTTTCTGAGATGTAACTTATAATGCATCATTAATTGGGTAAATACTTACAAATCATGGAGGGGAATACTTAAATAACTTAATTTCTTAATTAAATAGTGCAATGAAATTTCAGATCAGCAGGGTTCGATTCTCCACCCCATTCAGTGCCCTCTAAATGCTATGGCAGCTAAAACCATGTTTCAGAAATCTTCTTTCTGCACTGTGAGGCTTCTGTTCTTTGTCACAGGTTGCTAAAAGCTATACAATTGCATTCTGCAGCCCTCTGGATCTAAAGCACATCCAGCTTTTGCAAAGGAAGGCAGATGAACCCTTTCATTTAAGGGGTTTTTTTATATATATGTACAGGAGCCTACTGTTTGGCTGGGTTGTTATTAAACATGCTAAGGTTTAGTTTTAGTTGTACAGACCAGGAAAAAAGAAACAGCCCACTTCTGGAAAACAGCCTTCAATAACCTTTGCTGCCAGAATAGCCCACTAACTAATTGCAAACACATGGAAATATTTATAAAGAGCAGGGCATGGACTCAAAAATGACTGATCTCCTGCTCTGGTTCAGCATATATGAATGACAGCCCTTAGTAATCCTGCTCCCTGTCAAAGCAGGTCTGCTTTATCACACAGTGACGAAGTACAGCTGCTCTGCAGGCAGTAGGCACCCCAAAAAATGAAAATAGCTTATGCTAAGAGGAAAAAGATTTAGAAAAAAACAGTTGCCTTGCTAAGAATTAAAAAAGACCATTTACTTTTGCTTTCTATCTTCTATCAGTGCATTGTCTGTGTTTGGAAATTTGAGGAGAATTGGAATATCTTGCATATTTCTGTTATCTTTTTGGTGTTACTTGACGCTTAGCAAGAGTAAGTAATGGCTGTAATACAAATGTTGGCCTACGCACAGCAGGGCCCTGACATCGCAGCCTTGAAGCATTGAACACATCGTTCATTTTCTTTTCCCCTGTGAACTGTTCTTCTCCAGAAGGGTCATGTTTGTATAAACGGAACATGGTAAAATAAAAAAAAGACTGTCAAGTTTCTAGTAATTCTAGTAAAATAGCAGTTTATTCACTGTTCAGTGGCTGGGGGTTTTGTTGTTGGTTTGTGGGGTTTTTTGGTTTTTTAAAAATGTGAAATGATGAGTAAAATACAGATGTATGGTTACTATTCCTTTGCCACAACACTGTTGAAAAGTGAACACAGTTTATGTTTTTAATGATGTCCAATATATCCTGAGGACCATTTTGATTAACTTTTGGAAAAACATCATCGTTTATTAGCAATTTTTTTTTTAACCAGGTACTCAGAATCTGGGGTGTTGTCATGAGCAGCCGTCCAGCGCCATTATGTTTTTTGCTGTCCACAGAGCCAGCTCTGAAAACCCAGGAGGATTAGAGATTTTGAAAGAACTCTTACTGGTATTTGGCATTTGTTCAGCTACCTCTCTCATCACCGGAGAGTACGAAGTTCCTTACACATGCTTTACAGAGAAAGCGGTTTTGAGAGAGAGATTCAAGCTGTTGTTTTAGTGAGGGTCATTTTATTTTATTCTTGATGAAACATCCTGCCTATTTGGGCTGAATTTCCTTACAGTTAAAAGGCAAGTGTTATGTCTCCTGTTCTACAGAAGATGCGAGTCTATGTTTTCAATCAGTTGAATTAGCTTGTGTTTTGTGTATTTCTTCTTTCCTTGCTGTGATTTTTCATCACATGTGATGCATATGAAGGAGCAAAGGCCACATTTCCTTAAAGTCTGAGGTACTGACAGAAAAATAGCTTGAAAGAGCTTGAGAAGAAGAGAACACAACAGTCACTTAGCTCTTACACTGAGTCCCAGAAATCCTGGCTTTGTACTGCCTGCTTTCCTAAGAGCTGCACGTTAAAGCTGGCCTGTTGTGTGTATGGATCAAGTTCTGCCTTGACTTCAGGCCTGGTACTTCCACTGTAGTCAAATGGCTTCTCTTTTCAGAGTATGCTCATTAGGTTTCTAGAAAGTACATAATTTTAATACAAATCTGACACTGAGAACTTTATTTATTCACTATATTCCCAATCTGTGTCTTTGTACTTGTTTTACTTGTGAAGTTGAAGTAGCACTATTGGATCAGGAGCTTTGATGTCCTGTAATTTGCCAAATGAGTAGGGATTAATTTATTTTATTATATTGTTGATTTTAATTTTTAATATTATTTATTATTATAAGTATTTGCTGTTTACAACCACGAAGTTCCTCCCTGTCTTCAGTGTCTTGGTTTCTGATAGAAGTTTGCATCAAAGAAAAGTTGGATGTTGTTGTAGCATAAAAGATCTGCAGAGCATTTATTGGTGTGCTGGACTGTGTAGCATTCAAAAACCCACAATTTGCTCTCAGTTAATTTTTTTTCTGTTTATTTTGATGTTTGCTATTGGATATACAGTGACTAAACAAATCAAGCATATAGGCAGAGAAAGAGAAATAAATGCTCTTTACTCTTTGACCTTGTAGAAGAGACAAAATACTTCATTTGTTGGAGGGGAAGCTTGGGGCACAAATCAATTCCCAACACACAGTAAACTGATTAGGGGAGATGAAAGCATAGTTTCCGGAGAAATTAATAAGAGAAAATGATAAACAATTTCATTCTATTAATGATTTGGAATTTAATTAATTAAAAATAAAACTGTCTGAAAAGGCTTGACCATTGCATTACACAGTGCAAAAGAAGAATTCCTATTTCCAGAATGGATACTTTTTCTGTGCTAGAACCAGAAAGCAATGTGGTGGTTTCTGCTCTTTGCATAGGTGGCACCTGCACTGGGAATCCCCACCTACACAAGGATCCTCACCAACGCTGAATAATCTAAAGCTGCTTTAATTTTGGGTCTTTTGAACAACTAAGGTTTTCTTTATCTTCAGAGTATTTAACTAATTTACCTCTTTTTTTTTTCCCTACAATGCTGTCCAATTGACTACCATTAATTTACTACTATTTGTTTACTGAAGGTTGTTTCTGCAGTGAATACTCTCAACATACACATAAACTGGGGGCCCTACCTAGCAAGAATTTTTTATCACATCATCCATAATTTATCAGTGCTGTTTTCATTTAACACCTGCCTCTCATTATGCCTGTTAAAATTGGCTAATGTTTTTCAGGATAGCTTTTCTTAAATGTAAGAGGCATGAAGCTGGAGATGAGAAAGCAGAACATGGGAAATGCCATCAATATGCAGTGTACATACATATTTCATATTTATTGTGAATTTTTTTCCAACTTTTGTAATTCGTCTAGTTCAACAAATGTATAACTACTACAATAAATGACAGATTTTTCCCTTTCTTATAGTAAGGGCTGCTGAAGCACACTGTTACCCGGGAAATAACAGTATTCTGATTTTTAAACATTTTTAATATATTTAGCATTCTAAAAACATTTTAAAGTTCTGATTTTTAAAAGTATTTTTATAGCTCTTCAGGAGTGAAAGAGATATTTAATTTGTGAGTCCACTTTTCTGGATCATACTTCATTTTGGGACTTCACATAAAGGAAGAGTAAGGTGTATCAAACATCTTTGTGGTTAGAAGACTGGATCAGTGTTTGGAAACATGATCAACTTTTAAATTATTCATTAAGAAAAGTATTTCCAAATGCAGATTAACAAAGTTTTAAAACAATATTCTATACTCATAAGTAACATTCAGATTCCAGGGTGGGCGGCTGTATTATCATTGCTTGATATTATCTTTAACAAATTTAAAAAATCAACCAACCCAACCCAGTTAAAAACCCCAATCAATTAATCAAAACAAACAAACGGGCAAAGAACACCCCCCACAAAACAATAAAGAAATTAGTGTGTTCCTGATTATTGAGTGAAATGAATTTACTTAGATATGAAAGTTTTCAGATCTGTAACACTAAGTTACTGTTGCAATAGTGTAACACATCTGAACACTTAGGAATTAATTGTTGAGAGAGAAATTAATATACATTTTTGGTGACGTTCTTGGAAAAAGCTCAGACTTCAAGTATGACTGGAGAGACTATGATTTCTTTTTTCTTTTTTAAAGGACTTTCAAAGACTGGATTCATTTAGTTTGGCAAAAGCTACAAAATTAATATGTATTTAAAAAAGCAAAGACTTAAGTGATCACAGCTTTTGGCTCTTACGGAGAAGGAAATGCCTTTAAAAATTCCATATTGCGCCAAAGTTCATTCTCTGCCTCCCCCCTCTTTCTAGCCCCTGTTTAATGTTGTGTGGAACATCTGTTTGGGGAAAGTAAGGATAGAAACATATTTGTTAACCCTTCGGCTCATAAGTGTCCAGGTTTATTGTGAGCAGGCTATTTTCATATCAGTCTATTACATTTTGGGTACCTTTTACTAAATTTATATTTTTCTGTCTTTTTCTCACCACCTTGTTGTTTGTTTGTTTTTGTTTAATGTAGGAAACAAAACAAATAAAGGCAGAAAAACAAACATGGCACAGTTTTTCACTGCTTGCAGGAAAATAGAACAGACCATAAAACTAGTGAGAAGTAGGTGCATTGGATAGCTATCCTGGACCTTACTGTCTTCATTTTGGATGTAAAGGTCTAAAGGAAGTTTTCTGCATATCTGAATGACATTTTGGGAAAAGTGCCTCACGCCTGCATTACAGGCATGTTCTGGCATGTTCACATTTCAGTGAATGTGTAAGAGCAGAGAACATTTAGCAGAGAACTGAAAAATGAGGCTGTGACTTTGTTTATAGAAACATTTAAAGAGCAGATCATATCCAGCATATAAACATGAGGCAACTCTGTAGCCTTCTAGGTTGTTTCACAAATAAAATGAGTGATCTGGGCCTTCAGTCTTTATCTGTTTTCCTAAGAAAAGTGTCTTCACAACCCTTGCACATTTCCAGTTACACAATGATCTTTAACCATGGCCTTTTTGTCGAAGAGCTGGTTGCAGTATCTCTTATTTCTGATGCCTGGGACTTGGCTACCTTCTGCTGGGTGTCCATAACATGTCTCCTACTGCTGCTCAGGAGGGAAGACTCAGCTGGCCATGGCCTCACCTCGTTCACACACAAGGTTTTCTTTTTGGTCCCTGCAGATGTTAGCAACTGAATGCTGCTGTTCTCTCCATTGCAGGAACTGAGCTCCACTCATCAAATATCCCCCAGCTGAACGCAGGGGAACAGAGGTGTCTCTGAGGTACCCTGGTCACCAAAGACATCACTTCCCCAGGTTTTTCTTAAAGCACCTTCTCTTTATTCACTTGGAATGGCTGAAAGCCTCACCTACTCGCTCTGTAGTGCCCCGGTTTTGTTTGTTTCAGGTGATTCTGCTGACAGGGTTGTGGAACAGAGCTGGAAGTCCTCAACATGAAGATACACACTTAAAGTTTTTTTAACTCAAGGTCGCTTTTACATCCTAGTCTGTAACTACTGTTGATTGGCACTGCAGATTTAATTAGATTACTGTTCTTGAGACATAACTAATGAGATAAAGAGAAAACTGGATAAATGGCATCACCACTCTGTCTTTCCTCATATTACTCTAGAGACCTGCCTTTGGCTTCTGAAGAGCATTTCTAGTGAATATTTGAGATGGGTTCTCTGAAAATGCCTGCTTAGGAGCATAAGAGTTAGTTGGTTTGTTTCTTTCATCTCACAGAGGTAGTGTTGCACAAGATTCATAATGTTTTGTCAGGTCTTCAGAAAACAGATGAGCAAAAATGTCCTTAAAACTCTCATTAAAAACACAAAATAACGGAACCAGTATTTAATAATGATATTCCTGCTTAGCCAGGTTGATTCTTTTATGAATGTATTTATCTAATAAATAAGATCTTTTCAAAAAGATCTCTAATAAATTTTCTAAAATCGTTGAATATTAGTTAAAACACACTTTAATCACCAAGACTGTTTTTCTCTGTTTATTGAGATTTCTTGAGATGGTAGGTGTTAGAGATTACAAAACTTACTTCTGGGCTAAAGAGAGTATTCAAGAATTTTGACAAAGTTTTGCTCAGAATATAGAAACGTAAATCAAGGGTACAAACGAGAGAAAAAACAGGGGTATTGTTGAGTACAAAACTTGTAAGAAACTTGGTTTAGCATCAGTTTGAGCCAATAAATCCATATCACACCGCATCATTAGATCCTCCAGCTTTTACCTCTGAATACAGATGCAGATGCAGTGCATAATTTTACAATTGGTAATAAAAGCCCTGTGGTAAGAGTCCCATATTCTCAATGCTCAGCAGCCATGAAAGGGGAGTTTAGGGGTGGTGACTTCTTATGAAAGTCCAGCCTTTAGCTTCTACAATGTTTACCAAGGGTCAGATTTTCATTTTTATGTCTCAAAACTATTCTTTTAAAATGCAGAATGAGAAAATAAGTCTGCTTAACCAGATATTCTAAAACATTAAACATATTAAATACAGTGAACCGAGTTTGTTTAAAGTCAGTTCCAGTGAGGTCTTCTGGATTGCTAGGGCATGTTCTCCTTGAACAGAAGATAGATGTGTGTGGCACTTAAGTTGTTGAATCCTGTATTTACCATTTTGTTACATAGTGATGATTCCTTACCATTTCTTTTCCGCAGAACTGCCTCTCCTTGGCTAGTGCAATTATAATTATATTGTTGCTACTGCATAATTACAGTGCTGTGGGGTTTGTATGCTTGGAACTTACATGCTTGGCAGAACACTGAAAATTGAAGTGTGATGGTTCACTGACTGTTAGACCAGTGTGACATCAGTTGAGGACCCTGTCCACATCTTAAGTCATGTGTAGGGGTGACTGCAAGAAAGTACCACATTAAAAAAAAATTAATAAAGACAGTAATTGGTAGAATGTATCACAGACATTTCTATTTCAGGTCAAGTGTGGCCTGATTTTTTTTACGTGAAATGGTGGAAGAATGCTTACTGATTCAAAGGCAGGCCATGTAACCACAATGACGTGGCCTTAGCTGAATATATCTGAGCTGCATAGGTTTTGGGATTAAGCAACTACTGCTATCATTTCTGATTTGTGTTTAACAAACATATGACTGTATTTCTGAACTGAGTGTGTAGGGTTTATTTCATTTGTACCCAGCTGGAGATGACTTTAACCTTCCCACCTGCTTTCGGATGTTGCAGGATCCGTGTTCCGAGACACTTCTGCTCCTTGTTTCCCTTTTACAGTCGAACTGTAAACCATTTCTCCTCTCTGCTGGATACTGGAGAAGAGGTATCCCTCTCTGGGTACCAGGAAGGAAAGCTTTGGTTCTCACTTGTGCCTGGCTCCAACCAGTTGTAGCCATGTTCAGTTGTACAGTTTTAGGTCAGGTACCATGTCACCATTTCTCAGTGCTGTGACAATTGCAGTATTCCCAGGAAGGACTGGGCAAGCCTTTTCCTTAGCAAGATGACAAGGTTTCCAACTCCCAGCAATACGTTCCTGGCAACCTCTGGAACCCAAGGTGCAGGTGCTTGCATGGTGCTGGAGGTGAATGGGAGACTGAGGCTCTTACATTGCCTAAAGCTACTGCTTTATGAACTTTAGTAAGTCAGAGTTTTCTGACTTAGGTGTTTCATCTGTGCAGCCTTGAGTCTGAGGAGGGCCAATGCATAGCTGTCTGTAAAGAAAGATGAACAGAAAGATGGTTCTGAGGAAAGCAAGCTTGGGGGCAGGGGAGAAGGTGAAAGTTCACAGAGAGCATCACTCAGGGCTTTGCTGTACTCTTTTTCTTCATCCTGTGCCCCAAAATGCCAATTATACTGCTGAGCCATCTCCTGCTGTAGTGGAGGTTAATACCTGCTGTCGTGCAGTGTCTGCAAAATGCCTAATGCTGCCAAAGCCAGAGCTGCTTTGAGATCAGCTCAGTTCGTTAGAGCATGGTGCTCACAATTCCAGGGTCATGGACTCAGTCTGTGTATGACCCACTGGCTCAAGAGTTGGACTCAGTGATCCTTGTGGGTCCATTCCAACCCAGATTATTCTGTGATTATTGCTCTTCTGTGATTAATAGCATGTGCTTGGGCCTCATGGTGGTACAGAGAGGAAAAGGCTTAGAAAGCCAAAACTCTGCTGAAAAGAATGAAATTTAACTGCTGTCGTACTGCATTTGTTTTTGGTACGGTTTCGTGCATCCTCAGTTTCCTCTTTCTCTGGTCCTGCGAGCAAATAGCTGGGAGACAGGGATGGCCACCCACTGCAACCAGAATGTCTGTGGGGCCACTGGTACCTGAGGAGGTCATGGATACAAATGTCTTTATAACAGTACACTCTTACCCACTTCGTGACATTTTTACTGCCTAATATGGTATCAGAGGTCAGGCAACTAGAGATAATTATATCAGCATAGTTAAACAGGATCAGCTTCATACCTTTCAGGTAGCTCATGGTGGTTTGTGAACAAATTAGGCTTTATAAGTTGTTTGCTTTTCTCTGATAACTAAGAGTTGTTAAAATTTATTATAAATGATTGTGATAAGCAATTATATATGATATGTACCTATATGTATGTCTCAACAATGTATCTAGGTGGTACATCCACAGTAAAAGCCTGTGGTTTTGCTTGAGAAAACCTACGTTGTATCACAACAGGCCATTTCCATTGTTAAGCAACTTACATTTTGCTTAAGTGGTGTAACTGCCTGCTTAAAATATAGACCTTCAGACTGGGACCAGGTATGCATCAAATTAACTGAGCAAGTGATACAAGTTTTTGGGTAATTACAAAGCTGGCTTAGCTAGTTCTGCTTCTGCTGATAAACACAGCTGTAGCAGTTTGTTAGATGTTTATACAGGGGGAAAAAAAAAGGGAAAACATTAGTTTCTGCCTTTATTTTACATTAGATTGTTCTCAACATGTCTCCTAACATTGATTAATATCAAACTCTGAATCCAAGTACCAGCTGAACTAGGCAGCTGGCCCAGACCATCAATTTGAAGTATTCTGACTTCACCTGGACGACTTGACTGCTGCAGAAAACACCTCCCTGTAGCCTAAACAGACCCTTTGAACTCCCTGCTCATTTCTCTTAGGGAAGAAGAAGATGAATTTGTAACAGTAAATTACTTAATTGGAAGCAGCTTGATGAAGTCTTTTCACTTTAGAATTTACGTAGTTATGGAGGTGCTGTTATATATCAAAGCAGTTATTATGCTCCCACCCCAGGACTTTAAAGCAATTGCATTCTGTGGTCTGAGATGGAGTAGGTAGGCTCGTGCCTCTCTCGTCACTTTTACTGAGGTATTTTAGTTTTGGGGAAGTTCCCTCTATCGTCCCCCCTGGGCACCATGCCTTGCTGTTGAAAGACAAAGGGAAAATATTGCTCTATACCATGAGAAGGGGAATAAATTTGTCTTAAACCAGAAATAAGTTATTTTTAATTTTTTCAAGTTCAGATAATGGGGAGGGTGATGCCAACTAGCAAATTGCACTGTCAGCACCATGCCGCCGTATTTTGTTCTAAGAAGAAAATGAAATCTTGCGCTCTTTGGTTTCCAAGCACTCTAACTGATTCTCTTTTCTTCCAGGTTCTAGGTAAAGAAAAATAGGGCAGAAAAATTTAACTTAAGTGCTTCTGACTGTAATTGAAAGTAGAAAATCGGAAAAACTGTTATTTTCAATCTTCTTTAATTTTCTTTTGTTTTGTTTTTGTTAGGGAAATATTGGTTGGTTTTGGTAATTAAAACATTTTAAAGGTTTATGACTATGTTACTAATATCCCCCTTTTCTGATGGGGCAAGGCACTTCACCAGTAATCTGCTTCAATATACATTTATTATGTTTTCTCATTTCCCAAGATTTAAGCAATGTTAGTGTAAGCATTTATTGTCCTTGGTTGTACTGTTTGTGTATAAAAGAAGTGCTGGAAAAATACCCAATAAAATAAAATGTCTTTAACGTTCATATGGAAGAGAAAATTACTTTCCTAAAATATGTTTTTAATTTGAAACATATTGACTTAGTAAATACAGTTTTATCTGTAGTAGTGAATTGAACAGATTGTTTCTCGTTACCATGGACTTTGAGATTTTAAATCTGGATCTCAGCCTCTCACCTCATTTTTATTCATGAATTGTAAGAGAAAAATAAGGTTTCCTGGCTTTTAAAATCCCAGTTGGTTTTTCAGCTTTGAATGAAGTAGTTGAAATTTGGAATGAAGCAAAGACTCACAATGCACCTGTGGAATAGTCTGTTTCTGTCAAAAGCTGGTTTAGCATTTCAGCTTATTGTGGCTCCAATTCCTTTGTCTTTGGCTTCTGTTTCTTAAGATATCTGATTTTTCTTGAACACTTCAAATACTACAGAATATTTTTGTAGCTTAAATTAATTTTTTTCACTAGGTTACTGTTTGCACAGAATATAATAATTTGATATTTAAATATAAATGGGGTGTTGAAAACAAAATGGTTTTGAATAAAGATCTGAAAAGCAGCTATAAAAAAAAGTTATTTTTATCCACTCTTCCTAGAACCCTACAGATATCTGAGAAAGTGGCTTTTTGAAGAAAATAAATTTAATAGATAGGAATGATAGGTTTTTCCACTTCAGTAAACATAGTTTTGCTCATCACTTTGAAAGCAGACAGATGGGGGGGGGCATGGATGTCGTTTTATTCTGTCAATCTGCCATTTATACAAGATAATTGTTTTGAATGAGGAGTTGAGATTGCAGACTTTCCCTTTAAAGCACAGAGCAGTAAATACACCATGTTTTTGCTCCACAAGCATGTTTAAAGCAGGCATGTTTCATCGAGGAGTTTGATGACGATCTTGGCCTTGTACACAAATAAACAAGCTTTGCCATATACTGCAGGTGGTACTGTTTCCCTGCCAAAATTTAGGGAGCTTACCACTGCAAGGCAGGTCTTGTTCCAAATACCATGCAGAATTCTACCTCTTACAGGTGAGACTCCGATTTTACTGTTAGGCATCTTTACAGCCTGTTAGAGCAGGACGACAGGCTTCATTTTCTTTCGCAAAATAATTCCAGCTTCATGTAATCTTTCTTCCTTCCTTCACAGTATATTTATGAAAGTATTTTTCTCCCTTGATCACCAGAATAGAAAACTCTTTCAAGATCTCCATTGCTAGGTAGGGGCTTTGTATGTTTATGACTTCTATCACATAATTTTTCTTTTAAACTGTGTGCTTACATAGGGCCAAGCCGGAAAATTGAGTGTTTCTAGAAGGCTGCCTGACAATCAAGGTAATGTCATATTTTCCAGCAAGAATACCAGATCTATGTCATGTGTGATTTAGCCAGCAGTTTCTGTGTGAAGAACAGTGTTCACTTTGTTTATTGGAGGTTTACTGAAAATCGTATAATTTATCACTAGTCCATCAGAAACAAGCTTTGGCTGATTTAGTGCCTCATTTGGAATTGAAATGTACATATTTTATCTTAAATGCTGAGTGTTCTGTTTCAAGTCCTACATTCTAACTTTGTGCGGAATACAAATAGCCTTAGTATATGTTTTTGTGAAGTGACAAACTGTATTAATGAAAGAAGATGCTTTGAGGCATGCTGCTGTGAGTTTAAAATGTACTCTTTACTTATTATAAAATTGTTTTTCAAAAGAAAATAACTGGGCTGTGGGGTTATGATAATGAATGATGAAGGTTTGCAGTACATTTTCACACATAAACTAGCATGTGTAGCGTTAGAGATCTGGACTGGTTGATTTAAAAAGAGTAAATGCCTGTTTCTCACATCCGTCACAACTCTTGTTTCTGTGTTAAGTGGTGAGTATAGACTGCTAAGGATTAAAGGCATTTCAGATTTCTGCTCCCTTGAAGTTCTTTTGGTTTCCTTGCTCTTTGCCGGCACTTAGGTCACATGGTATAAGCAAGAGGATTAACAATCATGTCTACCTGGCTGTTTTATCCAAAACAGTGTTTTCATTCTCCATAACAGCAGAAGCTCCATTATTCTGACTGTGAAACAACTGGCTTGTGTAGGTCTCACAAACTTGTAGATTACAGCTAAAACCCTGCTTAAAATTGAGGCAGATACATAAACAAGCATTTTGACTGGAACGTAATTTCTTCTATGTGCAGATTATATTTCCTTATGACAAAGGCTAAGAGATCAGATAAAAGCCATATGTGGTTTTTCTATTCCCTGATTCTGATTCTGTTACTGCCAGTCTGTTCTCAGGAAGAGTGGCTGGAGAAGCTTTGGGCTGGCTTATGTTTCTTCACATGTGCTACTGGGAGGTTGAATGACTTTATAGAATTAGCAAGCTGTTCTTTCAGAAATAGGAATTGATGAAATGACTCAGTCTGGTACTTAACGGCACTTTACAGCTGCAACAAATGAGTTTCAGTTAATAGCTTTTCACAGACATTAAGAAATTGAAAAGCTCCAGGAAGAGGATTAACCATTCAACATTTAATTGTTTTTGTAGTTAAAAAGTATTTTACCTGAACATCTCTCATTCTCATCTATAAATTAAGCTATTAGTGTGTTCTTGTAGAAATAATCTCAATGTTACTGTTCATGCAGATTCAATCTTTTCAGCCTGGGATTAAAAATAAAACAGCGTATGCTTCAAATTATTAATATCTTTGTGCAAAGAAGTTGCGCACTTTATGTTCTCTGTCTTACCCATCAAGATGTAACTCCAAATTCTATTTCAAATGCCATAGTTTATTTTTCTCTTTGCTCCTTGGTTTTATATATTTTCTAAAAAGCTTTCCAAGACTTGGGTTACTTTTAGCCTTCATGTCTCTGATATATGAGAAGTGGAGGTTTAGGTGGTATGGTTAAAGGGATTTATGTTATACTAGGCGTGTGAGTAGATGTTCTTCTGAGAACTCCATTTACCAGCTTCCTGTTTTTTCCTGCTGGCACTTCTTTTCCCTCTACCCATATACCACTACATCTAACCTTTTCTTTTAGAGTCCTGCAGTCCCTCCGTCCTGCCTGTCTTTTAATTCATCTCCATATGGAATTCCTCCGCTTTGCTCTGTTTGGTTTGCCAGAGTGAAGTGGCAGTATATGCTGCTGGACCAGGAGCATGGCTGATCAGCCACATGTGAACCGTACAGCTGGAATATATGCCCTTCCTCACTCACCAGCCAAGCTCCACTATTCCATCAGATTTGCCTGCTTTGTGACCCTTTGGCTAAACACCACAGCCTGCCTCTCGGTATGGAAAGGCAGAGTTTTAACTTTGCCCACACAGGTTGTAGGTCTGATATGTGTCTGTTGACTTAGTTAAGAAGCAAGTGACAGGAGCAAACAAGATGCTTTTAAATACCATGGATGATTTCTGGTATAGCTGGCACCTGGTTTTACTGTCTTTGCCAGTATAAAATGTTTTGACAGGGAAGCTGAGGCAACGCATGTGTGTGCCATCCTATCAAACTCAAAACCCAAACAGCTCTGAAAAATACACTGTGCTTTGTGGCTTTAAGAGCCATTGTTCCAGAGAGGGCAAATTGGAAATCAGTACTTTGTGGTGGTCAGGGCTATTGATGGCGTCAGCCTCTGGAACAAAACTGCACCCAGTGCTACCCAGAGCGGGGGAGCAGGGGTGCCACCCTCAGCTCCCAGTGAAAAACTTCACAGTTGTACTTTCTTCTTCTTCTTTCTGGCCTGAAGATCAGCCAAACCACAGATGCCATCACTGTCTTGGTTTGGTTACACAGGTCCCCGTCCCCATGTCCCCCTCCTCCCCCCTTCTCCAAACCTACTTTCCTGCGCTTCCGCAGAAACAGACATATTGTCCCAGGGGCTTGTTCTGTGTTTGCATGAGTTAAGAGTGTGAGTCTGATGTCTTGGTTCATTAAAGGAAATGGAAATCCCATCTCACCGAGGTTATAAACACTCACCTTTGTGTGGGATACATGGTCACTACCAGTGTTTTATCATGAAACCCTTAACTTCGTTGTTAAGTGCTTTTTAAGGTCTGAAATGTGGAATTCAGAATGCTGTTTTATTAACTTTTTTAGCTAGTTTTCAGAAAATTACTCAAATTTCTACATTGTTGAATGTCTTTTAAAAGGTACATGCTTAAAAGACACTGGAGGAGTGGGACTGTAGAAAAAACCCTCTGAATTTATATTTACTGTGTGCATATTCATGCATGTGCAGGTTATTCCTACCTATGTTAATGTTCTGTTTACAATGTAATACAGACTATCTTTCATTCATACACTGTTCAGGTTTCCAATTGCCTAAAAATAATGATCAATTTTCTTGATGCTGTCAATTTTGAAAGGAAACACGCATTCAAAGGAGATAAGAGATGCAAGAGTTTCTACTTCTGTGGGCTCTTGAATCAGCAAGATCAAAAGTCTCCCTATTTGAAAAGGTTCACTTGTTTCTATTTTTGAAGGTCTGCAGAGCACCAGTCTTGGTTTTAAGTTCAGTTAGGAGATTGTTTAGTGTGTAGGTAATAACTCTTCCATAACACGTCTCCAGAGCTGTTTATACATGAACAAAGTAACACATTTCTAAAAATGAAAGGAGACTTGAAAATGTAGCAGTGTCTGTTTATAGATTTAATGATGTTAAATCCTAGCAGTCAAAAAACATTACTAGTAGATGTGAGAAATAAGCTAATCTACATTCTTTGCTTGCAAAAACTATTGCAAAAGATTTTATGGAAAAATATTTTACTCTTATGATTGCACAATATTGTTCTACTTACTTTGTCGATGAGTCTTGATTTCCTTCAGACACATAAAATACACAGCCCATCTCTGCACAAATGCACAATTCCTAAAACAACCCAGTTACTGTTTAAACAGCTAGTATAAATAATGAGCACTCCATTACCAAGAATATAAATAAATGTAGACAAGTAAGGGTTCTCTAGAGCTGAAAGTTTAGGTTATGCAAAAACTTTGACAGCTGTAATTTGTAGGTCCTTGTAGACTGAAGGGTGTGAGTGATGTAAACTCTAGAAAGCTGACATTTAATGTATGTCTATTTTGTCATTTTGCCAAAAGGCGGGGCCTGACTGTTATGTTTCTTTTGCTGTGTACAAATTTTGAATAGGGCAACATCTGGCAGAAAAAAATTCCACAAAATGCCTTAAGCTTTGCAGTGGTGTAAACAGAGCACAGTGCTCTACTGCACGATGAGCAACAAGTCAACATTTTAGAGAAGTCTGGTTATAAACAGCTTTTCCCTGGATAAAATATGAGAGAAAAAAAAAAAATATTTGAAATTTATTTCTTGACATGTTAAGATTTAAAATTAATTTAATTCTTAAAATTATCTGAGTCAGAAGTATGCATCTAATTAAATAATAATCTAAAAGGTTTGTTGTTTCTTATGCTTTGAAAATTAAGGGGTGTAAGACATTTGGATCTGAGTCTTTAAGGCCCCATGTCTAAGCAGATAAATGGATGCAGGTCAGTTCTCCCCTCTACCCTAAAATAATCACGTATACACCTGTTACCCAAGGGAACCACAGTGGAAAACGGCTTAAACACACCTTAGATTTGGTCAATTTTAGTGAGAACAAAACTTTCTATGTAAGGAAGTTTAAGTGTTTTTCACTAGGTTTAATGCAAATTCTTTGGCTTAAATTGGTGAAGTGAAAACACGAGGAAAATCAAGAGCTTTCCTTGGGTGGGAGGAAAAATGAAGAAAGAGGGGGAGGAAAAGTGGGAAAGAGTGATGGAAAGGGAGAGAGGGCTAACTGACTATGAGCCTACCGAGGAGAAAAGTATCCTTACGCCCAGGAATTTTGTAAATACACGGACAATGGTCCATATTTTATGGTTCTTGTCCACAGTATTTACAGAAACACTGATGTCTGTAGAATCATAGAATCATCAAGCTTGGAAATGACCTTCAAGATCATTAAGTGCAACCCATGACTGAGCACCACATTTTCAACAAGACTATAGCACTGAGTGCCATGTCCAATCATTTCTTGAGCACCTCTAGGGATTTTGACTGTACTACCTCCCTGAGCAATCCATTCCAATGACTTGGCACCCCCTTCAGTGAAGAATTTCTTCCTGATGTCCAACCTGAACCTCCCCTGGTGCAGCTTGAGGCTATGTCGTCTCGTTCTGTTGTACCTTGCCTGGGAGAAGAGGCTGACCCCAACCTGGCTACAGCCTCCTTTTCTGTCAGTTAATCTGAGAATGGCTACATAAGCAATTGTAAACTACCAAGGTGTTGTGCTGTGTTACTGAGACAAGTTAGAGAATCAAAGCAGGCTGGTGGCAGGTGGCCACAAACCTGATCTTCTCATACAGTGGGAGGTATGTTTGGTCCCCCAGTACTAGTCTTGTGTACTGTGGACTCAAGAGGTGTGGGAAGAAAGGTTGCCAGTGAAAACTGAGGCAAAAAAGTTGTTGAGTACCTCAGCATACTCCTCTTCTGTTGTTACCAGTTTTTCAGCCTTGCTTATCAGGGTTGGGGAGGAGCAGGGGCAATATGCTTTCTCTGACCTTCCTTTTCTGGCTCACATACCTGTAGAAACCCCTCTTGTTACTCTTTACGTCCCTTGCCAAGCTCAACTCCTGCTTTGCCTTGGTCATCCAGACTCCATTCTTAAGCGGCTGGACTGCCTCCCTATACTCTTTCCCAGACACCTGTCCATCCTTTCACTGCCTGTGCGTTTACTTCCTGCCCTTTAGTTTCACCAGCAGTGTTCACCACTCAGCCATGTCCATCTCTTCCCTTCCTTGCTTGATTTCCTACAACTGGGGATCGAGATCTCTTCTGCCCTGTGGAAGACATTCTTAGGGATCTGCCAGCTCTCTTCTGCTTCCTTGTTCCTGAGAGCAGTTTCCCAGGTGTCCTATTGACTATCTCCTTGTAAAGACGGACGTTTGCTTTCTTAAAGTTCAGAGTCCTGTCTTTATTCTTTGTCTGATTTTGCCATATCTCTTAGGTCTGTGGACTCCTCCAGTGCATGGTCACCACAGCCCAGGCTGCGTTCAGTCTTGATGCCCCCATTTATCTTGCTCGTGCTGGTGGCCAGCAGGTCCAGTATTGCAGCTTCTGTGATAGGGCTGTCTGTTACCTGGCTCCAGAAGTTATCTAGGAGTCTCCTGGATTGCCTGGAGCTTGTCATGCTAGTTTCCCAGCACTTGTCAGGGTGGTTAACTTCCCCTGGCAGGATAAGAGCCTTTGAGCATGATGTAACCTGAGCAAGAAGGCTTCATCCACAGGCTGCCCTAGATCAGGTAGCCTGTGGTAGACACCAGCCACAAGGTCCCCTTTGTTGCCCTGGACTCTGATTCATACCCTAGGCTTTCACACTCATGGCTGCTCTTCAGAGATCGCTCTTCACACTCAATCCACTGCATGAGGTTGAGGGCAAGCGCTACAGCCCTCCTTCCCCTCATGTCCCTTCTGAACGGCCTGTAGCCATTGATAGCTGCACTCAAGAGCCACACCTGGCTTTTGTCCCACCTGGTTGCAGGGATGGCAAACGGGTGATAGCTTTTGAGCACCACAGTGGTTTCCAACTCATCCTGTTTGTGGCTCATGCTGCATGCAGCGGTGTGTGGAGACACTTCAGCGGGGCAGCTGGCCACATCAGCTTTGTAGAGGAGCACCCCTTAATTTTTCAGAGATATTTCACTGATGTTTCCCCGTTAATTTCTATTACCTCAGAAGCCGCTGGCTCAACTCCAGAGACTTCAGGTGTGCCCCAGTGTGGCCAGAGTTGCTGGCTGAGGGCCCTTGCTAGCACTCTGTCCCTCTAGCCCTGGTTTGTCATGCTCCCACAGTTTGCCAAGGGCACACCTGATGTCGTTCCCCTCCCCCGTCTAATCTACTTAAAAGATTTGTCAATAAGTCCTGCTAGCTCCTGAGCAAAGGCTCTCCTCCCCTTTTGAGGTGATGCTGATACCAGCATGCCTGGTGCTATGTATGCCCTCCCATTGCCAAAAGCCACAAAACTTCGGTGGTGACACCAGTCACAGCGTCATGTGGACTCCCACAGTGGACTGAGACCATCTGTTTCTTCAGTGCTGCTTGTTTCTCTCAAGGTTGGAACACAAAGGCTTCACTTTATTATTCTGTGTTAAACATTACTGCACCTAAGCATCTATTTCTGAATGCTTAGTCACTGGAATGGGGGAAAGCTACAGCACTTTAATCATACTTGAGTTTTGCTGAATAAATGATTTTGCTGAATATACCTCATTAGACAGACTTGCAGTGAACGGACATAACTGGATCTTATAATGACCTGATTGCTACGTTTGTAGTTGATATGCTAGCACTTAGAGGTTGGTGTTGAGTCCTGGATCCATTGTTTGGAAAGCAAAATGCATATAAAAGTGTTTGGTTATTGGTTTGCTTTTTATTATTGAACTGGAGTTCTACTAATAATATTGGTATAAATCTCTTTTTAAAAATAAATAAAAAGAATAGGAACTAGAATGCAATAAATCAGAATGTGCTATAGCCTTTTTACTAACTAAAGCAGCAGCAAGGGGCTGTTGCTCATGTCAAATTCCTCCATAAATTTTAAGTCCACTAAGAATTACCGTTTTATTACTTGGGCCAATAAGGTCACTTAAAATCTGCTTAAAAGCCTTGTTACAGTAACACAATACTGTATATATGTTACCTCTTTTGTATATGAACTAATTTCACAAACTCCTGCCAAACCAAATGCTTGAAAGTTTGTGGCAGCCTTTGTCTCATGGTAATTGGTAAGTGGGAAAGTGGATTATGGTAAATGAATTCAGTCCTTCTGTGACTACTAAAGTTGAGTGGCAGTGCTGTGGCCAAGGTGTGTGTTCTTCAAAGCTGAGTTTTGCAGTCTGTGAATGTCCTTCTTCATCACTGTAATTTAATCTTACTTTTGCCATTTTGTAGACCTTTTTCAGGAAACCCAGAATAGTGTTTCATGCCAATTAAGGACTTCATCTGTTACTGCTCTTTTCTCAAACTCCTATTAGCAGTTGTAAGCATGCAAGAATTGCAGTGCCAGATATTCAATTCTGACTTCTTATCCAATTTCTGCATGAGGTGTGAGATTTAGATTATTTCACGGGTTTTTCAGGGAGGGCTGAGGTTTTGTTGTGTACTTATTCTCATGCAGAAGAAGAGAAAAATAGAAGGAAGAAATATGTATATGTAATGCAGTCTGTTTTATTTCTTCTATATGCATAATATTTTTTTTCAGTTCATTTATTATATTTAGGTTGACATGTTAAGTTTATATGTTCAAGTTTACAGCTGTGTTAGAGAGGCAAATACAAGGAGAAAATGGAGTTAATTTACCTTATGTTATAAATAAGATTTCTTTCAATCTGAATAACTTTTAGTATTATTTGAGATAGTTATATATAGAGAATTTTCTTTTTTGATGGATAAATTAATTCACTGTTCATTTTTTTCCAAATAGGAGAAAATACAAATAATATATAATTTCACTGAATCAATATTCAAAATGAAAATAAATATTCCTAGACTGTGTTTTAGGTATTGCTTTCATTATCCTACAAGGAATCTTAATAGGCTTTTCTAATGATATTCTTCTTCTGAATAATGACATTAACAAAAACGATGTCTCTGCTGTATTACATAGTCAGGAGATACCTATGGACAGCCAAGTAACTGAGCAGAGCACTTAATAACCAATTATCTCTTCAGTGATTACTATATCAAGTGAGAGAGGTTAGATATTTCCGATTAATATATACAAAGCAGAATACAGAGACAGAGCAGAGCAAAACAGACTAGCCAAGAATGACTAGATTGAGGGTAATATATCAGTCGTTTGGCTTTCTGGGTCATCGTAGTTTTAAATATTTGAGAATCCATTCCAAGAGTAATACAGAGTTCTTTGTTTTGTTTTAGATCTTTGACCAGATCTTATCTACATTCATGGAGCTGGACTGTAAATCACCCAGTCTCTTTCAAGTTGGCTGCTTTGTAGAAAGTCTGAGAGGCAGTAAGTAGTGGACAGAGTAGATGTTCTGCAGTAGCTTTTTGCAGTGTATTCTTATTTTCATATCTAACAAACAGAAAATGCAGGACATGCAAATAACCACTGCAGACTTTTTAAAGATGTTTATCTTCAGTGTCACAGCAGGCAGGTAATGATTAGGTTGGGATTAACATCTGAATTCCTGCTTTGAAAAAAATTTTCTAAATGTTTTCCCAAAGGATGAGAAAATGCGTATATACCAGGAAAAATAATCTTCCATACAATTCGTTCATGTAGTAACTGCTACCTATTGCAGGTACTCCACCATGATTTAAAATTTTGGCTGTAGTTGAATTTAGTTTTAAGAAGACGTAGGTTCTCACAAATCCCAGACTGAGGAAGAAAAACTGGATGCTCACAAAAACTAAAAATATTGTAAATAACCAACATTTAAAAAAGGTAGTTGCTGAGAAATTAATGCCTGATAATACTAGAGAACAAAAAGCTCTGTTTTCATTAAACTGATGCACATGTAATAAACATTCCTTGTCCTAGGTAACATGACAGATCACTCTGACCACTTTAATGACGGCATCTCTATGTCTCCTAGCAAAGATAACTTGTGGTTGCTAATTTTTATAGTAGTCTTTTGTCATTTAACGATTATTTGCCATAAATGAAGTTGAGCCCCCAGGAAACCATTACACAACTATTTCTATTGCAGTGATGCTTTGCCAGGTTAAACTCCGCCAACTGGGTTTATTTCGTATCAGGTAATCATACTTTTGATGGGAAACAAACTGTTCACCTTGTATTAATTTTGATTTGTGTGGGCAGCAAAACGGTCAGGTGAAAGAGAAGAAATGCACTCTGCTCTCAAGTCATCTTGCCAGCCAGCTGTCTTGTGTAGTTGTGAGCCTCTTTCTTCCATCCTGCTTGACCGGCCATGCCACTGTCCTGCAGCTTGGCTCCTTCCAGTCTTGACTGAGCCGATCAGTTGTCCATGGTGAGCTCAGACTTCTGTCCTCTCCATCTGTGGCAGTTCCCTCTCTGAATCTGCTGCTGTGCCAAACACCGCAGATCACAGCCTGCGCAGGAGTGGGGAACAAGCTGGTAATTATCTGATGGTCTCTGTACCAGCCAGACCTGGGAAGTACACATAGCGCAGAGAAAGTGGTTTGACTCCATGTGCTAGGAAGGATGGAAATACTTTATTCAACTTTTTTTTTTTTTTTAAACCAGAGGAAACCCACTTAGCGTTTGGCAAAATATCTGTAGTATTGAGAATAAAGAGTATTTGCCATTAAAATGTTGCCTGTTAAGCTTAGCATTTTCTGTCTTTACATTGCATAGTACCTGCCTGCTGTGCAAATGTTGCTTCCATGTACATTGCACAAAATGGGACACTTTCACTAAAGCTTCGTTATCAACATAAGTCTCAGATTCCTACAAGTACCTGAAATCATGCCATTTCTTAATGTTATTCTCAGTCATAATGGCTGCTTTGATTGTTGTGCTATCAGACGTATTCTTCTAATGCTGTTCAAAAGCTGTCTATAACACAAAGAAGGGCAACTGCTTATAAGGTTGGAAGAATTTGTTTGGCAATTGCTCACACTTGTTACAAAAAAATTGATATGAGGACATTTGGATTGGCGTGGTTAGTTTTTGCTTACAAAACTTTTTGGTAAAATATAGCACAGGTAAGTAATACCTATACAAATATTTGCTTAAGGATAATGAAAACCGCAGCTGCCCACTTCAATTAAGTAAACAGTGGCTGCAAGGGACTGCATCAGATAGAGGAGTAACATTTGGATCTGAAGAGAATACCTGCTGTGTATATTTTGAAATGTTGAAACATATTAAAATGTGCAAAACCAGAGTACAAGCATGTCCCAATTTTAATTCTTACCATGAAAAACATTCCTCTTCTTTAAAACATGATATTTTTCAATTTCAAAGCTGAGAAATCAAATTGTGGCTCAGAAGTCTTAGGAACGAAGACCAGCATATTTGGCATTTGCATGCAGTTGCTGTTGCCTTCTGTGTGCTTTACACTTCAGGGGTGGAACCAACCAATTCTCCCGCAGTAACTGCTGCTGCTTCCACACAGCTTGTTCCACTCCCATCTATTTTCATGTCTGCATGATCAGACATGTGAGTTTTTTGTTGCATTTGTTCAAAATGAGAAGCTATCTCTTCAAGTGAGTGCTTTTCTGGAAACAGGTCTAATGAAATCTCGGCTGTGGTAGTATGAGATTTTCTGACAAGTTTTATTCAACATGTAAGTATGAATTTGAGATCATAGCACAGGGCCATGAGTTAACCTTGCAAGGTAAAATTGCTTCTCACTTGCATGTCAGGAAAACAGGTGTTTTACAGCCACAGTATTTTTGGTGACAAAGAAGCAAGACTGATCATGTGATGAACTAAAAGCTATGTCAGTCCTGCTGTCAGAGTAAGAAAAAGGTGGCGAAGTCTATAGTTTGCAAAATAAGAGTTTATACGTGTAAGATTCAGAGGTCTTTGATGGAGAAGATAAAACTTTGAAAGTGCACTACACTTGTACCCCAGTGTTCCTTTCAGCACATTAAAATGGAAGCGTGGCAGCTGAAACAAAAGACTAATACAATGTTGAGGGCTGGTCTTGTGCTCAGTTACAATTATTAAACTGGGTCATGAGCAATGACAGTGGGAGCTCGGGAAATTCCTTTGTGGTGTTAGGGAAATAGGTGAGTTGGGTGGAAGCTGCTAAGTGCTTTGATCTTGCTGGCTGGTGGGACATACCTGGGCTGTGTGCACTGCAGGGTTAACGAAGCTGTTCCTTGCTCTGCTTGCAGGCAGGCACAGCAGAAAAAGGCTCCTGTGCATCCTTGTGACCATGTTGGCTATTGTCAGTGGGGCTCTGACTGAGTTTTCATTTAGTTCTTTCACTGCCCACTCACTGCAAGCAGCGTGTCTCCACATCTGGAAGCACTCTGCACGCACTGTTTTTCACCTCAGGGCTCTACTCTTGTTTTATTATTGTTCTTGAGAAGAACATAAGCAAATAATATACCATCTCTTTTTGTGCAGAAAACTTGCTTTGCTTGTTAATTAAATAACAAAGGAACTGTATCAAAGTCCACTTAAGCATCTGAGGCTTTTTTCCCCTCTCTGTCGAAGAAAAGGTAGTTAAAACAACAGCAGAAAGAGAAATGGGAGTTTCTTTCAGAGGAGACAACCATTAAACCTCACTGTATGCATTCAGTTGTAATCCAGGAAGTCAAACAGATTCTGTAGTTAGGAAGAAGATATTTCCTATGTAGACTGGACAAAAAGCTTGTTAGCAGAAATAATTTGGCGTTTAGATATCTACTCTCAAATGAAGAGATATAAATATTACTTAAACTTTATTATTACTATTATTTAAAGAAATAATCACACGCTGTGAAATGTAGAAAAGGCTACTAAAACAAATGAATAACATATCTTTAAACCTTCCAATTAGAATAAATGGTTTGTATTTTTCAATGCCTAAAATACAGATCCAGAGTTAGTTTACATGTTGGCATCCTTTCTTATCTTTTTCCTCCCTTTGCTTGTCAGGGAGGCAAATGTTCACACATGCACATGCATGTGCCTACACACAGTAATGTTTAACCACAACAACATTTGATCTGGTCAAAAGTGCTGGGAGTGCTCACTTGTGACCTGCCCGGCTGTACCGACCGCACACTGACTCTCTCCCTCCATACTTGCTACACTGCCATCAGAGCTGTACTGTTTATTGGTAGAGAGGAATTAGTATTTCCTATGTATACAGACAATAGGTAATTGCTCAGTATAAAGAGAACTTCCAGTAGAAAATTATGAATTTTAACTCTTGATCTGGAAACCAAAATATTTTCTGTTAAAGAGAAGTTTGCCGTCTCTAACAATTTAATCTGGTATATTTAACTTGCTTTTGCTACTGGTCATGATTAAAACCAACAGTAAGAAGCAAATTTTACTTGTTATCAGCTGCTTCTCTTTGAGGGAGGTATTTGATGTTAATGTTAGCGCTGTAATTTTGTAAAATTCCATTTTACTCTGGCTTGGGGGAGACAAATCCCCAGTGTTTAGGAAATGCTTCAGATAGCCAGTCTAGTATTCGAACCACTTGGGTTTTAAAAAAAAAAAGGTGATGCTGAGTGATAGGAAAGAGCATGAATATCTATTTGTGATACTTGGTGGTAGAAAAAAACATGAGCATCTATTTGATGATTTTACTGAAGGATGAATAGAGCCCTTTCATTGGCTCCCTTGCCAGCCTTGTTTTCTTCAAGTATTGATACCCCTGATGTCCTGCTTAGGTGCCCAGGTCTCTCAAATTAGTATCAGCTTCTACAGTGTGAAAATTAGTTATTCTTTAGTTTCCATTGTATCCTTTTGGTCAGGGAGATGTTTATAATGCTCACCATAAATAATACAGAAAGTGATCTGATTAATATGAACATGTTATTTACCCTCACTTTTTTCCAGAGAGGAGCATGGCTGGCTGTGACCTCCCTACCACCACAGTCTGGTGCTGCAATTCCTGCTTTAGAAATATGATTAGAGAGTGAAAACTGAACAACTGTAGGAAGGGGTTTTTTTTCATTTACAGCAGTTCCTCTGCTGTAGTTGTCAATCCAGTCAGAATAATCATTAGACTGGGTAAATAACTTCTACTATATTGTTACACTCAGTTGTAATCTGTGCTATTTTTATTTTGCTTCTTAGTCTGAGGAAGATTATTATTGTTCTTTTATTTCAAATATAGGGAAGCATTTAAGAGGGTACTTAGAAATAAGCCCATTTTCAAGTGTTTTTCTGACGAGGGATGTTTTCCTGACTTGAAGTGTTAAGCATTTCAGCCTAAGGCTGCAAACAGGATTGGCATTTTTGGATTCTACTCTTTTTTTTCTTTCACAAAGAGAGAGCACTGTGAAAATCATTGTTTATCCCAGTTGATGGAGTGTTATACTCATAAATCATGATTATTTTCAACCTTTTGGTTGAGATTATTTTGTTTTCACAGCCAGGAGCAGTAAAATAATCAATCATGTAATAATGCCATGGATAATTATCATGTTGCTTGGTGTTCTTTGAGCTACTGCAGGTGTGTTCCGAGCCTCTACTGGTTGTATTTAAACTGTGATTTTACAACTGAGGTGGTGAAGAGCTTTGGAATGTACCCACAATTGCTTTATTTTTTTTTCCCAAAGCATAATGTATTGCAAACAAAGACCACTCGTTATGAAATCCAAAATTACTTGTGTTTTTTTGCTGTGATTCAAAGCTTTTATATGCTCTCCGGTTTATTGTCTCTGACAGCTTAGCATACAGTTGTACAGAAACGCTGTATTTGTGATAGCTAGTGGACTTAGTTACATTTCTGCAAATTAGAAATTGCATTGAAATACATTTGTGGCTTAAAAAGCCTCAGGTATTTTTCACTGTAAATACCATGAAGTTAATTCTAGCTTATTAAACAGTCAGAAAAGTTTTATTAGCATAATTACAATTTAATTTGTTTCCAAATAGTGCTTTATATTTTGCTTTTCTTGACTAGGAGCAAAACTAAGGGTCTGGGTGACTGTGGAGTTTCTCTGTCACAGGTTTGCCTGAAATTCTGTGATCAGTTGTAGTGATATAAATCGCCACAGTCATCCAAAAACTCTCTTCCACCTTTTCTCTGTCTTAGCTTCTTGCTTCCATGCTGCTCCCTTCTTTGTGCTGACTCAGACTCTGATGCAGCTGCGCTGGGAGCCACATCAGGGAGCTAACCTTTTCCCCTCTCAGCCTCTGGGCAACTGAGGTACAAAAGATTAAGGGATATTTACTGCAGACATGAGATTCAGGTGCCCACATGCTTTTGAAAATCCTGGTAGACATCTGTCTGCATCTTTTGGCATCAAATTCTTTTCTAATCTGGCCTTGGGTGACTTGGCCAGGACTTTGCAGGAAGCCCTAAGAATTGAAAATAGGATTTGGATATTCCTTCATCATACAGGCCATGCTCTGTTAAATGTTCTCTACTTTCCACTGTAAAAGAAGAGGACCTGGATTTTATTGTAACTTTATCAGAGCGTTTTGGTTGTGAATTAATAGAATAATTTGTAATCCAAATCTTAACACTTTCAAAACTTACTTGCACACTGAAAATGTTGATTTAAAATGAGTATCTTCTTTTCCATGGGTCCTGTTTGCTTTACTGTAATGTTTTGACAGCTGTTAATCACAGGCTTCTTCTGTGACTGAAATCTGAACAAATCTTTATCTTTGGTGTGTCTCATTAGAGTTTCTGAACTCTCATTTTAAGTGGCAAGTAGGAGCTGCAGGAGGAAGAATCTAAACTATTTAATAGCTAAGCTTTACGATGAAAGTTGTGCAATGAAAGGATAAAGATTGACAGTGCAATTGAAAATGCAGCTGTGTGGTTAATGTAAAATATGCTTTAACAGTATGAGGCGTTGAAATAAATCAAGGTATTCATTGAAGTCTGTGTTTGAATCCCTGTTAATAATATTTTAAATGACTTATCTGATTTCGTTTTTCTCACACTGACTTCATCATACTTGCTAAGGCGCCTGGCTGATGACTAAGAAGATAAACTGCATCTGCAGTACAGTTTTTTCTATTCTGAGGGTTCATTGCAGCTCTGTGTGAATATCAAGGATCATTCCTTCTTTGTAGTTCTGTGTTGATGGCCAGCTGATCTTTTTTACTGTGTTTTAGACTGGTTTGATGGCAGGTTAATAAGGATTATTTTATTAAAAGAAGAAGTTCCTGCAGGAACATTGTGAAATTTATAAAGTATTTTTTTCATCATGCACTTGACAGCAGTTTTTCTGAAACAGACTGCTTGTATATCGTGGATCAATCTGTGAATGAACACTTACAGCAATAGAGATTTATGCAATATGCAGATTCCTCCTTCGTGCATTTAACTGACAAAATACAGAATTTTGAATCATGTGTTTGAGAAAGGAGTCTTGACTGTGCAGCTTGAAGGTGATTTAGCATTTATGGTTATTTGAATTTTATTTAAAATTAATTATATATTCCATTCAAATAATGATACTCTTTTTATTGCTACAATTAATAAACCTTGTATCTGCCTTTGTTCTGTAGTGTAGTTCCCACATTTTGCAACAGAATGTTTTTCCTCATACTTACTGAAATGAGATCATTTAAATATAACTATTTGGTAAAATAGAAAAAAATCTATAGATGGGAAAATCCATGCTAATGAAACAAGGTGTTTGCTTTAACAAGGAATGTATTGTGGGAATGTATTCTATATAACTCAATCCTGGCTTTTTTAAAAGGTTTCTTGTCTGTGTTTTCTACCAGCTTTCTGAATGTTCTGTGACTTTTAGGCTGGTGTTGCTTTTACTTTAAATATACTTATTTAATATTATTTCGATGTTATAACAGAGCAGGCTTAGAAATGCTTACTCCCTTTCTAATGGTCTCATGGTGAGAACTTTTTATTACTATGAACTTAGCTAAAAGTAATTTTGAAGAATTTTGGATCGCCAAAGAAAAAATTTAATTAGTTAACATGCTAACCTATGAACAGTATGCTTTGCGAGCTGATAACAAGCTAAGAAGTGACTGTTTTGCAGATTTCACAGTTGTCTCACCAGAGCAACTGCAACAGAAAGTGAAGGTTATTTCCCCCACCTTCAGCTATTTTTATGTGAAGCTGCAGCAGTTAAGAAACGTGTGCCGTGAAGGTTCTAATCTGCCATCACTATGAAAGGGGTACACTGATTTTATGCTACAAACTGCATCTTTTGTAGACTATTTACCACCCTTTACAGGTCTGCCAAGCCCACTCTGCAATTGGTTGCCAGGGGCTGCAGATGTTGGAAAAGAGAAATTTCAATGAAAGGCCCTGATTCAGCAACCCAAGCAGCCTGCCTCCCCCAGCCAAAGTAATCAGATTGGCAGCTGAATCAAAGGGTACAATGAGCCCTTTGTTTGGGAGCTCCAGAGGCCAGTAATTGACAGAAGGTCAACAAAGTTTTATGAAGAAAAGAACAGAATATTAGAGGGTATTAGGGTGAAGAGAGAGAATTTGGGAGTTTTATGTTATTGGAAGAAAGTTAGAACCTGAGTAAAAGGTTACAGCCGCAGGAAGCAAAGGTTGCGTATTGATGTTTAAATCTGAAAATGGTTTCAGCTACAGAAACAGGATTATTGATGAGTGGAAGAAATGTTGGAACAAAAATCTGCACTTTCCCTAATTGTAGACCTGTGCAATTTTTAGTGTTGAAGGATTTATTTGTAAGCTTTGGGTTATAAAATACAATGGTAGAAGGATAGCTGTTTTCCTCATAGAATCACAAGATTGGAAAAGATCTTAAGAAGTCCTGTTTCACCTGGGAGAAGAAGCATCTATGAACTGTGCAGTATCACAGGAAATGGATGGTTGCCAAAACTGCCACGCTGGAAAATTTCATCTACTGAGACCTGTGTGTTTGAAGAATACTCGTTCTCAGTCCTGCTAATCTTCTTCAGACCAAGTGGGCGTAGTAGTCATTATGTTTCTGATTTTCTCAGTCACATTTTGCAGACTTTCTTTGTGGTGCTAGCCATTGTATTTTAGTTTTATCCTCATTCATCTTGAAATGGAATAGAGAAAATTGGAGAATATAGTCCAGGGCCTTTCTAGCTTTGAGTAGATGGGAAAGATTACTGCTGCGTATGTGTCCTGGTGTGAAGTCTGCCTTGTTTGCAATAACTTGTGATTGCTGACTTACGTTTGATTCTAATCCGTGTAAGCCAAGTCAACATTGGCTTCTATTTTAGTTATTACTCATCTCTCCGCTTTATCGTAAATGCTTAAAAATAACCTCTTTGTTCCATTATTTTTCCAGGAATTGAAGTTAAGCTGATAGCTGTATAATTCTCTGGCACTCCTTTTTTACCCTTTTTTATAAATAATAGGAAATGTTTGTGCAATTTCTCATCTTTTAAGATCTCATCTGTGCTCTGCAAATAATGAAAGACAGTTATTAACGTTGCAAGGTATTGCATCAGCCAGCCCTTAACTGCTTTAAATCAATCAGACCCACTCTGGTTGAAAATACCTGAGTCCTGTTTTTGTCTTTCGGTGCAGGGTTGAGGCCTTGGTTTGTCCCTGGTATCAATTATGGTAACCCACTCCTTGTGACTGGATTTTTGATGAAGATTTATGCATTGTTTTGATGTCTGCTTGTGGCAATGAGCATTTTGGAATCTGTTTATTGCAATTACATCTCAAGTAATGAATGATCTGTGAAGTCATAACCATTTCAGAGGAAAAAATGCAGTTCTTTTCTGAGGAGTGGTGTATGCCCTGTGCGTTGATACTGTGATCAGTTGGGCAACTTAGTTTTCAAAAGTGTAAAAGGGCCTTCCTGTCCCAGTAACACCGGATATTTGCCTCTCTATTTTGTTGCTCATTGGTGCCTGAAACAGAGCAGTGGGGCTGCCTGTGTTGTACCTTGTCAGTAAGAAAGTCTTCCTCATATTTTCAGGAGAAGGGAAACTAAAAAATAAGTGATAATTATTTACATATAAACAGGAAAAGAATTTTATGTATCACCTGTTCCTTTGCTGCAGTTTGCTGTAGTAACTCAAAGGAACAGAGTACATTTTGTGCATCAAAAATATAGATCATTATGCTTACTTTAAACATGGCTTCTCTTCTGGAGTGGGATTTTCTATAAGTTGAAATGGGTTGCTTTACTGCCTTGAAAAGTTAAGAAGTCTTTTTTTTTGTGGGTGAGCAGTTTAAAGAAGATAATATTTACAGCATCTGCATTTTACTTGACAGCGTGTTCCACAAAAAGAGGGATTCCTTAGCGTGTGACATGTGGCTCTTCTGGCACATACATTGTCCCATGCCGGCCTTTGGCACCCAGGCTGGCTTCTGGTTCTCTTGAAGTCTTGTCTGGTAATGCAATGTACAAGGACAGGACACTCATTATCTCTTCTACCTCACACTCCCACTGCAAATGTAAATTTAAGAAGTGGGTCTTCAGTAATGTGCTGTGATACACTTAATGTCTGTGGAGAGAACATGTGCTAATGAAAAGCGTGAGAATAACCACCCAGGAGCAGATGAGGGATCTGTGCTACACTGTCTTGGCATAGAAGGAAATGCTGAAGTGTAAGAAGAGTTCTAGGTGATTAGTAGTACTCTCTGTTGGGTATTTACCCAGCCTCCAGTCGTTTTAAACTTGGGATTTCCATGGCCACATAGGATTTCTGTGAGATAAGTTAGGTCTCAGTGAACTTGCCCAGTCTCACCTGTAGCTCATGTGAACTCTGCACTCAAACTACATCTTCTCTGAGAAAACTTTACCTTGTTTCTTTTTGAAGTCAATTGTTGCTATTTTTTCTAACACTGCCATTTTTAGCAAGAGGCTGGTCCATCCAGTCCATAGACTCATGACTCCACAGAGCTTTGCTGTCGCTGTACTCAACTGTCACCTTCTCAGAGTGACAAATCCTGCAGCAGTACAAAGCCTGGTTTATAAGTAAATATTCTCACTCTACTTCTCTGAAACTATTCCAGCTCTTCTGTATCCTTTTTGAACTGAGAGAGCCTCAACAGCACACAATGTTCAATGTTCTCAATGTATGAGAGCATACTTACCACCAGAGTGAGTTGGTAACATCACATGTAAGGTTCAAATATTGAGCATTTCTTTTCTTACCAGTTTTTAATAACAACTGTGTAGTGGATTGCTGCTGTTCTTCTAGTTTTGTGTTTTGCAAGTCTAACTCTTCTCATAGCATTGTATGACAATACTGTATTTGTTATAGTTATGGAAAGAAGACACTGATATCTTTGTGACATCTAAAACCAGTTTAATGAACAAATATGTCTTTCCTAGCACTCACCTTTTACAGATGAAAACTAACAGTGAAAGTTGGACCCCTTAAATAACTCTGTGGATTTTTTTCCCCTTCAGGGAATGGAACAGCAGATAAATATTCTTATAGGAAAAGATACCAAAGTAGGAAGAAAAAAAGCAAAATGGGATACCCTTATGGAAATATTGTTTAAAAAAAGTGAGAAAAGGGGCGTAAGTCAAAAGTCAGGAGTAGACAGGAACATAGTTTTGTAGGGGTCTTCAAACAATAATAAGACTGCAGGGAGTTGGTGATGGGATGTGACCAGGGTGCATCTGCACTGTAGTGACGAAAATTGGAAAAAAAATAATGACAAGAATTATTAGCTGTAGCAGTAAACATTATAGATTCACTCCTAGCAGGAAAAACAGACTATGTTATTAATGCAAAATCAGAAAGCACTGAAAATAATATTCAACAGCTTTTTCCTTCAGGTTCTTGAATTTAGAATTTTTAAATTCAGTTTAGTGCGGGAGGAAAAGGTTTTATTTTGTTATAGTGACTTTCTGGGTGTTTTTGTAGTGTTAAAAACTTAATTTTTCAAGTTGATAATCACTTTTTGGTGTTTTAAGTTGTGGCACAGAAATTTTAGGACTAAAGCTTGGAATTTTTAATAAATGTGGTTGAAGTGGAATTTCACAGATTACAGAAAATATACATATTTCTTTCATAAAAGCAAGTGTAAGTGATAGATCTGATTTGTATTTATAATTTGTAACGTATACAAGGCATTTTAATTTTAACTTTGCTTGGTTCTGGAGATTTTGATGGTAGGTGATGTCTGTGGTTTGTAATTGCTTTCTGGTAAAGCACATCTGGAGATTAATGTTTTTTCCAGACAGAAGCGTATCAAGTACAAGAGTGAATCACATAAAACTATTATTGAAACTTTTTTCAAAACAGCAAGTGCTTTTGTTTCTTTATGCTTTTGTTTAGAATAACTTAAAAAAGTTAAAGAGAGATGTGTCTTGGAAGGAGAGATGAGAGAGGAAAACATTTCTGTGCTCATTTATCTGAATTTGTAATTTCTTTTCCTGTTGTAAATCCCATGAGATTAGAAGAAACAGAAACAACTATTTTAAAGTTGAACATGTGGTACTAAACCAAAAGTGCCGCTCAGATCTTAGGCAATATGGAGGCTTGAGATCTGAGTGTTAAGCAATCAAGTGTCCTTAAGAATGGGTTTGTAATAATGTTCCGTTCTGTGAATGCTGGTGGATTATGATCACTACAGTAAGATATGGGCAGAGACTCCTGGGCAAAAAAATAGTTGGTTTTCCAACTCTTGTTTTTGCTCTGATTGTCTCATCTTGGATTTGCCTTTCTTGTGGCCAGTAAATGCTGCTGCCCCTTCTAAACCTCATGTGTGACACAGAGCAGGTCAGGTTAGAGCAAGGAACAGAGGTGAAATTGCCTTGCTGCCCCTTGGTAAGAACAAGAAATTATGTCTCTCTGCTGAAATTTGACAGAATAGGCCTGTCATGCGTTCACCACTTCACGCTGAATCAAACAAATCAACAAAGCTTGACACAGTTAATTTTTATACAGTTAAAAGTCAGGTGCTAAGTCTGTACCATGCCTGCAGGGGTATGAAGACACACTCTGGCAGGATTTCCAATGGCAAACTTGGCAATGGCCAGTTTGGCCAGCCTTCTCCATTTCTCCCTCCAGTCTGCAGGTGAATATTATCTAAGATCTCCGTTGGCCAGTGCTAGGAGTTGCAGAAGATGCGGGATGTCTGCCCAAGCCTCAGCTGTTCCAAATTGGAAGAGTGTGTTACCGAGGGTACAGCACCACCTTCGCCATTACTCCAGTTGGGGTGTCTGGGAATGAGCATACAAACCAAGTGGAATCTGTACTGTTGCCAAGAAAAGAACCTTGAGCAATGGCAGATAAATGAAGATGAACCTGGAGAAATGGGAGAGATGGAATAGTGACGAGGTGGCAGTACCATGACTAAAGAAATTCTTTCAGACCCAGCCTGTTGTAGAGAATATTTCTGATTTCTGTGTTTTATGTGGTAAATTTAAAGGCAAATTACCTAAATCTGTTCTCAAATAACCGGCAAAAACAACAAAACAAACAAAAATAGTCTTAATTATTTTTTTCTTTCATAATATAGTGTGAGATAGGGATGTAACTTGTATTTCTTCAGTGTGACTTGCACTCAGAGTACTCCTGTAGGGTTAGTTTGCAGAAAGGGTAATGGGGACAAGAGGAAGAGCGAGAGCCTTTTCTCTAGCTTCATTTCACCCTAAACAATACCCTGGACATCCCTAACAGAGCTACAATAAACTCCAGATCTTTCACTTTAGATCGTGATGGCCTTAGATTTATATATCTTGGTGATATTCTAAGGGTGTAAGGAATTTGGATGATTGAATATAAACGAGAAAACACAAAAAAATAGGGGGTGACATTTTAGAGGTTGTTTTAGTTAAAGCACATCTCTACCTTTATCTCAGTTAGAAGCTTGGTTCTATTCCTTACCTGATGTTTTTGAAAGAGAGAGCAAACACGTCAGCTCCTGATTTATAATGTTCGGAGTTTTGCAAGACCTGCAAATGCAAAGGAGCTTGAAAGTACTGCCTGCAGTCTGCTAGCTTGTTCTGCTATGTTAGACACAGAAAAGGAGGGCATACAAAAGTCTATCCATTTCCTCACACTTTGAAATGCTTGGATAACAGTTATTATATTTTCATTTCTGAAGATATGTTTTAGGAATGAGGCTCAGAATAGGATAAGAAAGTCAGCAGCAATGATGAGTCTGACCTCTGGAGATAAAATCTGAATTACCATAATGTAAATTTAAAAGCAAATTTATGCCATTTTGTAACTGAGACTGTCAATAAAGTTCAGGTACTGCTTAATTTGCTAAGCCAGCATTGCTTTCAGGAAACATTTGCATTCTCTGTAAAAATGTGTGAATTTTATTCTGGCAAGAACTGGAAAGTAGTTTCTAATGCTGTCTATTTTGCCAAACACAAAGTAATCCGCAAAGTAATTATTGTAGAGTTTTCTAATCTGCAATGGATAAATCTTGACCTTGTTGATGTGTGCTACTCTGGAAGCAGAATATGGCTGACTGAGTTTTCTGAACTCACCATTGTAATGTTTAACAGAAAGATGAACTCAGCATCTCAATTCTACAAAATCATTTTTTTCTTTGTAGGCGAAATGGAAATTCCAGATTCAAATGAACCCTTAGGTCATGTGGATGGACTTGAGAGACCAATTCCAACACCTAAAGGTAAAATGAATTGTAATTTCTTTTTCTTCACCCTGCTTAAGTATAAACAGTCTCAAGGAAGGACCAGCAGAATCTTGTTATTGTATGTTCCCTATATTTGTCAATTAATGCAAGTCTGTAAGGAAGGTAAACTTGCATGACTTAACACTTCTGATTCCAAGCAGGGATAGAAAGGTTAAAGGAGTCTATAAAAATTAATTTTTCAGCATGTTGAGTACCCCCACATGGAGGAGTTAGATGTTTGATCCAAACATAGAGGGCTATTATTAACTTCCTAGCATATTTTATTTCACATTGTTGCCATGAAATAGATTTAATTTTGTACAGTGCCACATTTGGCATCTCAATGTAAGTCTTAAGTACTGATATCTTTAGTCTAAGGTAATTAAATCTAGCCCATTACAACACAAGAATACTTACTTTTCAAGTAGCTCTGAGCATTAGTGCTTTGGTTTTTTTAACTGACTCTAGTGTCCGAAATCCTAGTAATTTATTAATTAACATGTATTTTAGGGTACTTTACCACTTAAAAGTATAGATCCAAATGCTATTCTTGGATCTGAAGGTGCACATATTTACTGCAAATTATGCTTCCTATTGTACTTTGATGCAACTTTCTAAAGCAGGACATTTTCAGTATTCTACCTGAAGAATTGTATTTTCTCACTTGTAATACTGACTGTTTTTTCATTTTATGGATATACTGCTGTAGTAATGTCAACTCTAATGCTAAGGAAGTGTCAGATAATCATGTCAGCATCATTTGATGAGCAGATGTTTAAGTCTATGGAGCTCTGTGGTGTCGGCCAGGTATTCTTGTAGCTTCTCTTTCAGAGGAACATAGATTTTGAGGGTACTTTGGAATGTAGCCTCTCTTCTCGTAGATTTCCAATGCCATTTGATCCTTACCGTCCCCCTCCTGAATATTAGTTATATTTCTTACCCTGACTGTGCATATAAGAAGGATTTTTACAGAACCTTCCTTTAAATTTTGTCCCTAAGTCATTAAAAAAAGGATGTGTTTCTGTTTGCATGTATGTAACCACCCTGCTACTGATTAGCCAGTGTGAGATTAAGTCACTCCTGTTTGGGAAGATGACCTGGTATACTCCGTTTCTCAACTCTTTGCCACTTTCTGAAACTGCTGAAATATTTTAGAAGTTTAGAATTTGCCATCTATTATGGGAATAAATGTCAGTAACAGTAACTTCTGTTAGTAGGACTCTATACTACCGTTGTTTTATTCACATTGAGGTACACACTACTTTTGATGAAAAAGGGCCATGTTTACCTGCATCTGATAGGCTTGTTTGCTTGGCAAGTTGGTCCCACTTTTCTGTTTTGTTATGTCTGAGCATTGAAGGCTATGGACATAAAAGAATTTTTTTTTCATGTCGTATTGCTTGGTTAAATTCTTGCGGAGAAAGGAGTCCCAGTTATTTCCTTCTTTTGCAGAGCCACAGGCAATACCTGTCTGAGGAAGCAATTAATCACATCTCAAACATTTCTACATCATAAGAATTGTGTATTTCCTTCAGGAAAAAAAAAGAAAAAAAAAAAGAGCCCCATGTTCTTAAATGATTCGCTGGTATAGAATCAGTTGTTAGTTTCCAGCATGCCTGGTTTGGAAATGGCCTCATTTTGCTCCCCCTTATTTTTAAAATGTGGCTACAAAATTCTACATCCAAGCAAAAATAGTTGGAATGTTAGCCCATGTGTTTCTGTGTCCTAGTAAGGTAGCACGTTTTGTTACAAAAAAACACTGGACAGTTCTACATCAAAGTTTGGGCATACTGTTGAGACCATTAGAAACTTCTTCAGCCCTCCCATCACATCAACCTTTCTTAAATTTTTTTTTTTTAAATTTTCTTATTTTAGAAAAAACAGGCATGGAGATAACAGCCTTTAATAATACCCAAATTAAAAGCCGCTTTAAAGGTACCAAGCATATTAGTCATCTTCTTCTCTAGAAGCTTCCAGAAGTATTAAAACTGATTCTGTCTCCAAAGACATAATCAGGTTAAGCAAGGTATTATTTTTAATGTGCATTTAAAAAAAATGTTGCAAGTATCTTCCTACAAGTGAAGCTAGCCTTCTGATAGTTCATGAGAAGGGACATAGCTTGGCTAGGGCTTGGAGGAGAATTTATCTTCCCCAGTTTCCTTTAAATGAGCACCTGAATGACTAGAAAAGCACTGTCTCTGAGCAATGTTTCACTGAAAACCCAAGCAGAGCTGTGAGAGTTTGCTGTAGAAGAACTTAGGTCTGCTTTGGAATAAAAATAAAATATTCGAGCACAATTCTCCTCTCAGTCCAGTCAGTCTTTGCAAAGATGGTATTTTCCCCAGCCTTACTTTCAAGTAAGCTTCGCTTGGTGTCTTTCTCTTTTGCACAAACACTGTCACATAATCTCATTGGGTCCTAAAAACCCATTGATCCCAGAGGAGAGGACAATGTGCACATTGTGAAAGTATTTCAAGGCTAATTCTGCTTCATTCCTGGATTGGCAGCTGTTCATTCCTTCTTCCTAAGGATATTTCAAGAATATGTGAACCAAATCAACTTATTTTATGTGTTTCTGGCTGGACTTTTGTACATTGAGACAAAAAAATAGTATAAAGGATAAGATGCAAATTGGATTAAATTAGGCTGTAAAGGTTCATCTGGAAATATTATGTGTCAATATGTAACAGGTAGTTTCATTAACTACTCCTGTGTATTTTCGGAGACCTGCCAACATCCCTTCCATTACCTAACCTGGCTCCAATAAACTGTAAATCACTCATCTTCTTATTGTGATTAAATAAAACAGAGGGTGAAGAACTGGGGAGACTCTTTTTTATTAAGGAAAATGTTCTGTGCAAGAAATCAAGAGTCTTAGCCTTTACTCTACCCTCCTTCTTAGGATAGTGTTTCTCAGTGTGTTTTGAATTTTGATTTACTTGTAGAAGGAGTCACTTTACTGGACTCCCACCACCTGCCAAGATGTTGTGGTGTCATTCATGTCCCCAAACACTGCACTTACAGGTGTGTTACACACACCTCTAGAAAGACATTATTAGAATCCCAGCAACTTTCACATACATTTTCCTTATTATAGTCTTCAGTTCTTTTATAAGCCTAGAACACTCTGCAACTCTTTTATATTCTTTAGAGATTACCTGTCAACTATGTGAACACTTTATACTTCGTACCGTTCTCATAACACAGTAAATTTTGGAACAATGTTGTCTTCTTCAGCATTCCACAATGTATGCATCCTAGGTGAAAAATTGTATCTTATTTTGGGAAAATGTGACTTTGCTTCTAGTGGAAATACCACTAGTTTAATTATTCAAAATATATTCCCAAAAATCTTTTTTATTGGATATAAATTTATATTAGTGCTAAAGTGCTAGTGCAGGAGGTTGACATTTGAAAGAGTTGTGGTGAGAAAGATCATGCTTTTTAATTTATATCTTTTTAAAAAAGAGTTATTTGAAGACAAAAATGAAAAATGTGGGAAGGCATTAAAAAAGGAAAAAGCAAGATGGCTTAGGGAAAAAAATCCCACGTTGTTTTTTACACAAATAATAATATATATATTTTTGTAAGGGTTTTGTGCACTGGAAGGTTTTATTCCATTAATCTGAAAGTGGTCTAAATTGTATGCAGTTGTGCAGGAAAAAAAGTATTTGCCCTTTTTTTAAATCAGCTGATTTCAAATTCTGAATATCTCAATCCTAGAGTCTTGTAAGTTGTGATGTGTTCAGTAATACCAAACTGAAGACTTTATGGACTTTTCTGACTGTTGGATGAGGTTATTTAAATAAATATATATGTCTTGTGGAGAAATAAGTATTCTAAAAAGTGATAAAACATATATGCAATTTTTACTACTTGGTCTGAAAAGACTCTTGTATCTTCATGTATCTAGCAATTCATGACCCAAATATTCCTTTCTTTTTCTCAAAAACTGGATATTCAGTGGTTGTTTCCCTTGGGCAATGCCGAAAGAAAGGTGAATCAACTTGGATGGAAGCCAAAATTGATGATTATCTCATAATGTCGTTATTTCAGGAATACAGAGAGATGTAAATCTCAGTGTAGTAGCATAGATATTGCCACTTAGGCCATGTGTGAATTGGAAAGTCACTCATTGCTCTGCTTTCTGCATTTGGAAATTAAGGGTGATGGTATTATCCCATCACATGAGACTTTAATATTCATAAATGATTTAGTAGTCATCCGATAGAAAGAGTAACAAATTTTTACTATCTGCTATTCATGGTTGCCATATTGAAGCTTGTTTTTAAATTATGAATGCATAGTTATTTTTAGAATCACATAGGGATAAAAGAGTGAAAGCAATAAAAAAATGAACAGAAACTAAAACTTGAATTGAAAACAATTAAGCGAGAATTTACTTGATCTGAAGTAACTAAGGAGGTTTAAAACATTTTTTTAGAATGAACTTCAAAATCACATCTAAGATCTTAAAATAACAAAAGCAGAACAATCATTTAGTATGGTGTTTATGCCAAGAATAACACATATGGTTTGAGCCAATAACTTGGACATGTAAGTGCCAGAATAATGTAAATAAAACTAAGAAATATAATATGCATGTGAGGTCTTAGTGATAGCTACACCCTTTAGCTTTTTAGTTTAGTATCTATTCTTGTGCATATCTTGACAATGATTTGACACACACTGGAAAAGTTTATTTTTATATTCTTGCCAAAGCATGAATAATAGACCTGTCATCTTAATGTTGATTTGCTGTGGGATTCTGTTTGATATATTTATATAAAATTTATTCCATTTAAAAATACGAAGATCTGGCAGCCTAACAAAGGTTTTTCAAAATATGAAAGAGTTTTGCTGGAATTCATGTCAATCATTTCTGTAAGCTATGTTATTCATAGAGTACATAGAATATGATAGCATAACATAATATATAGATTAAGTTGCATTATCCTCTCATAGCTTCTTGACAGAACAGTTTTTAATCTGTTCAAGCAAAATAAATACTAGTATTGGTTGTAGACTATGTTAGAAACCGTAATAAAAGAGAAATTTAATTTACAACATTGTTGCCTATAGCAAATGCAGAAATATCCAACAGATAGATTTTCCTTTTGAAATACATGAACCATGCCAAAGACCACTGAAGGCAAAAGAAGCATTTTCCTTCATTTCAATGACCCTTGGAAGCAAGCCAGAGTATAAAAAGCAGTATATAACAATAGTATTTGTGCAATACAGGAAATTTCTGGACATCATGCTTGTATTTTTAAAAAAAATTTTATTTGTTATCCATTCCCAAATAAAATATTATTCTTTATAATATGAATTTTACAATAAGACATTTAAAAGTTCGGCAACATATAGCAGGCACAAAATATTTTATAGAGAGTATTTAGTCTCTGTTTCAAAATTTTGTTAGTATTAAAACAAATTAACATTTCGCCTCTAGTTTTAAAGAGTTCTGCTTCACTGATGCTTTAAACAAAATATAGGACACAAGTTAAATACAAGTTGTAGCATTTTCACATTTAATTTTCCTTCATACCTGTCCAAATTTAAGTTTACTAAGACAGAAGGAGAGCTACATTGGGAAAAGATTGCTTTACACATTGTTGAGGTCTTAATTTTTCCTGGGAAAATTTGTTTTTTCCCCAAACCACTGCATCAAACTGGCATCTACACTGTGTTTGTGGTGTGACGTACATTACAATAAAAGTAACTGCTGATTATCACCACAGAAATTAAATAAAGAAAACATTCTTTAGAACCTGGTTGGTTAAATTTTCCACTTTGTTTGAAAGAATTGCAATTATGGGTTATCTAAAGCGGACACCAAATAACAGAGCAGCTCAACAAATGGCTGCCCGCTCTGTCATACAAATACTTTAGAATCAGTGAGTATATAAACATCACTTCTCAAAGTGGAAATGAAACCAGCAAATAGAGAGTGTGCAGTTCACAGTGAACAGAGGCAGAGGATACGCCTTGAGCTGCCCTATTGCTCTTAGGCTGCTCTGGAGAACTTTGGAAAACACAAATGCTTCAAAATTCATTAGGTTAAAACATTTATTACTTGGTTTGTAATAACAAGGTAATATTAAACTCTGCAGAAAATACCTGTAAAATTGGCAGGAGTAATGGTGAACTAAAGCCAAATTCTGACCTGCAGGAAATAGATGCAGTTACGCTGACTCCAGGGGAAGTCTATCTAATTGCACTGGGTTTGAACTAATCCATAAATCTTTGGCATTTTTTTTGTGGTAATAGTTTTGTTCTAGTTATTATTAGGATCAGATTCATAGATTCATATGAAATGTTTTGGATGGCTTGAAAGATATAGATCTAATTACTTCCTGCAGAAGCTCTATTTTAATTAGTAAAACAGGAAGATCTAACATGGATGTAATCCTGAGTTAGTAAGTCCCAATAAGTAAATTTACTATCTGTTTTCATCCAAATTTATTTGAGTGTAATATCCATGACTATACCAAAGAGAAGGCTTCACCCAGCTGATTTTAAATCAGAAAAAGGGAAATAGTGGTGTTTGAGCAAGATACAAGCTGACCAATGTCACAAAAGCTGACCGATAGCACAAGAACAATGTACCCTCCATGTACTTGCATGTGAAGAGCAGAAAGTGTATTGAAGAGCCAGACAAGCCACAATTCCTGTCTGTCATCTTACAGTGAATTGGCCCCACCTTTTAGACAGATCTTCTCTGCTTCTCTCATTTCATGGGTATCACAAGCCAGATGAATGTACATCTGTGCTGGCTCCATGCTGAAGTGACCCAGCCTCTTCTCAAAAAAGGTCTTAAACAGTCTATTTTGCCTTCCTTGTATGTGCGCATTCAGCCTGTCCCCACGATTGCTGAATCATCTAGAGAACATCCCAGGCTGGGAGGCACCTCAAAAGATCATCCAATCCAACGCTTTTGGGGAAAGAAAGCCTAGACAAAATGATCTAATGCTCTGTCCAATCACATCTTGAAAACCTCCAGTGGTGAGGACTCTTTAGGCAGTTCATTTTCCAGCGAATGATTGTTCTCACTGCAAAAAATATCTTTATTCTGTTGAAAAGAGACATCTTCTGGCTACTTTCACCTATTGCCCTTTGTCTTCTCCATGTAGCTCCTGAGTGTCTCCATTCTCTTTGTAGGTGCCTTTTAAGTACTGAGGAACTGTGATTATGCCCCACCCCTCCCCCGACTGTTCTCTTCTCCAGGGGGAAGGGACTTAACTACTTCAAGTCTTTCCTCGCAGGACAGGCTCTCTAGCCCTTCGATGGTCTTAGTAGCCCTCTTTTGGATGCCCTTGTCTTTCTGTGTAATTTTTGAATTTTGGGGACCTGAACTGGACATGATACTCTAGGTGTGGCCTGATAGGCAATGAGTAGACAGGGATTATTGTACCTCTATCTCTGCTAGGTAATGTCCCTATGGATGCAGCCCAGGATCTCAGTGGTGCTAATAAGAATAAAATATATACAGACTATGAAAAAGTGGTGAAATAACAAGCTAAGAGTGAAACAGGCATAGAAAATCCTTTTCTAACTTGTGGTAGGACTGATCATGCTTTCTTTCATGCTTCTAGAAATGCTTATGTATGTAAAATGTTGCCTTAAATAGAAGTTTTAATCAATGGTTTCAATTTCCTATATCAAGAAGGTAATTTACTGCTTTGCTGTTCCCTGACAGAATGTCATCATAGTATTTCTATTTTTTCCACTATGAAATGTCTTTGGTTACAATAACAAATGACATTTTTGTGGTGTTACATTGCTGAAAACATTAATATACTTTTTCTCCCTTTTATATGAAGTATTTGAAAATAAATATTGTTTGTGTTCTGTCAAAATGTTTTGAAGTCTGTGAAAGATTTTAAATTAAAAATTGGGAAAACTAATATAAAATTACATAAATAATAATTTATTATTTTATGACAAAAAAAGGATAAAATAATTTTTCTGTAAGTTTTCAATATGATGTAGAGCTACATATACTTGGATTTACTTAATTTTCTATTTAGTGGCAAACCAAACTCACACTTGCCTACATTGTATTTTCATATTATTCACTAAACCAGGAAAGGCCAATGGTAGAGAACACTGTAATACACAGGAAAATCCAGTCTTCCAGCAAAATTTGGCTTTGCACAATTTATTATATTCTGATGTTTCTACTGCTCCCTTCTCCAGTGCTATACCTAGCCATTATAGAGGAACTGATTTTCATGGTCCTGTCATACATAAATCAAAGCAGATCATCAGTTTTCTTAAGGTATTTCAGCGATTAGACTGTGTTGACAATTTCTTTACTGGCGTCAGATTCCTGCGCAGTAATATCCTATTTCTTAATTAAACAATTGCAAAGTAATCTGACTGATAGGAGATGTCCACATGTGAGCATCCATCAGAGTTGTTTGGTATTTGGATCCAACTTACATAAAAACGTAATGTAATTTGAATTCCTGGTGCTTTATGTCTAGATGGTCTAAATTCACCAGATTAAACCTATGAGCATGACAGATAGATACTTTTCTTACCTGTTTTGTAAGGTAATGTAACAACATTATGGTTTCAGTGGAATTACATGTTGTCAAGCTTTCAGTGTGTGATGTGTGTCAGTTGCAGGACTCCTAACACCAAATTAAATTTATAAATAATAACCTACAAAAGGTTTGATTGTCAGGTTTTGACAGTGTTCTTCCATAATTTCTTTCTTTTTTTGTCATCCCTAGAGATCACCAATACAGCCTTCTTGACAAGCCCTTTGCTTTCAACAAACCACAAATTAGGGCTTGTAATTTTCACTTACAAAATAACTACAAAACGCTATTACACAAAATCCACACAGACCTTTAATTCACCATATTTTTTGACTTGGTGTAAAAAATGGCAGTCTATAATCAGCTTAAAGATCCCCTCTGTATCACAGGTTACTTCTGCAATTGAGACATTTTTTCTTTGAATTGAATGTGAGATATATATAATCTTTAAAACTTATTATAAGTCTGTCCAAATGAGACTAATTTGAAGATTTTGTTGAGTAACTGACAAGTCAAATTAATATTTAAAAGTAGCTTTTCCAGTTGTAGTTCTTTTTGAGACAAATCTATGATCATGTAAGAGGATTATGTGGTAAAATTACAATGATATTCCAATATGGTTACAACTGGGATTACTGTTTTACGGAACAAAGGTGTATTTTGCTGTTAGAACAGAACAGCATTAGATGTATGTTAAGTGGTTAGTATTTTAGCATGTCAGATGTAGAAAAAGTCACTACTGCTTCAAAATAGGTGTCCAAATAGGCAGTTCGGAGTGTAATGTTATCAGTTCATGCTTGACCTTCTAATCTGCATACGTACTTGCACCAAACACGAAGTCAGCAATGAAACACAAATTGGAGTGTGATGCTATGGTGTCCTTAGGACAGTGAATTGCATTTTTTTGAGTATATGCTTGAAAGAAAACTGAAATTGTTTCCAAGGTTCTCTCTTAGAAAAGTGCCTTTGAGCAGGCATTTACTGCAATCCAAGTAAAGTTTGATCTTTTATGATCTTTTATCCTCTTAGGTTACTTTCTGACCTTCTTGGAACCAGTAAACAATATCACTGTAGTCCAAGGGCAAACAGCAATCCTCCACTGCAAGGTAGCAGGAAATCCATCTCCGAATGTTAGATGGCTAAAAAATGACGCTCCAGTGGTTCAGGAGCCAAGACGAATCATCATCAGAAAAACAGATTATGGTTCACGTCTGAGAATCCAGGATCTGGATACCACAGACACAGGATACTACCAGTGCGTGGCTTCAAACGGGATGAAGACAATAACTGCAACAGGAGTTTTGTTTGTCAGGCTTGGTGAGTTCCTGGTTTTTATAACTCCTCAGACTGCTTTATAGACTAGGTATTAGTTTTAACCATAGTATAATGAGAAATGAATTTGATGTTTTAAGAAAAATTCTCAACACAAAAGAAAATAAAGTCAGTGCCTGGGGCCTCTCTCCCAGCACAGAACTTCTCGGTTGAACTTGATACCCCTTTACTGGTAATAAAAGAAAGTAAATACAGATGTAGAGGTCTGTAAATACACAGTGAAGAAAAAAAATTAAAGAAGTGACAGTATAAAGTACAAAAAGGTAACATTTCATTGCCTGGAGATTTCATTCTACTGCTGAACTCAGTCTGTGAAAAAAACAAAAATTGAAGAGAAGAATGAGAAGCAGTTTTCTGTGTGATGTTCATAGTTCTGGGCCCATCCATCTGAATGTTAATTCTATACTCCTGCGTGAAGCCTAGCCTCAAATTCTGTCCTTTGACATGTGAAGGTACACCACACCTTTCTACAAGTGCTTATATTGCATTTTGAAGACTTAATCATCCAATCTGGAAGCCAACCTTTTACTTAGTTTTCCTCTGGAGAAATAGGAGGAAAAATTCTAGATGCATTTGTCTAATTTTTTTTTTCTAGTTTTGTAATGTAAATAGTTAATTCCACAGTTTAGTTTGTAGTGATTGGGTATTGAAGTGAAATGCTGGGTGTTGCTTGTGTACCGTGCTCCTGCTGTGACAAAAGTTGAGCATCCCCTTGCCACATCAAAAATTCCGATAGTAAGGCTCAGGTGAGGCCTATTAAAAGGTAAGTGATGTGTCAAGGTAACACGCTGTCTTAACTGCGTGTATTTTTATGGTGGAAGATATTTTATTTAAAAAATAAAGTCCGTTCAAGTTGCTGCTGGAGTAGAAAGTAGATTCATGTGATTTTTATTTGTGGCTTTGAAAATAACAATATATAATTACGTTCAGGAATGCAGAGGGTTTTGTTTGAATCTTGAGACAAACCTTCCTTAAAGGGACCATTTCCTTTAGATTGCTATTGACTTTTTTAATGATGTTGTCCTTGAGCTAAACTTGTCAGCAACACTTATTTGTTTTATGTTTGCAGGTCCAACAAACAGCCCAAATCACAATCTTCAGTAAGTACTCTTTGGAAAATTACTTAATGTACTCTGCCTACTTTTGTTCTGTCAGAATTTTGTTTATAAACTCAATAAACACTGGCTGCAACCACAGTGTTCCTGCTAAAAATATCTAATTTGGTCAAAAACTCACAGAATGGATGCAACTTTTTCAGACAGAGGTAGCATTGTGTTGCAGTGGGTTTTGATTTGATTGACTATTCTTGAGCAACTTCTGCTTGCTCATTTCATATTTTGAACAAGCAAATTACCACAAAGTCATGTTGGAACAGCAATTGTTTACAAGGCAAGTATGGGCTGGAAGAATGGTTAAAAATGAATGGATGAAGTGTTTCAGTTGCTGTGGTTGCAAATTTACCCGTTTTATATTATTGTAACTTGAAAAGTCAGGTACAACAAGGCTAAAATACTGTTGTTGAGTAGTTAGGCAAAACCTCTGTTTGTTAGTATCACTTTGACTTCAGTGGTGATTTGGTGGTTTCTGTTAGATGCCTGGGCTCTCTTGCTGATCCATTAAAGAGGATGAAAAGGGAATCATAGAATGGTCTGGATTGGAAGGAACCTTAAAAATCACCCAGTTCCAGCCCCCCTGCCTTGGGCAGGGACACCTTCCAATATATCAGATTGTTCAAAGTCCCATCCAGCCTGGCCTTGAACACTTCCAGGGGGAAGTATCCACAGCTTCTCAGGGCAGCCTGTTCCAGCTCTTCACTGCCCTCTGAATAAAGAATTTCTTTTTAACATCTAATCAAAGCCTGCCCTTTTCCAGTTTAAATCCACTGCCCCTAGTCCTGCACTATTTACAAGTGTAAAAAGTCCACCTCATTCCTTTTTATGAGAATCCTTTAGGGCTGCAGTGGCATCTCCCCAAAACCTTCTCTTTCTCCAAGCTTAATACCCCCAGCTCTCTCAGCCTGTCTTCACAGCAGAGGTGCTCCATCTCTGTGATCATCTTCACAGCCTCCTGTGGGCCCACTCTAAGAGCTCCACGTCCTTCTTGTGCTGGGGACCCCACAACTGGAGGCAGGACTCAGGTGGGGTCTCATGAGGATCATGTAGAGTGGTAGGATCCCCTCCCTTGCCCTTCTGGACATGCTGCTTTTGATGCAACCCAGGACACAATTGTCCTTCTGGGCTGGGAGCTCTCACCATTGGGTTGTGTCCACCTTTTCATCCACAAGAACTCCTGAGTCCTTTTTCAAAGGGCTATTCTCAGTGACTTGAACTCCCAGTCTTTGCTCATGTCTGGGACTTCCCCATCCCTGGTGCAGCACTTGACATTTGGACTTGTGGAATTTCGTGAGGTTCTTGTGGACCCATTTCTCAAGTTAGTCCAGGTCCCTCTGTTGTGCCAATGACACTGCTCAGCTTCATGTCATCTTCAGACTCTCTGAGGGTGCACCTGATCCCACTGTCTGTGTCATTGATGAAAATACTAAAGAGCACCGGTCCCGAGAGAAAGCCCTGAGGGGGCACCACTCATCACTGGCCTCTATCTTGACACAGAGCCTTAGACCACAACTTTCTGGCTTCATCCATCCATTCAGCTCCCTATCCACTGAATAGTCCATCAAATCTGTGTCTCTCCAATTTGCAGATAAGGGTGCCATGTGAGATGGTATCAAGGCCTACAAAAGTCTAGCTAGATGATATCTGTTGGTCTTCTCTTATTGACCATTTCTGTCGCTCATCATAAAAAGCCATCCAATTTGTCAGGCACAATTTGCCCATAGTAAAGCAATGCTGGCTCCCTTGGGTCACTTAATTGTCTTTTATGTGCCATGACACATCTTTTAGGAGGATCTGCTCCATGATCTTCCCAGGCACAGGGGTGAAGCTCACCAATCTGTGGTTTCTCAGATCTTCCTTTCTCCTCTTTTTAAAAATGGGTGTGATGTTTCCTTTTCCCAGTCACCAGGGAGTTCACCTGACTGCCTTGACTTTTCAAATATGATTGTCTTGGCAAGAACATCAATCTCTTCGCTGAGGACCCTGGGGTGTATCTCATCAGGTCCCATAGTCTCGTGGCTATTCAGTTTTATCAAGTGATCCCAAACCTGCTCTTCACTCATAGTGGAAGGGACTTCACTCCCCCATATCCACATAGAGGATCAAGGATTTGAGACAAGTGGGAAGGGTGACTGCCAGTGAAGACTGAGGCAAAGAAGTCATTGAATACCTCATGTTTTTCCATATCAGTCACCACCAGGTCATCCTTCTTGCTTTTCATGGGGTACATTCTCCTTGGCCTTTTTTTTTTGGCCTGTGTCAGACCAAGAAACCTGGGAACCAAGTTTTTATACATTTATTCACTTTTGTTATAGAGCAAGTAATTAATTTTATTTCTTTTGCCTTCCCTAGTATTTTCCAAGTGCTTCTGTACTGAGAATGAACTTGTTAATATTTCACAAATATCAACATAAATAAAACATTTCAACTGATATAGTGAAAAAGAAAATCAATGTGTATGTGGTGTGTAGTTCTCAATTATATGCTCTCCTTCAACTGGAAGTAAATTAGGGTTCCCAAGACATCTTTCGTCCTGGTTTTCCCTAGGTTTTTACTGCTTTGCTATGCAGTCTTTGCTGGTTTGGAGCCCTAAGTTAGAATAAAGAAAGAAATAACTAAAAACACAAAGAAATGGAAAAAATCGTGTCATTGGCTTATGACACTAAACAATGGATCTTGAACCATTGGTAATGGAAGCAGTAGTGTGCCATCATTGTTTTGGACCTGCCATTAAAAGGTGAAGACTACACTGCTGGTAGATTATTTTCTTTTTAATGTGGACTAGATTGAAGAGAAACCTGAAACTTCAGAAAAATGAGGTCAGGTCAAAGGTCTACTGAGAAGTCATGAGGGTCTTATCATATGAGGCCCAGGAGCTTTCAAGGATTAGAGATCTTTGCCTCATTGCATGCTTATTTCTGTTTCAATTTTTTTGAAAATCAGTCCTTCAAACAAAATACCATGTTTTGGTGGTATAAGGATTTTATTTTCAGAAACTGATAATGATTTTCTAAAAACTGTGTATTTTGTATAAAATCATGCAGATCATTTTGTAAGCCAGAAAAGACGAAAGGGGGAAAAAGGCAAAAGAGTACGTAAGTGCTTGGAAAGAGCTCTCATGGAACAAAGGACTCTTTCCATTTGCTGCCTGCACAGTGCAGCCTCTCACTGAGCCACACGAGAGCTGTGGCTTCTGGTATTAGTGCTTAAAAAAGACATGCTTCAGTGGAAACCTGAAACATAAAACCATTGCAACTTGGTTTAAAGCTATACCTAATGAATATAAAGGAATAAGAAACATTACCTACGTAGATACCATCTAGCAAGGTATTTTTATGCAGTCTGTGCTGTGGATTTCTAGAATTAATCTGCAATTAAAGATTGCCAGAGAGAAAATGTGTGCTATGCAGTCAGACTTGCCAGTTCAAAAAAGCATCCTGACCTTCAATAATGAAGTTGAGATGTTTTCGTAAAAATCTGAATATAAAAACTTTCAACCAAATACATAGTCTTAAATTACTGTGGATTATTTGGAGATGTCTTTATTTTCTGTTAAGATCCATATGTGTAAAAATTTCTAGAGATTTTTCTGTAGAAATGGAGAAACACAATCTGTTCTAATTATTTATTGAAAGTATAAAAAATATTGAAAATAGTAATAGATGACATAAAATAATTAACAAAGGAAGTAAAACATGGTCAAAAAATAGTCTCTGACTAGCCTTTGCTTTCCAGAGGACTGTGCTACTAAAGGGTTGTTTTACAGGAGTACGAACATCAATCCTTTCTCTCACTGCATTATGGTTTTGCTTCATTAGTATTATTAATTTTGCCTCTCAAAAGAGTGACATCTTATCTGTTCAGAAAGATGTAAGTGTGTGAAAGTAAAATAAATGGCTAGCAAATATCTGAGAATGTTTTTTTTAAAACAAAGCAATGGATGTTAATATCTTTGAGTCTAAGATTAGAAGGGCAGAAACGGTTGTCTTTCCTTCTAGAAGTGTTGCTCTTGGAAGATAATGTCGTTCTATAAGACTGCATGTTCCCTAGTCTAATAGATTTTTCTTTTGAATTGAATGATTAGATTGAATTTTACCCATTGGGCAAATTCTCATTTTGAAAGAGCTTAACTGTAGTAGTGCTACCTTGAAGAGAGCTTGGGATGGAAGAAATCTAGTGTTCAGATATTCAGTTTATTGGTTTTTAAGGGCTTTTGGAAAATCTGATGAGGCCATTGCAGAAGTGAGGAAGGCACCACAGGACAGAGGCAGAAAGAAGGGCCCTTAAGCTCAGTCCTTGCCAAGTGTATGTGAAACTGCCTCAGTGCTGCACTGTTCCTTACATGCCTTTCCTGCAATCTGCTCAGGATGCCAGGAGCTGAACATTTCATTCCAGAGCCTTGTGAAGGGGAACTGGGCTTTCCAAGAAACTCTGAGTTTATTGAACTCTGACTAAGATCATTTATGGGTTTGCAGCCTTTGGTGCCTGTATGCTGGATGCTTAGAAGGAGAAATAGGTGGGAAGAAACACTGCCACCAAGTAAAAACAACCATTATTTTGTGGAAGAATTTTTGAGGTATTGATTATTAAAAATAAATTTGTGTGTTCTTATGCCTGATTTTCAAGTAGTTTGGGACAATAGTAAATTTTTTAAGATTCAGTCCAGTGAAGAAAAATGATGAAGCAATTGTAGTGGGGAAAAAACCAGTTCTTTCAAACAGTGGAAGACAGAATGTCTAAAAAAGAGTAATGTGTCTATGTTAAAATTCCAATGAGTTTGGAGTTCCTGGGCAATTTATTCTCCATCGTCTATGTATCCCAAAGCACATATCTTCTGTGACCCCAATGGGAATTTTCTGCATGATGTGAGGGTCACTCAAATATCTTTATGATGAAAAAAAGTGTATTTTCATCATATGATTAATCTTCATGTAATTGCAAGATGGAAAAGAGAATATAAGGTCTTGGAAATGAAGGTGGAAAGGAGTGGATCTTTAAAGCACTTCCCCCTCAGGCCACTTCCCTGCCCCTGGCTGGGGTCTTCCAGGTAAAAAAAGAGTAGCTGAGGGGGAAAATTATTTTGTAAACTGAATCTGTGTGGCAAACCAAAGGTGTCTAAAATCACACTAAAAAGAAAGAATGCTTTCCATGCCATCAAATAGCAGGACCACTTGTATTTTCCTCCTTTCCACAGGTGGTGTGGCAAATTTCTTTCATCTCAATGTAGTTTAGCCAGTGATAACATTGTTAATCTTGTAAATTATACAAGATTATCTTAAAATTCACATAAACAGATGTTTTTTAAAACCAATACAAGGCTGTCCCAACTCAGAAGTTGCAGTGTTTATTCAGGCCCATGAGAACCAGGTGTTTGATGATGTGCTTCCTCCAGAACGTCATGCACGCCTTTTGTTTCATAAAAATATTCATGTGGCTGAGACAACCATATTTGAGCTATGTATGTTTTTCTAAGATGCTTGTGGTAGTATGTTGAAGTCACAGGATAAGCTCATACTTGTGTTTTCATTTCCTGTTTTAATCAAGGAAAAAGAGGAATTTTGTGATTAAAACACTGGACTGTAATTTCAGAGGTCTGGATTCAATTTATGACTGTACTCCTGTGTGATTGTAGCAAGTTGTTTAACCTTTGCCTCTCCATGCTTTGTATATCAAATGGAGATGGTGGATCTTGGGAATTTTTTGCCTTCCTCTACTTGGGGATCAGATTATTTCAAAATGTTTTGGGTACATTCTTCTCCCCATAAAGCAGGGAATGTTATCCTGTTTTATGAGTGAGGAACTGAGGCACAGATTATCTTGGGCTGGTCTACATTAAACAGCATGTGTTTGTCTTGGCAGATTTCCTGACTCCCTGACAATCCGATTTGGGGATCTGGCTGGAACATGCTGCAATTCCCTCCTAGCCCCTGTGTGTCAGTTTCCTTTTTTCTCTCAAGGCTGAGGGGGAGGCTGTATTTCACCCTCCTGTGGGTTTGGGGCACCTTTCAGGGGATTTTGATCCACAATCTCAGATCTACTTTTGACTTCATCATTTTAAATGTCCTTTGACAATCTTACAGGCCTAGGCAGGAAGCTTGGAGGAAGGACAGGACTAAAACCAAGTTTGCACTAAATTTTTTCTCTCTTACCTATTTTAGAGTGCAATTTTCCAGCTTTTCCTCTATTTGTGTAGGATACAGCCTAGAAAGGCTCAGAAGCTTACGACGTCACAAATTAACATATAACTAAAATTTATACTCTGTTCTTCCCAGTGATGTAGGCTGTACTCAGAGGAAGCTGACAGCCTGTCTTGGAACAAAAACTGAATTTTTTGTGTTAATGTTACTCATACATTTCAAAAAATACTTTTCCCTGTCATTTTAAACCCAAGAATATGTGTAATTCAAGACTGTTAAAGAACAGTGGAAATACAGTTTTGGGTTGCCTTGCACCACACCAGATCACAACTTCTTCCCACATGAAAATGTTTCTTCAGCTTTGTTCTTCCACTTAAATGCTTTCTAAGCACAAGTAAATAGATGATGAACAATCCAATGTATTTTACATTATTTAGTCATAGAAGTAGAAATTCAATGTGCTTACAAAATCAATGAATTTTGAAAGTCAGATGTGTATTTAAACTAATATTCATAGCATCTTGGAGTAGACACAAGTGTCTGTATATCCTGCAAGTTGTTATCTGGGGAAACTATTGCAAGTGGAAGGTTTTTTCCTTTTATTTTAAAGGAAAGGGAGAGCTGAAGAAAGAGGCTGACAGGGAATGTAAAGGGAGAAGAAAGGATAATAGCTTGTTTCAATCTGTTATGCTCACTATACTCATATTTTTCAGAACTCCCCAAAACAAAGGAAGTCAAGAATATGCATATATGACTAAAAATCAATCTTTGGGAAAGCTTTACCTTCTTTTTTGCTACTGTATAAATCAAACGCCCTTATGTAAATTAACGAGAGACTGGTGGCAAAGACAAAAAGGCAGCCCTATAGGACTTGGCCTGTCGTTGGGCAAAGTGTCTAAATACATTAGGAAAAAGTAATAATTGGTGGTATTTCTTACAATCAAGCTAACTTATGGTTAAATACAGGAAGCACCTTCCCACTTGTGATTAGCAGTACTGTCAAGACTCTCCTAAATGGGTTGGATCAAGCATTGTACTGAATGTAATTCATTTATATGTAGGTCTACAGTCGTGCAGTACACCAAAGAACACAAACACTTCCTTTCCTAAGAGTTCTTTTTTCCAAAATTTAGACCTTTAGCTTGCACATGAATATTAAAGGAAGTTGATGTTTTCTGTGGGTGAGAATTCACTCACAGCCTGTGTGTTGGGAGAACCTGCTTCCTACCCTGCAGAGCAGTGGATAGGCTTTTGACAGCCAAAAAAGCCTAGGCTGTCTTATCAGGCAGGCTGAAGGTGCAACTCATAAGCTGTGCAATACATGGCAAAGAGCCAGTTACAGCTCTTTGTAAATATGTGACCCCAACACGCCCTCTTCCAGCAAACTCCAGATCAGCGGCAGGTGCTTAGGTTTTAGCAGCTCAGAGAAACAATTTGTATTAAACTACCAAAGAAGTTGCAAGCAAAGTAATACACGTGTAACTCCCTTTAAGGATATATGTAAATTGATATTCAAAGTAGTAATGGCCCTTGGGCTTTTGGCAAGTAACTACTGCAGCTGTTGGACATCCCTGATATAACCAGTAATCTTTAGTGTGCTTAGATTTTACTTCATCCCTCTCTCCCTCCCCTACTCTCGTTCGTTCAGTAGCTTAAATGGCTTTCAAAGTATTTATTGTATGTCTTACAAAAGGACAGTTATATGTCCCTGAGACTTCCTGTAGGCATTTGATGCCACATTGAGTTTAATTAGAGTTCCTTAGGATGCTGAATAGCCTCTAAGTGCATACAAGGAAAGGGTGAATGTTGTAGTTAGGCACAAAGATAAAGGAACGCTATTCTAACGAAAAGTAGGTAATTTAACAAAATGAGATAGTGCTGGAACACCACACCGTAAATCATCCTTTCAATTTTTATGGCTTTATGGTTATTTTTTTCCTACTTTTGTATTATTATGTTCTCTATTTCAGTTTGAAAGAGGTAAACAAACTAGATGCAACTAATCTAGTGTACTTGAGAAAAAGTCAAACAGAATGAACTGTTCAAAACTAAATGGAATTAATAGTGACGGATGAGATTGTTTTTTGAAAAAGAAAAAGAAAATTCAATAAGGAAATCTGCTCTTTTAAATTGGAACTGGTCTGTTAAGTCTAAAATCTGAAGTATTTGAGGTAATACTGCTCTGAAAATAAGGTTGCAAGAAGCTTGTGTCATCAGCAGGGTTTTTTTTCATCATTATGCATTTTTACTCCTGTCTCACCATGCTTTCCTTCAGGCTGGGAAATGTCTCTTGAGTTCAGCAGGCTGACCTGCATATGGAAATATCTTATATCTGACTCAATTGTGCAAAATTATGTTGACAAACCTCCATTTTTCCATCTGCCTAACGACAACAAAGTAGTTCCATATTGCAAAACAATTAGTAGAGGAGTAGAATAGATATGCATTAAAAAAAAAAATAGAATAAGAATAGAATAGAATAGAACAGAATGGAATACAATACAATATAATACAATATTGTATTGTGGCTCCAGTTGGGAGGGACCTACAAGGATCATTTAGTCCAGCTGCTTGATCGCTCCATGGGTTGAAAAAAGTTAAAGCCCATTATTAAGGGCATTGCTCAAATGCCTCTTTTTAAGGCACTAACAGTCACAGGGCATTGACCACTTCTTTAAGGAGCCTGTTTAAGTTTGACCATCCTCTTGGTAAGGAAATGTTTCCTAATGTCCATTCTGAACCTCCCCCAGTGCCGCTTTAAACCATTCCCGCATGTACTGTAGAGGGACCCCAGGGAGAGGAGACTAATACCTCCCTCTCCTCCTCCCCTTCTCAGGAAGCCATAGAGAGCAGTGAGGTCAGCCCTCAGCCTACTTCTCTCCAAAAGTATCTGAATCCTCAGCCTCTCCTCGTGGTATATTGCTTCCAGCCCTTCCACCAGCTCTGCTGTGCTCCTCTGGACCATTCAAGGACCTTACCGTCCTTCTCCCACTGTGGGGCCCAGCACAGCACCCTGGGCTCGGGGCTCAGCCGCAGCACGGCTGAATCCAGCGGGATGATCCCGTGCCTTGGCCAGCTGGTGCTGCTGTGTCTGCTGCAGCCCGGGATGGGCTTTGCCCTCCTGGCTGCCCGGGCACACACTGCTGACCCACACTGAGCTGCTGCCCACCAGCACCCCCAGATCCCTCTCTGCAGGGCTGCTCTCCAGCCATAGAGCCATTTAAGTAGGAAAAGACCTGTTAGTTCATGGAGTGCAACCATTAAATGCTGCATTACATAAAAACATATTGTGAGCTCAAAGATCTAAATTATGCAGGAATCTGAATCTTAGAGCGAAGGAATGCTTGTAGGTGTGCCATGTTACAGAGCTAAAGCTGTAGGCACTTTCCAGGTTGGAGCTGCTGTGGTGATATTCATTTCTAGGTAGCTGCAAAGTAGTGTTTTCATACTGTACTTGGTAATTAATGTAGAAAAGACAACCTCAGTGTGTAATGCAGTTTAGCTGCTTTTTATTTTAACAGTAGGTTGAAGAGTTGAGAGAAAAGCAAAAATGTAACATGAAATCAATAGTTGCAGGATTCAGACTCTCCATCAAGAATGTGCAACGGGTGATCACTGTACTTTTATATTCTTTGTGGTTCTGAGAGATATATCAGTATATACAGGATCTCAGTTTTTAAGCATTAAGAATTAAATGCTGAAATGCTAAACTTGGGGAATTATTTGTTCTCATAATTGAGTTTTCCACATGTATTGATTCATGAAGAGTTTATTAATGTTAAACCCAATTATATTAATTTACAGAGCCGTGTCTTTGGCACAATTGCTACTCACAGGGTATCAAGCTAATGATGTTTGCATGGCATCATGAGTGTGGCATCTGAAAATAAATTAATTCTGACTTTGGAATGTGAGCTATTTTGCCTGTGGAGCAATGCAGCATCCACTATTATATTGCAGAAAGATTTAAATGGAAAACTGTGACAGGCATTAATTGGTTATACACAGGGAAAAAAAAGAAAAAGAAGGGAGGAGTCTTCGAATGCAAGGTCTGATAAACATTCAGTAAGTAATTTTAAGTCCAAAGAAAGAAATGTAAGGGGAAGTTATCACTTGGTATTACATCAAGGCTGGATGAATACCCTGCCTTCCCAGCAGTTTTGTGTGATTCAGGCTGCTCTTACCCCAGCTCCAGAAAAGAGAAGCTGCAGAGCCAAAGTTTGTTCACTTCTACCCTCTTCCATGCTGAAAGAAAAGACTGTCTCTTTATTTTTAATTTTTGAGAACTCTAGAGGTCCTGATTGAAACTGGCATAGAATTTCCTGCGGAGAAAAAGCTAATTTTCCTAATTTGGAAAAAATCAACAATCCCATTATGTGAAATAATGATGACACACCAAAATTATTTCACGAATTCTGGATTCCTGAGCCATACCAGCCAGACCTCAGCTGCTGGAGCCAGACGACAAGAGGATAGCACTAATAATAGACTGCTGTCTCCAGTACAAACCAGCCCTGAAGTGGAGACATATTTACTCATCCACTGACAGAAAGAAATGGTGAGACACAAAAATTACTGCTCCAAATTTGAGGGGAACATGCTCCCCTGGTGGTAGCCACTGTACGCATCCCTGGCATGCTTCTCCATCCTGCTTCCACAGTCCCTGTCCTCCTGGGCCCACCACAGACTCCTCACACCAGGAGTGTGATAACCATGGGTGCCAAGCAGGGGCAAAAACTGCAGCAGACACCGTATTTGGAGAATACCCGGTACACTCTCGTAGACTGGGCTGATGAGTGCATTAAGGTGGAAATTATAGAAAAGCTGGACAAATTCAGGCAGTGTTTCATGGGAACAGCCAAAGGTCTGTTCCAGCAAGTCCCATGTGTCTGCTCAATAGCAAGACAATATGATAGCATCACAACCAAGTGGCTGCTCCTTCTCCTAGTAGTGGTTTTGTTTGGGGTTTTAATTTTTTTTTCTAAAGACCAATGAAGTATTAAAATATTTGTGGGCCTTATTTTTTGAAATGTCTAACAATTTCTTTAAAAATAACAAAAAAAGCAAAAATTATCTTTGGACTCTGGAAAATTTAACCTCAAATAAACCTTAGCAAAGAGAAGCTATGGTAGTCGTCTCTAATATTGGGAAGTATTCACTAACTCCAACTTTCTGCAACATTGAATAGAATTATTTCATAATGCATCCATAAAAAGTAGCAGAGGAACTATAAAATATTTCATATTGTCCCTTAGATGTTTTTAAAGACATATTTTAGATGATGTCAGGTTTTTCAGCTATATGGAATACGTGAAATTTTCCGTAAGGCTGGAAAGCTGCACTTCACTGTTATATGTTCATAAATACTTGATGATTCTGTAGTTTTATTAAAAGTGTTCTGCAAAAGACTTTGAAGGTGAACACTTGTACCTATAATTATGTAGCTAATTTATAGATGATGCTATGGTAATTTCTACCTGTTTTACAAAGCTCTCTGCTATAAGATATACAATCTCTGTGATAACTAAGATAGAAAATCCACCTTTGTTTTGTTTTTTAAAAAAAAAAAAAGAGTAAAAAGACTTTTTACTTTTTTTTCTTTTTACAAAAAATGTTTTAACTTTTCAGCCTCTAATAAAAAGCCAGGAAGCATTTTGCAGAAAGCTTATATTCCCCATCATTCAAGAAAGAAAAAGAAAGAAACCAAACCAAAATGAAAAGCTTGAGACAGTTCCATGGGATTTCATTTTTTTGTTTTAAATTATTCTTTTGTCCTTCTTTTAGCCTCTCCTTCTCTTTGGATTTTTATAATCGGCAATTTTTAACCACACTTTCACAGTCTTTTCTCTCAAGACTTTCTACTTCTACCTGTCTTCCTGGCATACATACAAAATTCTATCAATGGATTTAAATCTACTGAACAATACTAAAAAATTCCTATTTGTGCATAAAATCTTCCTGTGTAGGTAAATCACAATGTATTAACATCTACCTGAAAACTTACAAGATTTTTTAAAAGAAAAAGTTACATCCCTGATGGCATTTATAGAGTGGGGTGAGGATTGCACTAGACAAGGTCAGAGAAGCCTGGTGGGCTGCACTCCCCTCACCCATTCGCAGGGTGAGGAGGGACCCCAATTCCCAGATATCCCTTCCCCTCTCCCTCAGCACTGCAGCCATCAAAGCACTTTGCTGCTTGTCCTGCGTGGTGTTCCCATCTTCCCCGGCAGCCGGTATGATCTCTCAGCTCTGTCCCCAGCTCCATCCCTCCCCTGCTGAAGCCCTCCCAGGTGGAGCTGCCTGATCCCCTGCACTGAGCCCAAGGCAGGGGCACCCCCATTGCCGCAGCCCTCTCTGAGCTGCCCAGGATGGCCCCTGACATTGATGCCTGATACAGCAGCGATTATAATGACATTTTCAGCTGGTGGGCTCTTCTAAGACCTTTTTGGAGCTGACCTATGTGTACTCAGGGTGGCACGGCAGGCTGAGGAAGGATAAAAGCCAAGAGTTTTGCTTTCCTCTGTCAGCAGAGGGAATAGGGAGCTGCTTGTTAGAGGCTCTTCAGAGAGAGTCTGTTGGCCCTGCTTGCTTTCCTTGGAGATGTCAGACAATTTATTAGACAGTCATAACACACTGAGGGGGATAACATGCTGTAAAAAAAGGGGTGGGGAAGAAGACTCATAATGGTTTCTTTGGTGAGTGAGAAGCTGGAATGCTGCATGGCGAGGTTCACGTTCCCGTATGTTGAAATCAGTTTTCTGAAGGTTTTTCTTTTCAAATTTTCAGTAACCGTGGTTATAATGGAAATGTTTCTGTTAAAAGTATCTGACACTCAGCAAAACAGATCTGCAGCCTTCCTTGGATTGCCAGCTGACTCATGTGATTTCAGGATTTCATCCCAACATGCTAACACCTATGAAAGCAGAGGGAGAATTTACAAAAATGTCCTTTGAGTAAACTGAGAGAGTTTGTAGGCTGAAGTCAGAATGTTTTTGGGAGAATATTGGATCATCTGTTTGAAGTTACATGTGTTAATCAATAGGATTGTGGCTGGTTACACCAGCAAGGGACAATCGTCTGTTTCTTGCAGAAATTCAGAACATTGACGTCCTTGTTTAGTTTTGCTTCCTTGACTGTTTCACCCAGGTTATTGTAGTAAAAGCAATCCTGCCACCTATGTCTCTACTTCTGTATGTGCTGTACTTGGAAATTGCAGCAATTTTTGGTGCACTGAAAACTTTTCTAAAGATGCAAAGCAGTAATAAAGGGCTGAATCAATATGATACCAAGAAACCACAGGAGCAGGCGTTGTTATCTGATGAGCAACCTGCCACAGTTTTATGTGTTTGCTTCTTTTGTATATGTTTGCCTGTGTGGGCTGTTTTTCCTTTTATAGGAGTGATGGAGGTTGAGTGTGTGAAAATAAGGAAGGCAACATCATTTTCTGTTAGTTTTATCCAATTAAATAATTGAATGTGGTATCTCTTATCAAGGACACAGCTCAGCTAAGAGGGCTGGCAGCCACTTAAGGCAATGCCTGCTGAGGAGGCCGATTTGGGTCATGGTACAGTGAAGGAGAATGGTTAAACCCTACTGATGTTCTCTACCTTTCTTGTGTTTAAATGATTTTTAAATCTTTTACTACTTTGTAGTAAAAGAATCCTCCTTCCACAGTAACACCAGAATATATGTTTAAACCACTATTTGGACTATGTTTTAGAGGCAGACTATCAAGCCTGAGTTTTGTATTTAAAATTGCTGATTTTATAATTCTTTGTGGCAATATTTTCAATACTCTAAAGATAAGGTTATTGTAAAGTTCATAAGTTGTTCTTTGACAAAAAAAATCTTTAATTTGTCACAAACACTAAGTCCATTTGTAGCTGTGTTTTTTACAGAAGGCACTTCAATTAGTTGTTTTATCTTTTAGCTGGCTTAAAATTCTGTCTCAAGTCCTATGATTAATATGAACGAATTAATAATCTAATAGAACCAGTAGAATAAAGATGAACCGTTATTTTTTACTGATCTTAGACATTGAAACTGGAGTTCCAGTTCACACTGTACTTTTAGTAATAAGTAGATAAATATTGAAAGCAGTTCAAAATGTAACTTTTAGCAACTAGTAGATAAAAATTCAAATCAAACCCAACATGATTGTTCTGTTCAGTAATTGGAACTTTTGGTAAATTCTTTTAGGGATTCTCTGATGTGCAATTTTTCAGACAAAAAGCAAGATATATTTGTCCATGTTGTATGCTAAATGTAAGGGAATCTTGCTTTTTGAGTCTGTTGTTACACTCAATAAGCAACTGGTAGCAAAAGTCACGGGCCATAGCCATTGTGAGTGTAAATTGCCATAGGTCCATTAACTTCAACTGAGCTATGACTATTTATACAAAGTCCCCTGCCTGTTAGTTTTTTACTTTTTAACACTAGACTCCTTTCCGATAGTATTTCCTAAATTCGTTTAGTGCAAAGGAAAGGTTTTATTCTTATATTGTAGTATTCTAAGTCTCTCTTTAAGGAGTTCAGTGCATCAATGTGCATTTCTTGATATCCTGGGAGCACCGATCTTTAGACACAGTTGAAGATGTGCAAATAATGACTTTAAGTGCTGGAAAGGTGGGTTATTTGCAGAAACCTTTGGTCAGAGGACGAAACTGTTTGTTCAGAGAATGCATAGAGGTAGGGCAGGAAGCCTGTGCCCTTCTCCCGTGATGTGGGTGCAGGGTAATCTCCATCCAAGCAGGGGCCCAATGCAGCAGTGAGCGTCACTGCCACTCTTTAGTTTCTTGGCTTCAGCAGGAAGGACACAGATGTGTGTGTGTGGAGTTTTGAGTGTTTTATGGTTTGTGGGTCTGGGGATTTTTTTGAGGTTTTCCTGTACACCTGGGTTTTGGAAACTACGCTAAAACCAACAACCTATTTGTGTGTGTTACTGAATTTCTGCCCTGTGTGGACAGAAGTTAGGGATGATGTCAGAGGCACTTGGCATCAGCCCAGCCCTTCAATAGATAGTAATAGTTCAAGCTATACTTTTAAAAAAAATATGTTCTTTTCCTCTGTCAAATATTTACACCACAATCCTGTTGCCTTGAATGTCAGTAGTAAAACTTCCATTGGCTATCTGTGCACAATGGGAGGCCTATGAGAAGGAACAATTTTATAGCCCATTGTAACTACTACTTTAAAAGAAAACCTTTCTTGACAAATTTTACTTGACAGTGAAAAAAGAAATTGAGTGTTTTATTTGATATTTTCTCTGAAGGCAAATATACAAACCTGGCCAGAAGGTACCAAGTATTTTTCTATAATATAATTATATAATATTATCATATATAATATATATTATAATATATTACAGTCATATATAATATAATTAAATATTCTCTATGTTTTTGACAAGAAGCAAACAGATGTGATACGGCATATGACAAGGGCAGTATGCTTCTCTTCTGTCCTCTCAGATCTTGTCTGTGGCCTGTTGAGGAAGGGAATATTTGGGGATGTAAACTCGTTTTAACCATTGAAAAGTGATCTTCTTGTGAATGGACTTGGCTCCCCAGCACTGTGACATGAGTACACATCAAGAGTAAGGGTAACAAATTACAAGGACTGTAGTGCAACATTATAAAAGGTCCTGATTTTGCGAATCAGTATACACAAATGATGAATACATATGCATATTAGAAAGCAGAAATTCCTGATTTTTTACTGCAGCCCTCTATAATGCCCTTTCTACAAGTCAGAGAGATTTGCCCCCCCTTGATCAAATAGGAACACTTTATTCCTTTATTCTTTTTCTATTGCATGACATTTAACTTGTGTCCTTTATGTTTATGAAGTAGCCACACACTGGGTTAAGTAAACTCATAATCTGAAATATGATGCCTGTCCTTTTCCCTCTGATCTTACTGTCAATCATAATGATTCTCTTTACATGGCTCCTGACATTAGTTATCAAGTTGTAACTATCAGAAGTCCTGAGATTTCCCAACTAGATGAGCAACTGTATACCAAATGTTCTATTTCTCTATGAATAGCAAATAGGCTGACATAAATAATTTGTGCTTTCTTTCATCTATCAGAGTCTGTGGTTTTCTGCGCATTTCTCCTTGCTTTGTCATTCTGCTTATAATGGAATATGAAGGGGAGGTCTAACACTCTCAGTATTTAACAGTTCTTAATTAAAAACTACATAATCCCTGGACAACACGCAAGAGGGTCAAAGCTTCATGTTTGTTTTTTGTTATGGTAAAATTTATAGGAAATTTTGATTGCATTTAGTTGCTTGTGGGAAACTTCTGTAACGAAGTTTCTACTGCCTTTTAAAAGCTAACCTAGGGAATATCCTGTTATAGTCTATGAACTGGCTTAGTGTTATTTACTTTGATAAAGTGTAGGCTGAGAATTTGTCCATGCATATAAACTGCTAGGGTAGGTTGGTAGGGTATTATTAAATGAGATTTTTTTTCAGTGTATTTAATTGAAAAACTTACGCTTTCTGAGTTTTCTGGAGGATTTTGGAGTTTTTTTCTGTGGCTGGTGCACAATGTTTTATCTCTTCTGTTTTCAGGAAAATAGTCTTAACTTAAAAGTTTCTGCTGTCTTTGGAAGTAAAACTTGCAGTATGCAATCAGAAAAAAGGCGTCTCACTTATATGGTTATGATTATATGGTACCTCTCAATCCTGCTTTCATAATTCCCTGTGTGAATCCATGTTAAAAACTGTGAGAGCTTCATGTGTTTTCTCTATGTCTGAGGAAAACCACAAGGTCTGCACTTACTGTGATTTCAGGGACACCAAATGCATACTGAAAACGCTCATCAGACTTAGGTGCTTCAGAAGGTGATTTTAGTATTGAAAAGAGTTTCCATGGTTGCCTTTTTTCTTACTGGGACATTTTTGTATCATATGCCCTCTGGTCTGTTCAGCTGTGACTGTTGGAAACAATAGATGGTGTTACATAGATAGCGTATAGTGTATTGTGCGGAGACGTCTTCTTTCAGGATTCCAGATTTTCCATGTAGAAAAGGCTCTTTGTTTCCTGTGTATTTTCTTCTGTAGTATTTTGTTTGGTGTCCTTTCTGTGTCATATATGAAATTAAGGTAATGTTTAATAAAGGGGTGGGGATAGCAATGTCCGCTTTTTTTTTTTCCTAGGACCCCTAGAAATCTCTTTATGTATTTCTAGAGCAGATACCTACCTTCCGGAAGTGTTGCATGACCTTAATCTAGAGAGTTTTCTATTAATGCATGCTAGGTTCTATTCCTCTTCAGAGGCACCTGATTCTTCCAGTTCTTCCTTTATGGACTCAGATGTCCCTGGAAGTTTTGACTTTTATCAGTGAGAGGAGTGGCAGCATATGATTGAATCTGCATCTTTCTTCTACACTCTGTGCTTGGTTAATTCTGCATTTCATACAGACTTCTTCTGCCCACAAACCTGAAGGCAGGCTGTATTTTATGAGGTGTTGCAGTGCATGTGAGAGAAGCAACTTGTAAAAGCTTATCAGCTCTTTGCTCTTCAACATGTTTCCAGACCTGGTGAACCTGATCAAATTCCATGTCGTACATAAAAGCAGTATCAATATATTGGTTTTATTTATGTGTGACCGAGGTAGAAAGTTCTTCTGCTTTTGCTTTTGATTAGAAAGCCTAGTTCTTAACTGATTTGTTCTGGGAGAAGATCACATTTTGGGCTTGGTAAACTGATGATGCTGATCCGGAGCAGTGGAAGATGGGGTTTTAGGAATAGAAGGTCTGTTAAGCCATATTCTTTACAATTTTATTTTAAAATCCAAACGCTGGTCAAACATACGATGAGTACTTGGGAGGAGAGTTCACTCAGTAAGAGAATATACCTTACCTCCATTCTCACTGAGTGCTGAGAATATTCAGTTTCCACGTGTACTGTCTTTGACACAGCCTTCCAGTAAAGGTGCAAAAAAAAGACTAACGCTTAGCATGTGCCTGACTCTATTAAAAAAAAAAAAATGGAAGAAAATCACTAGAGAGAAAAGTTCATACTGTCTTGAAACATGCACAAACTAAAGAACAAAGGGAAAAAAATACCTGTGGTGGCTACCTTGTAAGATTTTTTCAGGTGGAACAAAATGGACTTTTCTGGGTTCCTTTTGTGGAGTCAGATTTCAGCTTTCACCAGGGTTCTTGATCAGAGTGGACATTATAGCTCAAGCAGCAGGAAATTGAAGAGTCAGTATTTCTGCCTATTTTCAGCAGCTTTTAATTATTGCTCTGATCAGCAACTGAATTGCTGGCATATGGTTTGGAACATGATTCAAAGCCACACATGGTTTCAAGGGCTCCTATTTGAACTGAGCATTATGCCACTCCTGTGTTGTTTTATCAGACTCTTCCCAAGCTGCTTTTTGTCAGAGACTTTTTACCACATCCCAAGTGTTCATGTAGCTGAAGGACGGAGTAATCTATAAGGACACTCCTAGTGCCTCCAATTATTCAGAAATCTTTTTCCTAAGAAGGGTAATGTAATTCTGTTCTCTCAGTGCTAGTCAAACAGTATTCAGTGAGTTTCCTGACCTGAAAAAGATGCATGTAGAATAACAGCCCTGATTCTGTCTGAGTAACTGACATCAGGTTACTGTTTACTTTTGCTTGTGTCCATGGTAATGGTCATATCCAGTTTAGTATAATCAGCAGTTGACTATAATATGGGAGAGGGGAGCATATGTGTGTATTTATAGTATCTAAGCTGTGTGTAAAAGTTTTTGACAGAAACAAATAAACTGAGCTAAGTAAGAGATCCCACTGCTTTTGTCACCAAACCAATGCTGTTTGGAGTGTGCTTTTTTATTTTTGGTACTGGCAAGAGAACCCTGAACTGAGACCTGAAGTGTGAGATACAGTTTCAGTGAGATACTTTGCAGACTTTGTTCTGCAGGATAGGGCTATGAATTTACTCTTGAGAAAGAGGTCAAATGGAGGTTTCATATTCATTCAGCTCCTTTTGGGAATTGCTGACTTCCTACTGAGGTGGTCAAGGATCATAAAACAGGCACAGACAAAATGCTTTGATATTTTTGTCCCTTCAGGCATGATGCAATTGTTGCAAAATTACAGGTTTTGTTGTAAGAATGAAAGAATGTCACTGCAGGGAGTAGTTGATCCTAAGACGCCTCCTTTACTTCATCCACTGTAATAAAACCTTACGTATCTTTGTGGAAGCAGAAGTTGTTTCAGAGTTTGTAGACAAAATGTTGCTTTATGAATATTTAACAGTAATACTGTGATAGGGAATAAAGCCCATGTCTGGATAACAACTGCATGATACACTATATATCACCATGGCTTATCTAGAGTCCTTTTGAGTCATTGTCTTTTTGGGAGGAAAAGGAGACACAGCTCAAGTGGTGATTGGTGGTTCCACCTTTTGGCTACACTCTACGGACAGTCCTGCCCAACTTTCCACTGCCAAGAGTAAGAAATATTGGTAACATTTCCCTGAAGAGAAGGGCTTTATCAAGTGGACATAGCAGAGGAAAAATGAGAAAATTCCTAAGACAGAGTAAGGTATCAGAGTGAGGGGCTGCAGTAGGCACAAGTAGTGTTGGATGATGTTGCCTAGCTGTTGTTCAGGCAGCAGGTTTCCATGCTGATTTTTCCCAGCTGAAGTTACGGTGTTTTACGTAGTCACTGACAGTTTTGTCCTGCTCATGTGGCACCTGAAGGAAGGGTGAAGGTTTTTGTAAGAGAATTGGGAACATGGGTGACCAAAGCAGGTGTTGATATCCAAAGATAATAAAGTACAAAGTGCAGAGGAGCACTGAAGTAATACATCTTAAGTTGCTGGTATTGGAGAGGTATCTCAGACTTTTGAACAGTTTAGTTACAAAACTGATTAAGTGTTTAGATGTTCTACTCTAGAGACACTTTTTTTAACACTATATTTTGTACCTGTTTTTGGTCCACCATGAAGTAAATGACATGGTGTGAATACATCAGGTTGGTGAATCCTATCACAGGGGCTGTGCCATGCTAGAGGAAAAACATGGCATACTGGGTATTTACTCTGAGAGTGCACTCACTCTGAAGTCCCTTTTCAGTGCTCTGACAGTTATGATCTGCAGATCAGCCCTGTATTATTTACAGGGCTTTGGGGATGAAGTGTTGAACCACTGAGCCTTTAGGCTAGGGCTTTTGTGCCAAAATATTTATGTTGGTGTAAGGGAGTGAAAGGCTCAAAGCCTCACTGAATTGAAAACTGCATTAAAATATATGTTGAAAGATAAATTTGGCACTAACTCTCACAAGAGAGAAAAGAGGTTATAGCCTTGATTACTCTTTATTCTGTTTACCTAATTCAGAGTTCAAAATTATTCCATGTTTTAATTCAAGTTTGGCAAGATCTCCTCTGCTATCCTCTACAGGAAATGAAGAGCAGGAGAGAGAAGTGGGAGAAGAGAACAAACTGCCTAACTTTATGGGATACAGCTGGATGCCAAAAATGCATGGGACATGTAACTAGATCTATGTTACTGTCTCAGTCTAAAGGCTTTTTAATGGATTCATCTGTCAAATCCCATTATTATTAGCTTATTATTTTAAAATTAATTTTGGGGTTTGCTTTCTTCTTTCTGTAATGAGCTATTTACAGATAATATATTCATTAATATTTCATTAATATTTCTAAGGTAAAAGAGAATTGGAGGAAAAAGCTGCACCTGGGGAATGGGACAATTTCAGATTTACAGTATTTGAATTTTTCTGCTTTTATAAGAATATGTTTTGTAAAAATCCATTGGGGCAGAGATCTGCATCTAAAATCCTAACACGTCTTTTGCAGAGAAGATTACCATGAAGATGGGTTCTGTCAGCCATACAGAGGAATTGCGTGTGCACGAATCATTGGAAACAGAACCATTTATGTGGACTCCCTCCAGATGCAAGGGGAAATTGAAAACCGAATTACTGGTAAGTTTATACATCTCTTTAGCGGAGAGAAAGGAACATTCATGAAAGTGTCCAATTCAGGTATAAACAGTGCTATCATCCTTCTAGTTTTGTCAGGCAATGACAAAGATGTCTTTATATTAAGGTTTAGAGGGGGTGAGTCTGTTTCCCACTTGAGCAGTTAGTAAAATTTGGAGCAAGAAAGATGAGTATCTGCGGTACTGTGTAAAGCTTCTCCCATGTCCTTAAGTAAAATGTCAGACTACTGACTTTTTAACAGCTCCTAGTTTAAACTGCAGCTTTTTGATTGATGGATTCAAAAATAAGATTCTGAGTTTTTAAATGGATTTGTGACATAGTGAAAAAGCACTGATTTTTTTATTTTCTTGAAAAAATGTATGGTGGCCTTTCCCTTGGGCGTCCTTCCTTTTTGCGTAATTCTGGCAGAGTCTGGATTTCACAGTGATTTACATAAAACAAGAGTTGACCTTCTTGTGCTCTGCCTATGCTTAATCTTTCTCTGAACATAGCTGTTGTACAGAGTCACAAACACGCATCCAAAACCTTAACGACTTTTAATGGGCTGTACATCAACATAGGTTTTCTTCACTGGATCTCAGTTAGCTGACATTAGCAGCTGTGACTCTGATGTACACAAAGTAAAGCAAGTGAATGGACCCATGGAATAGAGCAAACTGTTTGTCATAATATATAGCAAATTAACTCAGTCCAGCAGGAACTGATTTGCATCTGGCCAGATAGAGCTCACTAATGGACTCTCCAACTCCAGCATAACTAGTTGTCAAAAAGAGTTTAGTTCACTTGTCAGCTCTAACTCCCTAAAGATATTACCTTAAAGATTCATCATTAAGCCAGAAATCACGATCCTGTTCTTGTTTTTTCCTGTTCTTGAAATGGTGACCGCATTCTGGGACTGACAAAATCCAAACCTTTAAATGCTGACCTTTACTTATGCTATTACAATGCATTCTCCTCTCTCTCTTCTCCTGTACTCTGCTGTAATTCTAGCCTCTTTAAACATTATGTCATTAATTAATGCATACTATTGATACTATTTTTTTCCCAGCTACATAATCTCTGTCCTGTTTGGATGTTTTTCAGCGATATGGAAATGTTCAACTGTCTGAAATGATTAAATCTGTGTCTGTGAATTAGGTTCATAGTGTTCTTTTCAAAAGCCCAAACTAAACCCAACAGTGCAAAAAACAGTGATATTATCCAGAAATGTTTATTGATCAAGTTGTACTTATTCCTGGAATATGGAACATGTGCATTGATGACCTGGCTGCTGGTTTCCTACTACTACTAATTATTGGTTAGATTTCCAGTGTTAGGGTGCTGGAACTCTCTGTTGTGGAGTTGAGGAGAATTTCTGAATTTCTGAAATGTTCTCTTTCTGGAAGACACTGAGAACAACCATGTAGAGCTGCCCAGTACCTAGATAGGCAATAATGGCAATTTGTTAACAACACAGCATTTTCAAACTACACACTTTTGAAGGTCATACCAACACATTCTGCAAAATTGCCCTGAGGATTACATTGGTTCCTATGAGTCATATTGTTTGTAAAACAAATATTGCAAGATTGGGAGTTCTGTACCCAAATTGGAGGATATTTTTGAAATTGCGATAACTTTTAGGTAGAGGAAAAAAAATCTGAATAATTGCTACTGAGATTTTGTTGATGGTTTTGTCCATACCTCCTAAATGCAATTTTTGATGGTAGATATTTGTATTCTGATGTGTGTGGGAAGTGAGGACACCTACTGTCCAATGCCAGGAACATTTAGCAAAGTTACATCTGTGGGGAAATTCGTTCTGGATTTCCATTTCCCTGCTGTGCTGATATGAGAAATACATATTCTTTGTATCTGTGGCCCTGGTGCTGTTTGGCCCCGGCCATGTGATAGGTGAGAATCACAGCCTTCGATTAAAAAAAGAACGATATTTCTGGAGAAAAACTTTATACATGGCTTGAAAGACTGGAAGGCCAACAATGAATAGTGTACACACCTGGAGCCTGACCTGTGTATATGTGTTTGGCTGGCAAGGTCTCTGCTGTGCTGTTTAACACCTGTTTAATAACTGCAGTGTAAAGCCCTTAGATGCCACCACACAGTACTGCTGGATTTTGCACCTTCCATCAAAATAAAGATATGGTTGTAAACTGTGCACTCTTCTCTCTTGATTACCTAAATTCTGTAATGCAACGCCTTCACAAAACTTAGGGTGGGGCTTCAAACAACCAACAGTGACTAATTCAGTCCTTAGTTTTATTTTTCCCTCTTAGTCTTTGGGACAAACATATGTCACAGCTATATTTGAGGCCTGATGGTTTGCTTTCATGCAGTGTCTTCAACATTACTGACAAATTTGTCTTCCTGTGTTAATATTCTGGAATTAAAATAAGCAAAGGTGTAAACTTTCCAAAAGGCCGGATTTGGGGCTGCTCATTGCATGTTTGGTGTTCAGGAAGAGACTCTCTGATAGCATGTGTCTTCAGGAAATAGATTATTGAAAGATGAGAGCTGGACAAAAAGAATTTATTTGTGGGTTGCAAATAGACTGCTGAATGACATTTCCTCTCTTTTTATAGTGTGAGTTGGTGGATCATGCCGTCTAGCGACTCTCACTCACAAATGATGCTTTACTGGGGGAGTAAATGTTCCTGCATTTAAAGGTTGATTCAGCACCAGATACATGATGCACACGCACATTTGTCATCTCTTTGCAATGTGCAGGAAGACTTGAGATAAATGTTAGTGTGTAGGTGCTGAGAGCTGAAGGGGAGAATTACATTCCTAACTCACTATGACATTCATCTTAATGTGATCAGCATGCTGAGACTGATTACATGAATTTTCCCCAAAGCTACTGCCTGTTAGACTTCTTAGGTGTATTATAAGCCATGTTCCCCCAAATATCAATGGTATACTTCCTTTTGCCTGACAAGACTTGAAAAACACTTTATTTATCACAGTGTCTAGAGGAGGAAGAAGTTAGGTGATCCTTGTTCAGATTTTAGCTAACTAGAAGCTTTGAAAGTACATACCAGTACCCTGGCAGGTGTATTTTGCCTTTGCTCTTTGTCTTTTCAAGTTAAAATTAGCCTATTGCCTGTAGTCTGAGCAATGGTAATCACCTGGGTTACTTCCTAAGGACTGAGATCCTACAAGCTCTGTGCAGATGTCAGAGAAGCACTGGGGTACTGGGTTTTCTTCCTGCATTTGTCAACTCTCCTTTACAGCAGAAATTTCCTCATTTACCTGTTGCTCAGTAGCCTTTCAGACCCTCAAGGAGAGCTTAAAGGTGTTAAAGGCAAATGGCATGAAAATTAAGTTGTTTCTCTTGTTGTTTGTGAGTTGGTGCTTATCATTTTTTTGTTCCTTTGCAGCTGCCTTTACCATGATTGGCACTTCGACACATTTGTCTGACCAGTGCTCGCAGTTCGCGATCCCTTCCTTCTGCCACTTTGTGTTTCCCCTGTGTGATGAGCGCTCTCGGACCCCTAAGCCTCGGGAGCTGTGCCGGGACGAATGTGAAGTTCTGGAGAATGATCTCTGTAGGCAGGAGTACAACATTGCCAGGTCAAACCCCCTCATCTTGATGCAGCTACAACTGCCTAAGTGTGAGGACCTCCCACGACCTGACACCTTGGAAGCTGCCAACTGCATCAGAATTGGGATCCCTGTGGAGAGACTGAGCCGATGTAAGTCTGGGTGTTTCATCACAGGGGAAAAGTGCTGCTTGTTGCTTCCTCAGGTTGAGCCTGAGAGACAATATTTTATCAGCCATTCTTTTTGTAAAGAAAGCACTGAGCTACTTGGTTTTGTCTTGTTAATACTGACCATAATAGTGCAATGCTGTAAGGTACGGTTTAGGACGGCAAGAGAGCCTAAATGTTGCTGCTTGTACCAGAGAGTGTTATATCAACCACCCTGGGCTATAAAACTCTGTGTTCACATGGCTGATTTGATGCAGATCTGCAAGGGGCAACAGTGTGTGGCCTTCACCTATGGCTCGGTCCTTTTTGGGGGACCCTCACCATACATCTACTTATGAGTTTTGTTTACCTCTCAATAAACCTCAGGTAGTCTGTCGAAGCTTCTGGAAGATCTGTAAAGAAATGAAACACCTAGTGTTCATTCTTTCTATGTGGAATCCCACAAGAATATTAATGCTGTAAATTGAATATGGGGTGCAATTGTCTTTCTTGACCCACACAGGATGGATGAAAACATTGATCTTGCTTCCATGAATTTACACTTACATCCAGGAGTAGAAGGGCTGTTCTGCTGTCACTAATTATATGCAGACAGTCTTTCTGACTACTCTGTTTCATAGCAATTAATCACAACCCCATATATTGTTAAACAAGAAAACTCCAACTGACCAAGGAAGTTTAAAGTTCCAAGTGTGTAAGATTGTTCAGAATATCCATTGTCTGAATCCACAGTTAGGAGCAGGAACCATGGCATAATGGTTGCTATGTGCTTTTATCTTAATAATGAAGTGTAACTGAGAAGCAGAAGTAACTGAGAATACAATGACAGAGACAAATCAGCTATGGAAGAGGTATCAAGCAAAAGGCATAAGAACAAAACCAATACAAAGTCTGGTGAAAGTTGTCCATGATCCTCAGAGTCAGGGATGCTGCCAGTGGTGGAAGAGCTGCAACTTGAATATTTGTGGGGTTTGAAAGAGCTGTGTTCCTGAAGGCTAGAGAGGGAAGAACAGAAAAATGGAGAAGGTAATGTAGCAAACCTGCAGGAAAATACATAATTCAGCTCAGATGATGCATATAGAAGACAAGCAGTCAAAATATGAAGCCAGGATAGCACCAAAACAAAGAATAAAGGCACGAGTTCAGCAGACATGAAAACGATGTCTCTAAAGAGAAGAAAAGCCTGAATCCTTTCTTTCTAAAGATCAAAATAAGGAAAAATAGGCAAGAGGCATTAGAAAGTGCAGCACTAATTTCTATAGCAAGTGAGCAGTGTGAAGAATATGGGAAGATTATGAGAAATAAAAGTTTCCATTGTTGACTTCTGAGGACATTTCCTGAAGGGAAACTCATATCTCTAATTTAGTTTAACGTACCATGTTCTGTAGCTAAAAGTCCACACGTGCTCCTTGGTCTCAATTTGAATTCAGAATTGTGAATACTCACATGTGTGCCATAGAGCTGAGGCAGTCCTGGACAGAATCCAGAAATAACTGGGTATAAGAGTACAGATACCCACAGAACTGAAATTTCAAAACAAACAGCTTTCATTTAAATCCTGAAGTACCTAAATTTAAGTAGGTAAGTAATTTAATTTTTTTGCATACATGTTCTGTGGACTTCAGGTGGTTTGGTCTTGGTGTCTCTTGATTGTTTTGGTTTTTCCGACATTTTCCCAAACCCTGCATTTTAGATCATCAGTGCTACAACGGCTCTGGAGCAGACTACAGAGGCACCGTGAGCGTTACCAAGTCCGGCCACACTTGTCAACTCTGGGACTCACAGAGTCCCCACAGCCATGATCTGACAAGCACACAGTTTCCAGAGCTAGGAGGAGGACATGCGTATTGTCGAAATCCTGGAGGTCAAATGGATGGTCCCTGGTGTTTTACAAAGAATAAAAACGTACGCATGGAACTGTGTGACATACCTTCTTGTAGTATGTATTCTCTTTTTTTTTCCCCTGAAATCCTGTGTGATTTTGCATGTTCTGGATTATTAGAAGTACAATTCATTTAAAAGGGTTATGCTTTTAAATGTTTAACTTTCAGCAACTTTGTTTTGTGTTTGAATTGTTTAATATTTTCTGGAAATCAGAGTTTGTGAGATACTGTGACACTTTCTTATTACTTATTGGAGGCTTAATCTGGAGTTCATTATAATGCTGCAGTTTATATTTCAACCTGTCAAATGACAGATTGCACACATAAATCACTTGTGTGTGTTTGGTTTGCTCATGCCAATCAAGGGTACTTTGCTCTTGCTCTGTATGACATCTTGCAGAGAGCAAGGATTTTCAAATCCTATAGAGGGAGATATAGCACCATGCTTGGTTGGAAAGAAACCATTTGAAGTGCAGAAACAGAGCAGTTGGAAGTGCAGAAAGCAGATGATCTTACCAGAAAAGTCCTATATTAGCTGCTGGTGGCTCTGTACTGCACAACTGGTTGCAAAAATAAAATGTACCACTCACAGCTTCATACTGTTCTGCTTAGTCACCTATGTTGGTACAGACTTCCCACATTGGTAATGGTCTTTGTATATGACAGTGTCTTCAGATATGACAGTTAAGACTGTGCTTCATTAGGAAGAAAAGCATGTTTCCTGAAACAAGATACAGATGGGTAGTGGAAGACATAAAAGTGGATTACCTGGATCTCTAAAACTGCTCAGAACTAATATCAAGTTTTGTGTTACTTCACTTTTTTTGAAGTAACATGATTTGACATTTACAACAAATTTCTACATTGCATGTAACATTAGGTAAAGATAACACTGGGATGTGGTTGTGGTGAAAGCAGTTGCCACAAATAGCAAAACCACAGGTTACAGAAAACATCCCAGGCAGTTTCAGTGAATATTTTGGACATCACTAGGCTCTCCTAGAGGCTCTAAGTATTAAGTGAAAAGTATTTTAGGAAGGTTCCAGAACTAAGTGTATTGATGACTCTTTCACATCTGCCTCACTCTAACATAAAAGCCCTACCATTCTAATAAGTACAGAACAAATAATATCTCTGCTAATGAGATGCAAAATTTATTTTATTCTGGGCAGAAGTAGCACCATTGGAGGTAAAGAATGGGCCAAGTGTTGATGAAATTGCTGAAGCTATGAGAGTGGGTCAGACTGCGTTGTTGTGCTGCATCACACTGAGATCATTGGTTTATATATTGTCATAGAGACTGCTCACTTGTTTTTTATACTGTGAACAAGATAATGCAATGATACTCTGGTCTGTGTTCTACAGTGTCCTCATCTAGAAGCTTCAAAAATAAAGTAAAATTAACCACTTACTGTTACAGCCCACACATTAAATGTGGGGCTCCTAGTTTATCTTCATATTGTTTCTTGCAATGTCCATTCAAGTTTTTTTGAAATATTTAATAGAAAATTATGAAGAAGGGGGAGAGGGTAATGTGACTTCTGTTTCCAGGGTATAGTTTATGTTTTGTTTAAAATATAGTATTAATAACCATAATAATTTGCTTTACTATCAAATGCCTTAGAAATAAATACTTGTTGTAAGCTGTGAGCATTTCTGCGCTCGACAGGTCCACGTGACAACAGCAAAATGGGAATCCTCTACATCCTTGTGCCCAGCATAGCCATCCCTCTGGTGATTGCCTGCCTTTTCTTCCTGGTCTGCATGTGCAGAAACAAGCAGAAGGCGTCTGCTGCTACACCACAGCGCCGCCAGCTGATGGCATCTCCCAGCCAAGACATGGAAATGCCACTCATTAATCAGCACAAACAGGTATTTCTCACACAATTTGCTTAGGCTTGCGTATTTCCAAAGTGTCATGATTTTCAGCATCTCAGGTTTTCTGTGTTCAAATTGAGCCATGTTGTAAGGGTCCTAATCTTCACACTGTGCAGCCCATCGACTTCAGGGAGAACCAAGTTTTGCACTTTGTAGCTGTATCTAGAAATCCTAGCCTTGGGCAACAGCACAAAGTATTTGATGGCATTTTCCTTACCTGTCAATTGCCATTCTGCCTGCTGTCCGAGTGACTGAAAACGTTATTTCTGATCCAGTCTTCAGCCTGCAGCTCATTTTTGCTCCTAGTAATGACATGGGCTGTTTGCCTGTCTAAAGCATGATGCATGGTGGGGCCCCTTGTCTAATCCTTCAGCTCAAGACCTCTGGTGTTCTGATCCACAAGTGACTGGAGAGCTGAAATGGGATGCAACATGTTTCCAAGGCTGTGTATCACAAAGGATGTTGAAAATGGCTTTGAACTCATGTCTGCAGATATCAGCTCCTGAACAGGATTTTCTGGGTCAACTAACTGATCTCTGTCCTAAAATCCTGTTCAGAGCTAATGTTGAATTTTTAATCACAGCATTTACAAGATGCAGGCTTTAAAAAACAATGCTTACTTTGGAACAATTGGCAACATTTGTTCAGGAAACTGTAGAATATTTGATGAATATGTGCAGTTGTAACAAACTGTGTTAATGGGAATATTTAAAGGCTGGACCTGAATTGCGCTGGAACTTTTCCAGCTCAGTCCACTGACTCAGTCTGTTGGACATTAAAATCAGAGGTTGTTCCCAAATCACCTCCTAAAACGTCTTTCCAGCCTGCTCTGATCCCTCATGCTGTGGTGTCCAGTGTGTGAAGCTGCGCCAGCTACATCTCTCTTGGTCAGGGACTCCTCCATCCCATGCTGGTCAGGACAGACCCATTACATCACCTTTTCCTTCAAGTACCAGGGAGAAATTCCTCCTTCCTTCTGCTCTAATTCCACACCCCTCTTTATTGAAGCTAGCTCAAGGTTCCTCAGGAGGGGTACTGTACATGGCTTCCCATGGGCAGGGGCTGTTCTGTAGTGTAACAGAGAAGAAGGGGTGTTACCTGCTACTGCAGAGCTAAAAGGGAGAGGTTTTGTTCCTTCTGCTGGAAAGGGTGTTTCAGTCCGCTCCGAGACTGTAGCCTCCTCAGCCAGTGCTTTTCTGACAGACCTCCTCTGGGCAGCTTGAGGCTGGTCTGCAGAGAAAATACAGATGCACTTAATAGATGTCATTGGTTGCCAGATTTACTCTGAGCCCAATATTCTTTTAGCTTGCAGGAAATGTGGCCACTCCTTTGTGAAAATAATCATACACATTATCCTGCAGTATAATTCAATATATACTTCTGATAATAGTGTAACGCATTTCAACTCATTTTAACTGTGAAATCAATATACTGTTGTGAATACACAAAACCTGAAAAGTGCTTTTGGCCCAATTTATCTTTCTTTTAGAGACCTTTTAGTGACTGGGAGATTTTCTTTAATAAGACATTCTGTTGTTCAGAAAACATTGTGATTTTTTACTGATGATCTTTACTTCATTTCAGGCTAAACTTAAAGAAATTAATCTGTCCACTGTGCGGTTTATGGAGGAGCTAGGAGAGGAGAGGTTTGGCAAAGTCTACAAGGGGCATCTCTTCGGTACAGCACCAGGTGAACAGACACAAGCCGTTGCCATTAAGACGCTTAAAGACAAAGCAGAACTGGCTCTTCGGGAGGAATTCAAACATGAGGCAATGATGAGATCACGATTACAGCACCCAAACATAGTTTGCTTGCTGGGAATTGTGACAAAGGAACAACCTATAAGTATGATATTCAGTTATTGTTCCCACAGTGATCTTCACGAGTTCTTGGTGATGAGGTCTCCCCATTCGGATGTTGGCAGCACTGATGATGACAAGACAGTAAAATCCACTCTGGAACCAGCAGACTTTTTTCATATTGTGACTCAGATAGCTGCAGGAATGGAGTACCTTTCTAGCCACCATATTGTCCACAAGGACTTGGCCACTAGAAATATACTGGTGTTCGATAAACTGAATGTGAAAATATCTGATTTGGGCCTTTTCAGGGAAGTTTATGCTGCTGATTACTACAAACTGATGGGAAATTCCCTTCTTCCTATCCGGTGGATGTCCCCTGAGGCTATTATGTATGGCAAGTTTTCTATTGATTCAGATATATGGTCATACGGAGTTGTGTTGTGGGAAGTTTTCAGCTATGGCCTGCAGCCTTACTGTGGTTATTCTAACCAGGATGTCATTGAGATGATCAGGAACCGACAGGTTTTGCCATGTCCTGATGACTGCCCCACATGGATATACACTTTGATGTTGGAGTGTTGGAATGAATTTCCCAACAGAAGACCAAGATTTAAAGATATACATAACAGACTAAGAACATGGGGAAACCTTTCCAATTACAACAGCTCAGCGCAAACGTCCGGGGCAAGCAACACCACACAAACAAGTTCTCTCAGCACAAGTCCTGTTAGCAATGTCAGCAATGCCAGATACATTGGACCAAAGCAGAAAGCTCCAGCCTTCCCTCAGCCGCAGTTCATACAAATGAAAGGCCAGATGAGACCAATGGTCCCACCTCCTCAGCTCTACATTCCAGTCAATGGTTACCAGCCAATGCCTGCCTATGGTGCTTACTTGCCAAATTTTTATCCCGTCCAAATTCCAATGCAAATGGCTCCTCAGCAAATACCTCCCCAGATCATTCCCAAACCAGGCTCCCACCACAGTGGGAGCGGATCTACCAGCACAGGCTATGTAACAACGGCACCTTCCAACGCGTCAGTGGCTGACAGGGCTGCTCTGCTGTCAGAAGGCACGGATGACACACACAATGGAACGGAAGATATTGCCCAGAACCCTGTCCAGGAGGAGGAGGAAGAAGAGGGCTCTGTGCCGGAAACAGAATTGCTGGGTGATAATGACACACTTCAGATGGACGAAGCAGAAATTCAATCAGAAGCCTAAGGAATTTGGCCTCATTGCTAAGAATTCCACATCACTTCCATGCATGGATATAGTAGATCCTTAGGTTTAATAGGGTGATTTTGATCTGACTCAAAGAAACAAAGCTAAAAAAGCAACATCCATGTAAATTGCAGCAGTAATGACATACCAGGTTTATTGACCATTGCCACCATCAGATTTTTCATTTATGATGGTATAGAATTGCTGGGTTTAATCTTTTTTTACTGTCCTACAGTTCTTGAGAGAAGCTGCTTTTCAAATATGTACTGTTGCTGTGCAACATATTGCAGAGTAGCATTGCACATCATGTATATCATGATATGTGAGTGTACTGTTAGTGAATTATGCATAAACCAGTAACACAAAAAGAAATCCAACTATGGTTGCAGAATTGCTCTAAGTGTAAAGAAGTGCCCTGGATGTGATGGACGCTTTGTTTGTAGTATTTATCTCTTCAACATAATGGACATAAGACTGCTGTTTGCTTTTTGAGTCTGAAAAACTAAGTTGAGAATAATGATCTGTGTTTGTATTACAATAACAAGAAAAGGGGGGAAACAGAACATAAAATTGACTGTGCTGAGTAAGACCACGGGTCTGTGCAGCCCTGTAGCATGTCTTGGAAGGCCATTGATGATGCCTGCCCAGGGAGAGACTGCAAGGGCAATTTCCCATGTAGAATTTTCCCAGGGTGTTTCCCCAGCCTCCAGTAATTTGTGGCTTAGGGTCTTCCCAAGCCAGAAGTGGATTTTTTTTCTGCTAAATAGCCCTCGATGGAATTTTCTACCATGAATTTTTCCAAATGATTTTGAACTCACATAAAGTTAGAGTATCCACAACAGCTTGTGGAATAACATGAGAGGAGAAAGGATGGTTTTCTTTCGTCACTTCTGGTGAATGACTGGGACAGAAGCTTCCAAATGAGATCATCTGACTGCATTTGTGGATGAAAGTATTCCTTCTCTGCTGTGTACTGTCAGCAGCAAACAGCCTTAATACACTGTTAACCAAAATGGGGATATTGTAGGGGATATTATAGGTGTGCACTAACTTAATAAATCCAACTTTAATTGCATATTGGTTATCAAGTATAGAAAAGGGCTCCACATGTATGTTCCTGCATTGTAAAAGTGTCGGGTTTTGTGCGGGGTTATAGACTTACTTGATTTACCACAGCAACTGCTGGATTGCATGTGAAACCATGTTTTTTCCTGACTTTTTAGTAAAAATTACCTTTGAACTTTAGAAGACCAAAATAAGCAATACTGTACAAGGTGCTGTTTTTGTGCTTCTATTTGCAGGATGAATCATGTACAGACCTTTAAATGTAATTTATGTTTTACTACATTTTATATACATTTTTTCATTGAAATATTGGATTTTTGAATGAATGACTTTATAACTTAACCATTTACAATATTCACAAGTGGTGCAGTTTTATGGTATTGCTGTTTCATTTTGTTAAACTCGTAGACAGGTCCATACATTTCATGACCCCTTTCTCTAATACAAGCAGTACACATTCTCATTGTAGCATTGTAGCCAACACACACTATAGCTACAGGTTGTACATCCAACATGGAGTATTGAATAAAGTGATGCAACAAGTATGATGAAGTATGTTATCCCACAGCCGCTGTTTTGTTAAAGGTGCTTTGTGGAAATAAAAATGGCCACAATTGCTTAAGTTACAGGTTTCACACCTAAATGACAGTTTTTTATTTTGTTACATTGGGATTCACTTATAAGTCATATATAATTTTGATCTACACCCTGTGTTCATGGTATGGCAGCATTACTTATTTTCAGCATTTCACCTGGACTTGGAAATGCACTGGTAGGAATAAAATATGAAAGCTTTATTACTTGTGTTAATATAATACCGCTTTGGGTGCTTTTACTAAATAAAGGATAAATAAAAAAGAAAAAAAGGTGAAATTTATTTACATGAAGTTCTTTGTTCTTTCTAGTTTCTTGATCTCAGATAAATGAACTTGATTAATCAACCACATTGTCTTTCTTTGTTCCTTTGCTGACTTACTTCGGAGTAAGTGGAGAGCAAATGGTCCTGTTACACCACAGATTTTTCAGCGAGAGAAAAGATGTAGTAAGCAAATGAATGGAAGTCAATGGAATCTTCTGTACAGCACTGTCTGAAGTTCAGCCTATTTCTAGTAGTCAAAGAGCATTACAACTTTGTGTTCTTTGTGTACAGTTTGGCAAATGCCTAATTCTGTTCTTTAAGCCTCATAAATTCACTACAGACAGAAGAAAAAGGCCAGATTCTTATAATGATTTTCCCATCCCCACTGAATGTAGATGTGCTCTCAAAGTGATGGTTGAGGAGCAGTATAGAGTTTTCTCGGTCGGCCTTGGTAATACACCTAGAGGTATATTATACTGGAGAGGGCTTTTCCCCCTCTGTTGATCTGTGTAGACTCATCTGAGCTGCCAGGATTGGAGGTATGATGCCATGCAAACACCTCCTCCGCACTTCAGGTGAGCATCTCTGCACAGGCACCACCTGCCAACATGTTAGTGGCTTCTCTAAGTCATATGGATTGGCAGTAACTTCTTGTTCTGCAACTTCCCAGACTGCCCTTGCCTGTGACCCAGCCAGTGTCAGAGTCTGCCTTTCCTCTGCAAGATTTGGAAGCAAGGCCAAGGTAGATCAGGGAAGCAATGAGGAGGTAAGTGGATGGGACAAGGTGGTAAAATGGCAATAAGTGATGGAAGGGTTGGGGCTGGGGCCAAACAAAACCGGTACAATACTGCTCACTTGGGCTTGCAAAGGTACTTCTTCCTGCCAGGTCTAGCATAGCTGGAATTTTTCTTGAGGGCAGAACAGCTTTTCTAGGCAACAAATACTTGTCTGGATGATCAGGAAAGGGCAAGGTGTTTTTGACAAGACTGGGTGATGCTTCAAAATTTTTTTCTTGCTTCTAGTATCCTACCCCTGTCTATATGATTTTCATTAGAAGACAGGGTCTGATCTTAGAAAAAGTGGATTGTGGACACTGACACTGTCCACAGCTGCCTGTTGGTGAGTCAGGAAGGTCCCTGTTTGCAAAAGCATATAGCATAGATGGAGAATGGATTTGCAATCACAGAGCAGGAAACTTGAGTAATGGCTTCCAGTCTGAATGGAGAAACTGACTATGGATGTGTCAGTAGGTCCAATTTGCCTCTTGTACTGATGTTGTCTGAGATCTGCATTATTGCAGGGTCCTCTTATCCGTTTTACCCACCGAGACTATAGGGAAGACAAAGATATTAAGGAGTGAAGTATACGCAGCTGTATAAGAACAGAGGATTCACCCACAATGCTAAGTACAAACAGACGTTATTACAAACTTTGTTAGGTAGGTTCATTCCTTCATCTTAATGTCACTACTCTTCACTTTCATCTAGTGATTCCCCTAAAGACTCATCCAGAGGAACAAGCTTCCTGCTGAAATAAGAATCCTTTGCTTCCTGTATCTGCCATGGCAGTGAACATCACAATAAGTCATAGGGAATTTACTTCACAGTAACAGTACCTCAAACTTTTATTAGAGAGATGAACTTGAATTTTTTTCACACTTATTGTCTAAGCAGCTCATCAGATGCCACTTCCTTTTGTCTTCAGAGGAATCACCACACTTCAGCCATGTGGGAATGAAGGGAAGAGGTCTGATGCTTTCTGGAAGAGAGCTCAGGAACTTTTGCTAAGTTGGAGCACTCTCAAAGATGTCAGACCTTGAGATATTTCACGAAACAGATGCAAGGGTGAGAAGCATCCAGCTGCAAGCACAGTAGTATTTTCAAATAAAGCCTAAGCCATAGTTTCACCATATATAGAAAGTAATTCTGTTACTAGGCAGGCAAATGCTACTGCAGGCTGTTCTCTGAAATGGCGTTTCAGTTACCCAAAATATGAAGAAAGAATCAACTGGCAAAACAGTCCTCTTTTTGAGGAAAGGGACTGAATTCATATTGTGAGGAACAACAATGTATGTTCTTTATCTGTAAACTAACTTAAAAATGTTAGTGGAATCCATGACTGGAATCAAGTTTTGGGGATTTGCTCAAACAGTGGAAAAGTGATATTAGAAGAGTAGTGGCATACAACACAAACAATGACATGGCTCAGTGAGTTTTAGTTCCACCTTACCAGAAAAGTGAATTTTGTTTCTTGTTTTTCAAAAGGGATCTTGTATAGTCTGTTTTTCACAGGTTCCAGATAAGCCAAGTTTTTGTCTCCTTCAGTCAACAATATGAAGCCTAAGAAATCTAAGGACTATTGAGCAATACCAAATGTGTTCACTTGGCAAGATAAACCAAGTCTGTGTTATCTGGGTCAGTCTGATGTTTCTTTAGAGCAAAATGTACTGTGTCTACTGTGACAGAATATAGGAGAGTTGGTTCAGCAGGATTTCCTTTCCAGAAAAATGCTGTGAAAATGTTTTGCACCTACTGTTCCTGGCTTGTGCTATGGTTGATGTTGTAAAGTTGTAGTGTCTGGACTCTATAACAACTGCCTCTTCTTAAAAAATATGCAGTGGGGACTCCTAACACTGGATTGCCACTGCAGAATACTGGGCCACCTGGCTTGCCTTGTGACCTCAAGTAGAAGGCAACCCCTGCATGTGTTTGTCTGATTTTGCAAGAAGAATTATGCTGGAATATCAGGGAACAGCTCTGTGTTCGGGGTCTGTCAATTCCGCTGTAGGGAACCCCGAGGAGTTATTTTAAAAATAGACCATCTAGGAAGAAATTAAGTCAACTGAGACAACATTATATCTGTGAGCCATTTATTGGTAATGAACAAAAAGTGGTAGATGTAATTGCCCTACTAAAGAGGACTAAGAAAGACAGAAAAGGAGAAAGGAAAATGGAAAAGGATGGGGTGGGGGGAGAGAGAGAAATCGGGCATTACCACCAGAGGGTCAGGGAGTGCCATTGATGTCCATATGGCAGAGTGTGTGTTGGAGGCAGGCAGGGTTGGATCAGAGGCAGGCAGGGTTGGATCAGAGGCAGGCAGGGTTGGATCAGAGGCAGGCAGGGTTGGATTGGAGGCAGGCAGGGTTGGATTGGAGGCAGGCAGGGTTGGACAAGGTGGCTCAGGCAACAGGGCGTTAGCCAACGACTCAGGGAGGCAGGACAGATGTGAGGTAGTAAGGGCTAGCGACGGCAGAAGAGCCAAAAGACAGGCTGGAGCCAGGGCAAAGAGGACAAATAGCAGGCTAGAGCCAGGGCAAGAAGCAGACCTAAAAGCAGAAGACTCAAAAGACCAAAAGGACAAGACTCAAAAACCCAGACTCAAAAAAGCCCCAAGCAAAAAACCCCAGCTCCAAAGTCCCAACCAAAAAAAGCCAAGATTCAAGAAGCTCCCAGAATCGCAAAGCCCCAGCTCCCAAGCCTCCCAAGCTTGTGACACAGTTAGCTTTTATACCCCCTGGCCCCTCTCAAAATTCACTTGATGACACGAGTCCATTGGCCGAGTCCAACCTTCCACTGCCATCCATTGGTGGAAACCTTTCCCTCTCCGATTGGAGAATGTCTCTGGAGGGTACAGTGTCCGGCATTCCCCTGCTGACAACCTGTCCCTTGTGAGACATGAAGTGGTTGCCAGGTGAAGTCCCCCCAGGGACACGACCTTCTCCCATTTTCTTCTAGTTGACTCCTGCAAGCGGTACATGTGCAACCCTTCCCTCACCTGCCTGTGACAATCAGTGTTGAGACAAATCAGAACTAAATTCACTCCTCACAGGCCAAATGCAATGTATGAACACACGTGTATGCACACACTAGCTCATACAGACGTGAACCAGCAGTGGCCAATGCATATTCAGATGGTTTCAGTTCATTGGAGCGTGTTTTTCTCTTTGCCTTCTGTGATGCGCTGTTGTTCCAGGGCTGTGTGAGATCTTTTGCAGCCCTGAATCCAAATCCAGTTTCACCTGGTGTGTTTACTGGGCACTTCCAGTGACCAGTCAGTCACTGGCCTTGGGGCTGTGGCAGGAGCAGACTCATGGGACAGACCTTCTGTGAGGAATCCCACAACAGCACCCATGGAGCACTGCCCCCATGCAGAATTTGCAGGGGGGTTTTCACTGTCACAGTGTCCCCCTTTTCCTGTGACCTGTGCTGGGGGTCTTGGTCTACACCTTGACCAAGACACTGCAGGCCCCATCCAGGCCCATTTTTACTTAAAAAGGAAAAATATGGTTCTAAATCTTAGCTGAATACCTCAAGATTGCACAAGCAGGGGGAAGTAGTGTAACAGAGGTTATGGCAGGAGCTGGAAATAGTATGGGGTTCACAGGGCTGTAAATCTCCAGGAGAGTCGGAATCTAAAATAATACAGTACTGAGGGAGCACAGAATCCCATGTAGCTACTTCTCATTTCTATTGATCTGAAAGAGGAACTGTACTTTATCTCGATTACAGCGTACCTGATGGTTTAACTGTCCTCTTTAAAACCTCTGTCTAAAACTGAAATAATCTATCTGTTCAGTAGGTTGTTGACTTTAAATGCAGTGGAATTAGAGGAGGGAATTTAAATTAAAATTACCATATTCATTAAATTGAATGTTTATTCCATACACCAAGTAGTAAATAATCTTAATGGAAATTTACAGAAAATGTTTTTGTCACTCCATATTTTGTATCTGTTACTGAAGAATAATTTTCTTGCAGGAGCTAGCCTCCACATAGACTTCTTGCAAATTTCCTTTCTAACTAATAAAATAGTCACTGGAGATGTTGGTAGCTGCTGTTGTTTTGATTCATAACAATCAGTTTTAAAAATCTTATCAAGAAGTTTAACTTTAATTCTTAGTCTGCTTTAGAAGTAGCTATTTGATATACAGCAGCAATATCAAACAAAAGAAATTCCTTTCAGAATGACAAAATAATTAACAGATGAGATGGGGGGTAGGAAAATAGACAGCAAACTAAAGAAGTAATTGGGACTGTCTTTAAGTAATTTAAAACCAGTAACATTTAAGGTACATTAATTTAATTTAGATATAATATGACTTCAGCTGAGACTGATTATTCTCAAATGTAGTCTGAGGTTTTACAGTTATGATAAAGATCATTGTCTTGCTCTGTTGTTAATCCTACGGATACTTTTTCATAACTTGATGTGGTTTTCCATTTAATTACTTTCACATCAGATTTAAATTAAATATTTTTATGAGAATTAACCTGAAGTGTTGGGAGAAATATCTTACAAAATGCTAGCAGCCGTGTGCTTTTCATACCAAGGAAGAGATGTAGCCCTCCATTTTTGTTCCATTGTCTTGTGTCCACACCAAACGAATATCTCCTCTGTGAGTCCTTCTCTTCCCAGCTCAGTTGATTATTTCACAACAAATTACTGAGGAAGCTTTTCAAATTGTACACTGCAACTTTGAAGGGAAGGTACTTCATGCTGTCTTTGCTTCCTCTGTTCCTTATGCCTTTAATTTATCCCTCTCCCTTGTCCTCTCTTAGATATTTCTCAGAGGACAATCACAGCATTTGCTGTTACATCTCCTCTGCTTGAAATACTGTTCTCTTAAGGCAGACTAAGAGACACAATTTATATGTTTATAAATAGATATATTTATGAATGAACTCAGTCTTGACATTTTGAAAAGCCAGTGAAAGAGTGAGAATTTTGTTGTTCACTAACTTGAAGATTCAAACATTCCCAAATGAAAGGGTGAGTGGTAGAAAGAACTTTGGTTTTCAGCACAGGTTCATTCCTGACATCGTTATGGCCTGCAATTTTGCATCTTATAAAATGTAAATTCTAGACGTTCATTGACATTTTTCCTTGTCTCTACTTAAACTTAGTGAATATTTTTGTGATTTCTTTACCTGCTCTGTTATCCAGGTGTCTGCCATAACAGTCCTTTTCTGTTGGTTTGTGCTACTTTTGTTGACTTCCCCACTGTAAAAGAAGCAAATCAAACCAAACTAATGAGGAATTCACTTCCAAAACAGATGGGATGTATTAAGTGCCAACCTTCTCGTGCCCTGGAGCACCCAGAAAACAGCACAGCAGGGGATGGTGTGAATAGTCCTTACTTGCCTTAGCCTCAAGCCAATAGTTTCTCCTCTAAAAATCAAAATTGTGGGTGCTTCTACAGGCGTTGTGAAGGGAAGCACATGGGATACAAGGGAATTCTTACTGCAGGCGAGATTAACACCCTGACGGTAGGTGAGGCTTCATGCAAAACACATCAGGAAGGCATTACAGAACGGCATCCTCTGTTCCCCAGGAGATCAGTGCATTAACAGGCTGCCAGCAGCCCTGGGCTTGGTGCAGGCTGCCTGGCTATAGATACACCAGGCGCAGATGTAGCACTTCTTGGGGGGACACTGGACTGAAATCAGTGGGTACATCTCGTAATGACAAATGGTTTTGAGGCCTGAACCAATACCAGTTGAAATCATTGGGAAAAACTTTTCAGCTTCAACGGGGTTTGGATTAAGGCCAAAAGAAATTTTCATCTTGTTCTTTGAAATAAACACTCCCCAGCTTGTAATCGACATTGTTATCAAAGCATGGTTTAAAAATCTTTTTTTTTCTTTTAAAGTTTCTGTATCAGGCAGTATAGAGAGTACGATTTTCAGAATAAATTGAAAAGTCTGCGGTTTTTTCTTTTTTTTTTTTTTTAAATCATGTGGCAGTGTGACAGTATAACGCCTTAAATTGTTCTGTGCATACCAAAAAGTACTCATGGTACATACTGTAATTTCTTGTAATCATTTTGTTCGCTAGCCCATGCCCTTGGGAAAAATATTTGCCAAAATAGCATTTATGAAAACCTCTTTTTTTTCTGACTTTGCTTGGAAATCCACATACATATTTGCAATTATCTGATTTTAATAAGTGGGAGTTAATATACCTACCTTGTTCATGCATTTTAAAGTGTGCTAATATCAGAGGGTCTTTCGGGGAGGGGGGAGGGAGAGTTGGAATCCTGCCTCTTTGGAAAAGGTCCACCTCCAGTCTGAGGTGCAGGTCTGACAGACTGTGCCTGGGCAAGGTTTTGCTTTGCCCCATGGCAGCATTTATTGAAAACAAACAGCATCCCAGTGGGAGTCTGTGGGCCACGGAGCCTGGGGGACAAAACAGGGTCCATGTCCCACCTGACAACATCTTGGCCAGCCTGGACCCTCTCCTGCTGGCCTCTGGCTCCAGAGCCTTTGCTCCTTTCTTCCAAGGGCCTGATAGCTGTGTGTGCCATGGCACTGAGCACTGCAGGGCCACTGTGGAACACCGTGTGGCTCCAGGGAATGCGGCAGTGGACACTCACAGCTGCCCAGCACCACAGCAAGCTGTTGTCTTGGGTGGGGACACAGACCCCATCCTGGAGCCTGGTGAGATTTCACCTGACCCACTCCAGAAAATGCACCCACAGGAAGAAGATGATTGTCTTCATGTTGTCAGGCATTTGCTCTGCCAGCAAATTTCAGTTAATGCTTCCTTTCTTCAGGATAGAAGCACAGCCCTGCAAACCTTCTCTTGCTGCTCCAGCACTTCTGCTTCTGGATGGCTCCTGAAAGCAGGGAAACACCACAGTGAGGAGAGAAGATGCTTTCTAGGGTCCTAGAAGGCATTTTGTGCAAGTACAATGCAGGGGTTAGATGAATTGATGAATTTTTTAATAAAAATCAATTTACATTATGTTTTTGTGGGTTTAATTGTTAGTCCTTAATATGATGCTTTGATAACAATTTCCATGTTTACCTAGGTTCTTTTCTTTAATTTACAGCTTTCCAAGATGCTGTTACCAATGTCCGTTCTTGTGTGCACACTTTCACCTAGTCTTTCTTCCTGACTGGTTATGCTGTGAATACTGGGTTACAAGTCAAGATTTTCTATTTCTGCTAAGCCTCTGAGGAAGTGCTAGACCTCTTCAATGTTTTTTTCACAGAAATTTCACTAAATCCAGGGTAGTTTTAACCTTGACCTGGAAATGAATTGCACATACTTTAAATTCTTGCTTATTTAGATTCCTGTTGTACACACAGGCCTGTGCATACCTGTGTACTCTCACAGGGCTGATCAGACTATTGAATGAATACATACTTGCAAGACTGGCCAATATTTTCAACTATTTTAGAAGCTGTATTAAACTGAATGTCATTCTCACAAAACGCAGTCAAATACAATTCTGTTTTGGCAAAGGGTGCACTTTCAGCACTTTTTAAGAGGGATTTTCAATGTAATGCTTTTAAAAATTCATATAAAAATTAAAAAATGTCCGTGGAAAATGTTCAAGGAAAAGACTGAGCAGTAAGTTTCAGGAATGGAATCCAGTGAGCTATTGGCAAAGAATTTCTTGTGTTTTGAGTGGTACATTGACCTTTAACCTGGCATTATAAATTCTTATGAACTAAGGAAGCTGTGAATTATTAATTTGGCCTTTTGCTTTTATAGACCATTGCCTCTCTTTTCAGTGTAGTTTTCTGCACTGATGTGATTAGAAGATAAAAATTCATCCAGCATATTTAGGAACCAACCTAAAAAATAATTTTCTTCCGTATTGCATTATTTTTGCTTATGCCACAGTCCCATCCCTGCAAGGAGATCCCAGTCACATTTGACAAAGCAAGGGAGAAGAAACTGAGCAGATAAACTCTGCCATAACTGTTCTGATTTTGTTGAACTTGGAGACAGATGCTGTATCACCAGTTCTTTAGAGTGAATCCTGATTGTCACAAGGTTTTGGCATTTCTGGTCAGCAAGAAATAATTTGAAAATCTTAAAATTTTGACAGCTGACTTGCCTTTATAATAAAACATAATAGAGAGAAACTATGCTGGTTAATTTTATTGCAGTTCAATTTCCAGCTGGCAGTGAAAATCAAATTTAAAAATCTCACTGTAAAACTAGGTTTGGTCTTGGTCTCGGCCTCTTTGTCTTGGCTAGAGCAATACTTCAAAATACATCTTTTTCTAAGGGCCTATAATTATTAAGACACCTTACATTTCACCTTGCAGATGTCCAGGTTGCATAAACGTCTTGTTAGGTAACAGAAGTGAGATTTTCAGTTTATCCTAAACAGGAAAAATGTTGGCATATCAGAAATAAACACTAAACAATGTGGTAGAAGACTTTTAAAGAGTTGACCTTGCTGCTACACCAAAACCATGTAGGTCTCATTTTTCTAGAAAAAGGATAAGGAGGAAGGAGATTGCTTCCTATGTTTGACATTTATTCTTGGCTATTCTATCCCATATAATCCCAGATCTGGTAAGACTTGTAAGTATATGTTTAACATACAACACAAAATTAATTCTTGAGGCTAATTCTTGCCACTAATGCTGAACACAAGCTTCAAAATTGAGAGCTGTAATGTAATGAGAGAGGACAATGTCCCAAGAGTCATGTTTAAAAAAATCCATTTTCTCCATTACCTTGGAATGTTACTGAGCATGTATTACTGAATATTGCTGCCAGTGGAGAAATTACATCTCATTAAAGGTAACGGCCATGGTCTCTCGGTGTTTCTGCTTATGGTGCCACAGGTGGCAGCACAGGCCATCGGTCACACAAGCAAACTGGGGGAAAAGATGTGTAGAAGAAAAGATGTCTAGAGACGGCAACAGCCTCTGTAGCAACTGAGTACAGATTCTGCTGCCATCACTAGAGGACGTGATGTATCTCAACATGTATTGCAACCATAATGATAGCTCTGACCTGTGAATTTTTGTCTGGAGAGGATAAGCATTTTTTGCCCGTCAAATGAAGTAGGAGTGTGGGTGTTTCTAAGTAATTACTTCTGAAACATGAAGATGCAACAAGGGAAAAGTTTAACAAAAACCATTTTTCATCGAAATACAGAGATATTTTGGACATTGTTATATGTCTGCAGAGGCAGATTTTTGCAAGTATGCTTGCAATAGGACAGTGTTAAGTAACTATGGGAGCAATGAGGAAAATGTGATTATAGAAAACATAAATCACAGAAAGACTTCTAAGAAATATGCAAGCTCTTTTTCCAATTACAAGATAGGATAAGAGAGATAATCCGTGAGATGTTTCATGGTTGTACTTTTGAAATTCAGTTTGCGCATGCGCATAATTGAGAACTTCTAAACTTTTGCAGTACAGTGTTCCATAACGGGATGAAACCACTTACATAATTGTGCATCAGCATGCCTTGATTTATCAGCAGACACTCAACAAATTTTTTAACAGGCTGAAGTTCATGCATTTTTCTCAGAAGCTCAAGCCTATTATCAGCAATCTTAAAACTAGGTACTGTTGTTAAAAACAATTAAATCAATATTTATATGTTCTCAATTAATTTCACAATCCTAAAAAAAAGAACACTTGGAACCTCTAGGATTTAATAAAATGAAGGGCACTGAATGAGGCAGATGCTTTTTGGAATATCCCAGAGTTGTGATAGTAAGACAGATTTGCCCATATGCTTCATTTCACACTTTCTCAAAGGTTTTTATTGGTTTGGTTGAAGTGTTGTATGAGCATAGTATTGCCAACAGCAGAGTATTAAGATGTGTTACCCATGATGGCACTGTAACTATGAGATTATTTGGAATCTTTTGTTATGTAACAAAACATCTTGTGTTGACAATTGTATGACAACCTTATGGAAAACTAGGTAACTGAGTTGATCGTTTACTGCCTAGTTTATCTCCTTTAAAATGAAGCTCTTTGCCTGGGTAATACAATTGCTTGAGCAGTAATTTTGATTTACCTGTACACCAGTCTTCCAAGTTTCCACCTTTGCACTTGGTCTCTCGTGCTAGTGAGAGATTGCATATGACACTTTGGTTTATGTTGGCCTTTATTGCCAGTCACATAAATTTTATTTGCAGCTATGCACATATTTTGCAATCCACATATAATCTCTTATACTTGATGTTTCTTCTGCAGTTTTCCTTGTATCTCCAGTAGGTTTACTTATAAGGCATTGGTTTTGCTATTTAGTTCTGTTTGATTAGAGAATTTGTATTTCTGCATCTTCATGATACACTTTCCCTGGTAACAAAGGAGCATTCTGTTAAGCAGTTTCAGTACACATGGCAAATATACCTAAAATATAATGAACACACGATCCAAAAGAACACCCAGAGATATCAACACCCTATACCTCTTGTATCTGTAGATTTTATTTTTTATAAATTGAAGTACAGTTACAGCAGTGTCATGTTCAGTTGTAACTCTTTGTTTAGATCTGCCTTCTTGCTGAAATACTGTGAAATAAGTGGAATATGCTGCTCCTTCTTTCTATTCATGCCCTTTTTAGTTTTAGAAAAGGTTACATTTACATTCACATCAGAGATAAGTGTGCGATGCTCCGTTTTTTAAACATAATAATTAAATACATATAATGACCTTGGTGACATTATTACACACAAACATTCCCCTTCAGCATTATCACGGTCAGAAACAGTAAAGGTGCAGTGTTTGTCAACTTCCACAGATGGAGGCTTTAATTAAAGCACTTATCTATTACACCAAATAAATCTTCCAAATAAATAGATATTGACTCATCAATGTTTTCTGCAAGTATAAGAATTTTTCATGCCTACATTCACAAAGCTTTTATTTTTCCCATTATCCATGAATGGGTCTTGCATTTAAATGAGGTAATTCTCTAGGGAGGGACAAAGGAACTTAGCAAACTTTGTTTTCTTTTATGCTCCATTAAGTCAATGTTTTCCTTCCCTCCTCCCTCTCTCCTTTAAAAAGCAAGTAAATGTTTCTTTTGGAACAAAATGAAGGCAGCCCCTCTACCACACTTTTTTTTTTCCCTTCTTTTTTCTGGTGCGTAGGGTTAGGGGCAGCAAAGTTGCCTTTTGGTTTTTGGTCTGGGGTCGTAAAATAGTCGTTTTGTAGACCTTTGCCTCATCAAGTAGGTATAAACCAGCTAAGAAAAACAAACCATTTAAGACTATGCTGTCTGGACTCTGTACATTAGTATTTTGTACTTTCAGCTGTTGACCATGAAGTGTCTGCTCATGTGTAGCAAAATAAGGGTGCAGAAGAATTAACTTCACTCTTCGCCAAACCTTTTTAATATGAGGGTACTTTAGTGAGTTCACTCAAACTGAGGAAGATTTTTGGCTTTTTATGGGAAGCCTGTCAGTAATACCAAAACTTCCCCGAAATTTCAAAAACAAGCTGGATCAAGATTTTTAGCTTTGTGCAGTGCAAAACCTTATTGAAGTCCAAGAATTATGTTGTATTTTAAGTTTAAATCTAGTTAATATGGGTCTAGATAATTTTTCTTTTGCACTCTGCTTCCTGTATGTTCAATAGATCTGCAGCCCGCTTCATTAGCAGGCTTTTTTACAACCTTAGCAAACCTTTTTACCAATAAGACACTGAAACTGCATGCAAAAAATACTCAGATATTGTATTTGCAATTTCAGGTTTAAATCTGTGTATTGTATATCAGTTTCTTTAAAATAATTCTGAAGAGGTGAGTGGTTTCTAAAATTTAATTTGTGTTGGTTTCCAACATTTCACTATAGCATTTCATTCTCAACACTTGTTTGTTTTGACAAATTTTTACAAAATTTTTGCAGACTTAGATTTCAGGCTTATATTTTTCATTCTTATTCTGTGTGGTAAAATAAAAAAAAACAAACAACCTAGCAAGTGCTAGAAAAAAATGGATGAGTATAGCAGGGACAAGTTCCTAATCTGATCATAATAGCAGTCTCTGGAGTTTAGTGTAGGCCACTGTGATAGTACCTCTAGATAGTTGAGCATTTAGCAGAAAGACTAACACAAGAAGCCTCCTACTCAAGTTCAAACCCTCTGTATTTCATTTAAAAAAATTTAAAACTGAATGTTTTGTGTGTTTGATTTTTTTTTTTCAGTATGAAGATGTCATGGTTTTACATAGAAAGGGCAATGTATTTGCTTTTATTCATGCATGACTGGCATTTTGTCTTCTTAAATGTAATTACCGGAAGTTTGTCAGTGGTATAAGACTGTAGGTCACTGCTCAGATTTATAATGCTTTTTTAATTTTTTTTAATAATATGAACTTAATGCATAAGTTTAAAATTTACAGGTGTTAAAAACTTGCATGCTCTTATTAAGTATAAACTTGTATTTTACATAACTCTGACAGAGGAGCTCCACACAATTCAATACATACCTGGTGTTTTCTCATTTTAATTAATTCTGAAATGCATTTTCTGTTCAAATGAAGACTTAAGAATCCTGCTTTGATGCATTAATTTCTTCCAGTGCCTGATTTTGAGAGTCATGTAAGGATGATGATTTATAATGAAGTTCATTTAATCTGATTAATTTCTTAGTAGTCTCAGAGCACTTTATAGTTGGAGAATTATACTTCAAATTAATTTAAAAATTAAACAGTAAAGTAGTGACAACCATCTGCTATTCATCAAGTATAAAAAGCTCTCATCTTAGAAATAATTTATAACCTTCTGAGAACGGATCACCAAAACAGTCTGTAAGTACGCATTACTGTCCTGTCATTGTATAGGCTAATAAGAACAAGAATCTTTAACTTTGAAGTTGATGCCATTTCCACTGCAAACAGATAAGGGCATTGTGGCCAGCATCATATCCATGGGGACATCGATGGTCATATCCCTCTTCTTTATTCACGCAGGTTAGACACCAAAGAGTTGTGGTTCCTTGTGGAAGAACTAGAGGAGCTGTAAGTCACCTCCATGTCCTCTCTGAGGCAGGGGATGACACTTTGCATACCACCCCTGCTTTATGTACAAGGAGATTAAATGGAAGAAATAAAACATGTCAAGAAGCAGTGCAGAAATGAATTGAAAATAAGCGTGATAGCAAGTCAGAGGGTAGAGAGGAAGAGTTACACATTGTCTATAAAAGTAGTGGGAATATGGAAAATTGGCAGGCTTTCCAATGGCGAAATTAAATTTGTACTACTTTCCACTCTGTTAACCTTACACAACCAACACAGCTGGGAGGGCGCAAACCCAGCTCTCCTGTCTTTCTTCCCTATCAACAAAACAGTTCGGCAATTTCCATTTAGGTCTGTGTGTGCGTTCCCTCTGACGACATTGCAGTTGCACAGCTATTACTAATGACATAATCTGAATACCGTGGTTCTATTTACATGTTATTAACCATCTAATTTGTCTTGCAGAATTGTTATTACTGCTGATTATGTACTTCAGTTCCTTGAATGTGGTCCATTAACACAGTTACCAAATTGTCTTTTGACTTGGGCTGACCTCAGAAAACTTCATTTACTTCACTATGTCAAGGGTACTTAGATTTAATTTTTAATGGGCTGTGGGAGCTACAGCTTTACCAGACCTCACACATAATATCTGGCGCAATTTTGAAACCTGGAGAAAAGAAACTATCAGTACTTAATCCTTCAAAGACAATATGGAAAACAAGATTTAAGAGGATTCAAAACCTCAAACCCAAGAAAGTTCCCTTGAATCAACTTCATTTGTTAAAATCTTGTAATTTTCAGTGGTTAGTGTTTCTGTATGCTTAGGGCTGGCAACACAAGAAACCCAGCTATCACCAGTTCTTTTACCCAATCCATAATCCTCCGCATCTACATGGTCAAGAGAATGGAAGTGGGGTCTGGAAATTATGCTGAAGTGGAAGAGTGTTGTAGGAATCCTCAGCATATATGGATCGGGGGAGCATATCTGAGGCAAGGCAGGAAAGTTTCTTGAGAAGATACCAGGGATAACATTTTGACAGCAGATTTTACTGCTGTAATTGAATATTGATTGAGAGATTTTCACCAGAAAACAATGCTATTTTCAGCAGATATACAGTAGAAACAAAACATACAAACAGGAAAGCGTGCTTATGTGAACCCTTGCTACAAAAGAACATACATTACACATTCTGAAGGGAAGAGGGCATAATCTTTTGTACTTTGTCAACACTTAATTTTATAGTCTCATTAATTTTTATGTGACTGGAATATGATTCATTTCTCCTCCTATTAAAAAAAAGTCAACAATAACCACCTACAGCACGTCCAGTTTTGGCAGTGATGTGAAAGATGGTACTGGAGCAAATCTTTATGGAGAACAATATGTAAGCTGTGTCCCATGTTAAGAAGCAAATTATTTGTGTCAGAGCAAAACTGACTCATGTCAGCTCTCATATTAGCGTGTCTTGGACTAGGCCTGTACAGATAGATCGTAATTCAACACTTTGCTATTTGCAACCTTGCTATTGAGATTGCAAAGCCTCTGAAACGAGGGCATGCAATAAAGGTGGGGAGAGCACTCAGGTAGGAACTTAAGCCTGTATAGTCTCCTCCTGTGCCATGTGCTTGAGATCAGGATGACAGGGGCTGGGACTCCACCTTGTTTCTGAGTCCACTCACAGCAGTGGGTTAACAATTGATGCTCCTGCATTTCTTCCTGCTGTGATTGACCCACATGTAACGATAGCTGGACACAATCAAAAGAATAACTGCTCTCTTCCACAAGATCTGGTGTCCCTCTGACAGGTCCAGTGTCTTTTGTAGCACAGGTGTTGCAGCAACATCAAAGCACAAAGGGGCATTTAAGAGGCCAGAGGAATTTACATAGTACAATTTGAAGGAGGTCTATGCAGCAATATGTTAGCACAGTAGCTTCCATGTCAAGTGACTTTTATATAAATAATCACTCAATTTGTTTCTCTTGACATTGTCTGTGGAGGATTCTTGACCAATTGAAATATAATGCAGTAGTGTAAGAGAGTAACATCTGCTCTACAAAGATTCAGAAAAAGGACAGAACAGTCTGTTACTTCTGAGAGTGGGATGAAGCAGTTCCTGAAATATTTGCACCCTGAATGAATTCTAATTCATTTTACAATGAGTAAAAGGTGCTGAACTCTGCTGTCATTGTGTTCACATGCTGAAGGATATCAAAGGATAATCATAAAGAAAAGGAAATCATTCAATCCCTCCCACATGTAATTTCAAAGTAGAATATAGAGATTAACTTTATTGACTCACAGTAATGCTAAAAAGAACTGCATGGTTAAATCCTCAAGTATTACTGTTATTCCACCACACACTCGATGGGGTTTCTTGGAGCTTATCACCTATATTCTTCTGTGAATATAGTTTAGCAAGCGGTAATATACTAAAGATACGGCTTCTAGAAAACTGTTTAAGTGTTGTACAGTTGAAATATCATGGCTGGAGGGAAGAGGACAGAAAGAAGATTTAGCTTGTGTTTCAAATTCTCATGGACTGCAAGTGGACTTAGAATACAAAAGTATCCGAACCCCCTTGCAGAACGACACCCTATCGTCTTGTTCTGAGCTATGTATGAGGTAACCCATTCCTGGCTAAGTTTTTGTGGCAAAAGCAGTTTTCAGACTTTTTTTTGTGCTTTCTCATTTTCCAATTATACTTAATTGGCATTATATTGGATAATGGAAAAAGTTAAATCTGATCTTTCATCATTGTGGTAATGTGTTCTTTTTTAATTATTGTCATTAGTTTGGGATTTTAATTTGCATTTTAATAAGTTTAATTAAGCAATCAGTGAATATTTATTTTCAGAACAATCAGTTTGTGGTTTTCAAAAAAGTACTGGGGAAAAAAGTAGATTCCAACCAGCAGTCCAGGTGAAAATAAATGCTTCTGTTGTGCAATGAATTTTAAAAGAAGCATAGTAGCTTTCTGTATAAATCTGAACTTGAAGGAATACCTAAAAATAGTTGGTAGAAAAAAAATATAAATCAAAGACAATAAATCAAAGCTTTATGATATACAATACACACAGCATACAGAAAGATAAGCCATGCAGTTTAAGTCGACTAATTGAAGATATTTGACCATAAGACATTACCAAACAAGATTACTACTTTATAAGCAGCAGGGGTTTTTTGTGTAGGAAACAAAGCCGTCTTGGACCACGTATGTTGGATTTCTTCGTTTACAGAACCGTGTGAAATAGTTTGAGATTGTCTTGCAATTAACAACTTTTCCACGAGATGGCACAAGGAATCAATCTTTCTGTACCCATACCAGGAGTGTTAATTTCTGTATTTTGATTCTGACAGACAGGTATGCCCTAATAGCCTACTAAGCAATTACAATATAATGTTCCCAGCTGAGAGCTTGGAATTTGTTATTGTACATTAATAACTGAGAGATAAGCATGTGGCAAGGGGAACACTTCTTATTTGTTGACTAGGGAACGCAGAATAGTATTGCTGTAGCTGAATTGTTTTTAACTAATATACATAAATATTCATGGAACTTACATGAATTAAAACACAAAGGCATCTGTTACGCCATGAGAGACTTAGTGCTACAATGGGCACTTAATGCTCAATTAGAAAATGACATCTAAAAAAACCTTCTCAAACCAAACTCTCTTCATGTGGCTAAGATACTAAAATTTGTAATAAATCCCTGGTGGAATCCACTGGAATATTAAGCATAATGAGTTTATGAGGGAATAAAAATTTAAAGGATAGGTAGTGGCAGTTCCAATCCAAATTCTTTTCAAGTTTCACTGAAAGATACGTTCTTAACTGGCTATAATGAAATGTCTCATTTTTCCTTGTCAGGTAGGAATGGTTTGAAGGAATAATAAAGGATATTATAAGAGTACAATTTACAGCTGGCAAACTGCAAGCATAGCCTACATGACATTTATGAGAAATAACAGTGGGTTTTGATCAAAGTTCATCCAATCTTTCTGAAGTGGACAGTCTGAGGCTTCTCTTTAGAGATACATAATCATTATGTTATGTATTTGCAGACATCAGTGCCTGGCAAGTTTGTTTCTACCTCTGCATATTCCAGTTGTGAAAGGGGTTTTTGTTTTTTTTTTGGTTTTTTTTGTGTGTGGGTTTTTTTTTTTTTTGTTTTGGTTTTTTTTGTTTGTTTTTTTTAAAACAGGAAACACTGGAACATCAGTATTTTTATTGCAACCATTCTACTTAATAAAAATGGTAATACTGGCAAGGGAAGAAATCAGCCTCACTTTTGTTTTGTGATCCAGGAGAAAGCTATTTTCCTCTTTTCCAGTCCTGCTGGTACTGCTGGTCTGATTGCAGAGTCTGAATGGGACACGAGCCCATACCATACCAGCTCCTACCAAAAGTGCATGGCTCTCTAGAAATTAGTTTTGTTATGGCTTGTATTTGACCACTGTGGTGTCATATTTTGAGGTGCATGAGTACAATTTAAAAGCCTCATGTTCTGAAGTGCAATCATTCATTTATTGTTCTTTTTTTGCAATAAGAAAATTTAGGCTTTGGTCTCCTAGTGAGAAGCATTACCATGTGTATTATTACAAATATGCTCAATTATGCTAGTTTTAGATAAATTGTTGGTCTAAAGAGGATTTATGAGAAAGTAAATGCAGGACGTGCCTGAACAAAAGCAAATGCAGTGAAGTGTTTCAGTTTATTAAAATCTCTAGATCTTTTGAATTCCTGAATTACATTACATTAATTACGGAGTCATTAGAGAGGTTTTGTTTTATTACAAACCCTGAAATTCTTTCAGTTCTTAAGACATAGTATTTTTGTTCTGATAAATATACAATAGGTAAATATCAGCCTTGAAAAAAAAGCCAAGGCAAAACCATCTTGCCACAAGAATGGCATTCAGTGTTTAAATTTGATTTAAATTATATTTGGGATGAAATTAATTCTCACTGCAGTTTTATGATACTGTAGTACTTTGGACTTGGGTGCCTTACTCTATCTCCTGGGATCTCAAGAAACTGTGCAATTAAACCTTGGGACCGGGAAGTGAATTGACAAGAGTCATAGTAAATATAGATGGATTAATTTGCTTTGCTATAAATGAAAACAACTTTCTCTCTATGCGTTTCCATAATATTTACTGTCTCCTCCTGTGAAGGTGATGACTTGAAAAACACCTTTTTTTTTCTCTCCAGCCGTACACTACAGAGTCATAGCTAGCTGTCTTACTCTTTATTTCAGTATTGAAAAGACATTCATTTCTAAGTCCAATTTATAATTTTTTTTAAATCAGGATTTTTATAACCCATTAAATAGATAACGTTTACTACATACTACAGTGACTGACACAGTTTTGTAATACTTCAGAGCCTCTAGATGCCCAGATAATATAGCCTTAGTGAATCACAGTTGTCCTCAGAACTTACTAATTGTGTTTAAAATGCGGATTGCTTGAGTGAGTGGTTGGCTACAGCTCAGGCCCACCCCAAATCTCATTCTTCCACCAAATTTTTTTTTTTTTGCTTTTTTTCCTCAGGTCATTTAGACTTTCCTGCCTCTTACCAAGTCTATTCTTTAGTAAGGAAGGCATGTCACTTCCCTTCTGACTTACCTCACTACAGTTGTTACACAGAGAGCCGGTGTTCTCCAGCCACCAGCTTCTAACTTCTTTTAGTCTGAAGATGTATATGTGGGGGGTGTTTTTTCCCTCTTTGTTTGCTGTATAGGTAGTTGCTGTGGTGGCTGAGCTTTGATCCATTCATGCTGAACTCCACTTATAAACAGTTTGTTTACAAGAGGGTGTAGTTAGACTAGAGAGGTGAGATCCTTTAATGGTGAAGATTGGCCCACATTTATGGAAGGATTTCTCTACATTTCTGAATATTTTTCTTTACTGGAACCTGAACAAGTTTTGCCCAAATCCTTCCTTCCCCACAGTATTTATTGTGACAGATCTTTTTTTCATTTTCGCTGAAGAGAACAAGATAGATAAATGAATTTTGGGGAAATGATGTGAAGTGAAAGCAGCAGGTTTTGCATAGTTAGAGTAGGAGCTATGGTTCTCAAGCAAAGAGCAAAAAAGGGGAAGTCAAAGTGAGACAGAGCAAGCCTACTGGAGCTGTGAGTTACACTTTCTGAGAATAAAAATATCCTCAAATTAACCAGTTCAGCTTACATGAGCAGGGGTGTGTGTAAGCCCACATTCATTTCTTCTTCTCTGTATTTGGAATGTGTAACCAAATACACCTTTTCAGTGTATTCCAGAAATAAGGAGTCTTTCTGGGAGCTGCTTTCAGGGGCACAATAGAGCACAAGGGTACTTCAGAAGTCTTCAAATATTTGAAGACTTTAACCAAGCTTGAACTAGACTGTCTGGAATACGTCCACAACCAGTTAAAGCTGTAGTGAAATAGATTAGAAAAGGTATGGCTGCTTTCTTTGTGTTTTCAAATGAAAATACTCCCTGGCTTTCCTTTGTGCAGGAGTGTTTGGCCAGAATCCTTAGGGGATAACTGAGCAGCCAAACCATATGCTAGTTTACTGAGATACTATTGGTGAATGAATAAATAATAGATAGATAAATAATTGAGTCATAGTTTGTTGGGTTTTGGTTTTGTTTTTGGTTTTTTTTATGTTGTAAACAAAGATTGAAGGTAATCATTGGGGAAATCTTATTTGTCTTATTTAGTAGTTTGGATTCGTTTGATTATAAGTGTTTTCATCTAAAGTGACTATAAGAATAAGAACTTACAAGCTTTGCTAATTCCATCTGTATTTCACAGATGTAAGTCATGCAGGCTGGCTGTTGTTTTGACTGGGTACAGAATATCCTGGGCTCAGGACAGTTATGAACATTTACCTTTCATCCTGTCTTCCTATCTGCCTTTAATAAGGGTTTATAAACACTAAGTAATACTAACATTCTGCTGTGCTCCAATACGGATTAAGGTGAAATTGGTTACTTGTGTGATATTCCAAGGTCTGAGAGCAGAGCTGGCAGGAATGAAGCACTGTGTGATGGTGCTTGCACTGATGTGAATGACCTTATGGGGGTGAAAGGAAGTAAGGGTGAAAAGAAGCAAGGGTTTGCTCTTCCCTGACCTTCCCCTCTGCATTATGGCAAAGCTGAATCCCTTTGTGCTCCTTCACTTTCCACTATAAAGACAGTGATACTGAGATGTGCTCCACCTGGGATCAAGTTTCTTCCCCGCCTGTTGTGAACCACAGACATTCATCTCCCACCGCACAGTGGGGAGTTCTAACCTAAAGTCTACTCAGATCTGATTTTTTCTCCAGATGCTACAGGAAAGGTACTGATCAATAGTTAGTATTCTTGTTCTCTTTGTGTTAAAACACATTTAGGATCTGTTAGGCAAGTTTCTTAATACTTCTCTTTTAATTTTATCAGCTGGCAGAATGAAGATTAGATCTTTGGTAACAGCTTTGGTTCGAGTGTTGACCCATCCTTTGAGAAGAGAACCTTAATTGTAGTGGTGACAAGTTGTGGTCTGACCTGGTTGCTGCCCAGGTGACTCTCCAACACCCCTGTCTTTAATCTCTGTGCCACATCACGAGACAGAGGTAAACCTGTAGCCCTGGGTATTGTGTGGGAAGAGATTTTACAGGCACATTAGCTCATGATCTCTGGCACCCATGCCACAACCTTGGCACCCTGAGCATTGTCTAAGCTCCTGTGCTGCTCCCTGAGCCCTGCAGAATCTTGCAGTACCCTGGGAGGACCTCCCAGGGCTCGGCTCTTGTACTTGCACATGGTCTTTCCTTGGTGAGACACTGTGCATTTCCAATTTGCAGTTTCCCTTTACAGAAAGCATCCAAGGGAAGAACGTTTGAAAGTGAGGCAGCACACTCATACCTAGGGTCTATTTAGCTATTAGACAATATCATAACTTCCTAGTCTAATTAAAGACAGGTCATTTAATGATGGCAGGAGGAAACATACTATTGAGTTTCAGAGTCTGCAGTGGACTCTGTGCTCAAAGACTGTGACTTCTGTTTCTTAAATGAAAATGTGGAAGTAAGAGTGAAAATAAAAGAAATTGAAGCAGTAAACCATAAACTATATTCAGTGGGAAGCAGTTAAACATGCACTGATACACGGGACATATATATGTATGTGTGTGTGTGTGTGTGTCTCTGTGTGTGTGTGTGTGTGTGTGTTGACATGCATACATGTTTATATAAATATACACATGTATAATGTTTGTTTCAAGCCAGCCAATTGCTCACCTAGAAGTTATAGTGTGTCCATTTTAGGCAAAACATTCTGAAGCAGAACATTTCTCTTTTTAACTAGAAAGAAGACAAAATTCTATTTTGGAACAGATTTGAATTCTTTTATCAGTGTCTTCAGAGTCATTGCTGCCTTTTCTGTGTAGTATTTGCTATTCCTATTTCCATCAAGTATTCTTTATCACAACATAATTTGGAAAAAACTTGGAGGAAAGCCACCAAACAGAAATACACTTTGAGGAAAATAGAGCATTAAAAGTGTTATAGTTTCATTCTCTTTGAAGAAAATGCTTACCACAAAGTGTTTGGAAACGCTATTGGACTTCCGGCACTCACTTTCAGGAAAGAGAGACAATGTCTCTTCTGTTACTCACATTTATCTGCCAGGAATCTTTTATGAGAGATCACAGGAGACCTTTTTTTTCAAGGCTGTAGATTACACAAATAGACTGTTTTATGTAATTTTAGAGGTGAACTAAATGGGAGCTGAAACTGCTGAGTGTCTCTGAAAATCAGGCCAATTTTGCTTAAGTACTTCACTTGCATTTCTTCACACACCTGAAACGTTAGCTGGAGTCTTTTAAATATCTTGCAACATTTATACAAATCTGAACCTGTGCCAGAATATTTTTTTTTATGTTTTTTCAGCAGCATATCTCAGCATACTTCATCATTATTTTAGGATTTCTTGAGAACTCAAACAGTAACAGCATGTAGCATGTGGATTGTAGGGTGCTGCTGGTTTTACATTCGTCTTCTAAGCGAGTCAGGCTGAACACAGTGGATATAATGACATGAGGTGAGTTTCAGCAACTGCAAAAACATTCCCTCCTGCTTGTACTCTTATCCCTCATTATGCAGGTCATGTACAATGCATGGTGCAGTCATTGACGTAATTGTCAATTCCAACATCTTGTTATGATGATCTGTAAAGGTTCAGTTATCAGAAAACATTCCAAGTAATAGCCCTATTTTAGACCAGTCTAAGTCACAAGAGATTCAACACCATTTTGTTACATCTATAGAGCAACAAATCTGCATGGTTGTGGGTTCTCTGAAAATTAATATCTTCCTTTGCAGGAAGAAAGGGATCAGCTCACAATACCTTAAGGTAGTCAAAGCCGTTTTTTTGCAGATAGGTTGATTTACATCAGTAAGCAAGCAAACCTGATATAAGTAGTTTTGGTGATTTTTTGGTTTTGGTTTTGTTTCTTTGGGTTGTTGTTTTTGGGGGGGTTTTTTGGGTTTTTTTTTGGTAATAGTAATCTTAGTTTCTTAAAGAGTATTAGATTGTTATTGTTTGGTAAGAACCAAAACATTTTGACTATCAAATTGATAAACTTAGTTTTGAGATTTGTACGTAAGGCTAACAAATACCTAATTATATACCTGTGCATATTTATTAAACAGTTTGTACCTAATTATGTTAAAAATGGTCAGTGATGCATTTCTAAGTTACTCCATGATTATTCTTTTCTTTATAGCTGATGGCAAATTGCTTTTGCATAGAGTAGGACTGCAATTAAAATGCAGACAAATGGCATTTTAAAAAGTATTTCTATTAAGCAGTAGCATTATCATAAATGTATTGGCATGTAATCCATTTTCAAAAGTTAAAATATCATTTAGACATGAAATGAATGTATCTAGTCAAGCAATTAAGCAGTATGTACAGAAATGAAAATGAAAGAATTGTTCTCATCACCAAGACCTACTTCTAGAAGATCTCAGTTTCTATAGTCTATTTTCATACAAACTGAAAAAGTTCTAGATTGTGGTATTGCTTTTTTCTTAATATCTCATTCAGGCTATCAGTAGTATTGTGCATTGGTCTGAATTAGCTGGATAAACTGAATAAAATGTTCTATCTTTACTGGAATAAAAATTTCTCACCATCCCAACATCACTAGGGGAGCTGCCTGGCACTACAATTTGGTTTTTAAAACCTTGTCAGAAAAGTACTGGTATTGTTTCTTACTCGAAAGAGGAAATGTAGTGAGCTTAAAGATTTTGTGGTTTAATTTGCAATTCTTTGGAGGGTGTCTACACAGTTCTGATATTCTCTTGATACTATTTTACTTCTTCAATACATAAAGGCTGCCTTTTTGAATATAGACAAGCAAGAAATTAATTGTTTGATCTAATGTAAACTTGAGAATAATCAGCATTAGGTAACATTTAAAACTATTTCGTATGCTGATTTTCATGCATGTAGAAATCAAAAGAAGTAGAGAGACCTGAGGAAATAATGAAGTTACACAAATTTTTTAACAAGTACCTTCCTAGGCATACATATCATGTATGTCCATTTTAGGTAAATCAGTGAATATTAGATAAGATTTAGGCTTTTACAGAAGTAAATTCTAAGTATTCTTCTGTAAGTGTGGCCTTAGAAGTTTATCTTGGCTATATTCAGGTTTTAATGAAGGCGGTTCTATGTAGTTTTATGCAAATATCCCCTTTCGACTACCTATAAGCTGAATTCTGCAGATAATTATTGAGTCAATTTTACATCCGCACAAGAAAATAAAATTGATTCTTATTCAACTGAAATATTCTCTTTGACAATAATTTTTATTTAAAACTTCATTGAAAATATAAAAGCTTTTTTCCCCTCCAGATAATACAATGAGATGCACTCATTTTAAAATGCTCAAAATCTCTTGTATTTAGCATTTCTTATGCTGGAGGTCATTTGCATGCTCATCATCAATATGAAAAGGCATTTTTCAGCACACTTCATCTGAAAAATGCTCCCTGTTTCTTCCAGTGAATTGCATTGCATTATGCTACCTTTATTTTCCTGAACATAGTTTACTTTGTGTGAACAAATTATGTGCATAGGATGTTACTCATATTTATAGATGCACACTTAACTAGCGTGCATCAAATCAAGGACAATCTAGGTGCATTTCATTTGGGAAAGTGCCTCATTTTTTGCAACATAGGAATAGCATGGGAACTTTCTTGAAAATACAAACAGAGCTTTTTCTATTAAATAGGCAACAAGATATAAACAGGAGGCCTCTGTTTAAGAGCAAATAGAAGATTGGTCTTTTGTATTTCCCCTTTACCAAGGAAATATCTAACCTACTTGGCATCCTTTCATGATGATTAATTTATAAAGCATTAGTATGAAAGGGCTTTGCAAACCTGTGTTTAAGGAATGAAATATGTTCTGATGAAAAAATGTTATTGATGCCTTCTGACTGCTGTGTTTTCAGCAGTTCCAGAAGTGCCAACTTTTATAAGGAAACACATATAACACCTTATGAGGTAGGACTTCTGAAGAACAGAAATAACATTAAAACAATTAGTATGAAAATAAGTAACAAGATAAAACACTCTTTTCATGTAAAATAGCTAATTAAAAGTGATGTTAAAATATACTGTGGGTTTTCCATCAGTATTTTATGTACCGGGTCCCAGTCTGGTGTGAGGACTGGGGCCTCTCTTTCATAGACTGCAAGCTCAGCTTACAAGAAGAATCCAAGAATTGTTTTGAAACTAAAAGTCTCTTTCCTCCTAGTTCTGCTTGCTTGCTAAAATTTGACATCTGGACAACCAAAATGGCCTGAATGTTTTCCATGCTCTAGTGACAAGCAGCTACCAGGGTGTGGTCTTGACCACAGGGCATGGGAGCTGAGAAGACTCTGCTGCTGTGTGTAGGGTCTGCGATGGTTGGCAGACATATACGACTGTACAGATACTGGCCTGAATAAAATCCTGTTTCTTCACAAAATGAGAAACAAAAGAAATACTGGTCAGCAGCAAATGCCCAAGAAATAGATACAATCCAGAATAATTTGTGGCTTCCAGATCATTAGTGGTTTTGCCAGTTTGTCAGATAACATCTTCAATCATCTCCAGAGAGAAGTTTTTACATGTTGTATGAAGAAGTATCTTCTCCTCCTTGCTTTGAAATTGCCACCTACTAGCTTCATATGAAGTTCACCAGTTTTTCAACAGGGAATAATTATTCTATACATTTCCACTGCTTGTGATCATATAAAATTATTATATGCCTTATCTGATCTGTTACATATCTTATCATGAGCAGGCAATATAGTCTTCTGTACCTGGACAAACATACGACCTTTAAACTGAGAATCTGTGTAGCAATCTCTGTGTAACCAATACAGATACAATACATCCTTGCCATACAAATATCTTTGTGTGAATTAATGAGATCAAGACCATATCTGAATTTGAAATTTCCAGCAGTACTTGGGTAGGTGACAAATATCTTCTAGCATATTGGTTAAAGACATAAATATAGAAATCTTGTTAACATCTGCCTTCAGATTTGAAAACTGGATCTCCATGTTTAGTGACTCATAATTGCCTCAGATTTAGTTATTTTTTAAATGACCAGAAAAAGAATTATCCATTGAAAATTCCAAAGGTTATTTGTATTTAGTGAGTTAATGCTAATAGAAATATGTATTATGCAGTAATGACTGTAATTATTACATCTAGAGGCTCAGGAACCTGTTTTTAACGTGGTTTCTTGACGAAATTATCATTATGCAATTCCTATTTGTCTGTCTGTCTTCCTTTTTGTTTGAGAACTTTGAACCTGTTGGCCCATTTTTAGCAGCTTTGGAATAGACGTCTTGAAGGAATTTTCCTTTAAAGCCTATTGAAACCACTGTCTGCAGCAACAGAGAGAGAAGGTGGGAAGAGACAGACTTGAGTGCCTGCAATAGGTGAGTTTTCCCTACAAAGGCAGAATGTGTTTGGCAGAAGTGGTCCAGTCATCTATGTGGATGGGCTGGTATGATGAGCACACACTCGGCTCCGGATGAGGAGTTCTGATATGCCCTGTCTGTGGCCTGTTAGAAGACACACAGGAGAACAGTGTGGAAGAAGAATCTGTAACAGGTACAAAGTGTGGCTGGTCATGGCAAGCTGGACTTCATTCCTTCTAATGCTTAACAACCTTAATGGCCTAATGGCCATGCTGTAAAGATCATTGTGAGACACAGAAAGAAGAAATGTTAGGAAAATCCCAACAACAAAAAAACCCACCTGCATCAGCAGGGAAACCTGTAGGAGTGTTCTGGTGGAGCATCTCAAGAGAAATGTTTTAGTGAAGATAGGGAGAAAGTTTTGGGCTCCACGTACCCTCTGTGCCCATGCTACAAAATTAGTAAGTATTTTTACAAAGTCAAAGGTGTGTGTTTTGTAAACACAAAACCACGTTGTACAAATTGCAGCCACTCAGCAAAGCTCACTAAACTGATCTGCAGCAATATACTGAATGTATATGAAATCCAGTACTTATATTGCAATAGCCCTAAAACCACATTTTGCCAGGAAAAGATTTATTTTAATAGATGCTCCATCCAAGCACCTACACGACTTGGAGTATGGGTGGATACTATGTGAAAGGTAGGCAGGTTCTAACCTGGAGTGTGGGTACAGTTCACCACAAGTTTATTCAGTAATTCTTTAAGCATAAACACAACCAGGTGACAAGTTTACACTAGGATTAGGACTTAGTTTTCAATGTAAAAGAAGCTGGAAATACTTAACTTTCCCTTCATCACTAAATCAGGACGACAAGGCAATGTGCTGAAATGGTCACTGGCTCAGCTGATGAGAGGTGTGCATATGTGCACAAGGAAATGATGAGTCAGGGACATGACAGGCACCTCCTTGGTATTCTGACTGCTGGTGTCATCTGTGTGACTCAGATGAGATCTTTCACAGCTCTGTTGAAAGATGGAGCTATTTCTCATCACACCATAAAAACCATCTTCCCTTAGTGTCCATGATGCTGGGCTGCTGACTCTCTGTGTTTTAGTGTACACTTTTGAGGTTACATCCGCTATTTCAATTTGTAAGAAAATTATCTTTCGTCTCCTTTTACGGAAGGACTTTTGGAGCCTGGCCCAGACCAGAACTGTGCAGCCGGGTCAGGCTACAAGTGACAGAGGGCTGTCCACTTCTGGGAGAAGAGCGACCAAGCCTGGTGCCACCCTAAGCATTGTCCCTGCTGCTGTGGACAGGTTGCATCCTGCACCAGGGCTCACAAAACAAGCCCATTGCTTTGCATGGGAAACATTAGAGTCTTTAATGAAGACATAATGGAGTTGGACAGGAAAGTCTCTTGGGATTACAATTTAGACACCTAATCTGTTGTTAAATTCCTTTGTAGCTCATCTCTTACTGGATATAGCCTATAACCACAATAAGCTCTTCTGGTGCCTCTTTAAATACAGAGAGAACAAAGATGATAATATTTTTCTACATCCTGTCGTTTTCCTCCCTTTTAGACTTTCTTAAGATTCTCTTGAAAAGCTTTTCAAGGGCAAGTAAAAGGAGACTAAAATTATACTTTGAATAGAATGGCATGAATCACACACACAACTATTCAGATGAAATTTTAGTTGTATAAGCAATTTTTTCCAGTCATGTCATCTTCAACTCAGGAGCCAGATGAGAAAATATTTGTGCATCCTGTGTTCTTGATATATAAAGCAATGTCACTGCCAGAGTACAACGAGTTTAAAATGCAATTTCAATTTTTTTGTATGGTCTGCCTTTACAATGTGTTTAACTTTCCCAGACATTACTGTATGCATTATGAAAAGTGAAGGGAAAAACCTACAATGTATCTCTTTACAGAAATAATCATTCTACAAAACCTATCCCCTTCAGAAAATGTTTCAGCAACCCCCATGTTCTAAGTGCTTCAGCAGCGCAGTCATGTACAATTGATAGCAGCTGAAAATAGTTCCATGTATCCTCTTTCAATTCTAGAGTTAATGTCTCAATTATGTGTTATAGATTTGAATTTCAAGAGGGCAGTTATTATTTCACGATAAAATCATTTCTGGACAGGATTATGGAACATAAAATTCAGCTCAGGATTGTGTTGATATGTGGTGTATATTGAAGAGTAAATCAAATCAGGCTGATCATTTCAACATAAATTGTATAGAAAAGGGGAGAAATATTTTGCTAGGAAAGACAAAACATTTCTGCCTTTCATTCTTCAAAATGGAATGTTGAAAAAATAAAATGTGATTTCATAGTGTTATATTAACTGCTTTTGGATATGCTCACATACTTCACAATATTTGTAACCATCAAAAAACTCCATGCCTGTGCATCCCAGCAGTACTTCAGTACATCCAGCTGCATTTTATAGTGTGAATTAGATTTGAGTCTGTCTCATTTTCATCCATGTGCTAAATTGTAGTCTGCAGACCAAAACTAATCCACAAACATTTATTTTGAAAATTAAATTCACACACCAAAACCTAAAGGGTGAAAATCTACACCACGAAATGTTTAAACATCTAGGATGCATGTGCTTAGTCAAAGCTTCTCTGACAAGAGGCTGGTTTCCAGCTATGTGCCTAGATAGATGCAGAGACTTCACTATATGCAATCCACAGCACACTTTAATATGTATGATATGCTTTGCCACATCTTGGTTATACTTGAATTTTTAAAAACATGTTCAGACTTCAGGGCGTGTATAAAATATGAATGCTAGCAAGAATGCAAAGCCTTTTCTTATTCACATTTCCTTTGAAAACCAGCAAGGCCACAGATGTAGAATTTAATATAAAAGAAGGGATAATTAACACTGGACTACGAAATGCTGTTTCTCCATGGAGGTATGCTGATTGAGACACTTACCGGGTTTCTAGTAAGCACTTGATACTAAGGGTCTGTAAAGGTCTTTCTCATTTAGCACCTTCTTTGCCTACTCTCTATAACAAGATGCTGTTCTGCTCTCTCAGTGTCTGTGTTTCAAAGAAGTGGCCTAGGGATAGCTTTCACTTCTAAGTACTAATCAAAGTCAGAGATTTTTTGTTTTATATTAAGACAGTTTCATGCTTCTGCCATGTAACTCCTTGAACAAAGTTTTTGGTTATGTGACAATTTATAAACATAGCTTTTATGTCATGTCTTTCCTCAACCAGCCACTGTGGAAGAACTATGCAAACATCGCGCTTAAAGTACTTTTCGCATTGTATAGCAAGCCAATAGTGACTTTTGTAAATTTCCTCTGATAGCCTTGTAATATCAGGTTTAAAAACCAGCTTTACTTTATGCTAAAAAGTTAATAAGACCAAAGGAAATCAAATGTTGGAGTTTTTTTAAATGTCAGGTCTGAACTCTGTGGGTTGCTGCTACGCTTGCTCTGTGTTCTTTGCTAATACAGCTAGGCCAACTATCACCAAGGGTTCCAGAGCGCTGGGGACATCCACCAGCCAAAAGTCACTGCACAGGTGCAACACAGATGTCATTTTGCAGGGTCTTGCAACATCAAACACTGAGTCTCTCTTGAACATCAGCCATACCTGGAAATGAAATACTGATGAGCATGGCAGGGACACAACTACCACGAGTACTTTGCCTAGTGTCCTCACAGGGGACATGGCTGCTGTCCCTTCCCTGTGTACTCCTTCCATCTCTCAGAGGAGAGCCTGGAAAAGCTGGATGGTGCTGGCTGGAAAAGCAATGTCTGGTGTAGCCGGCTGTGTTTAGGCAGGAGTCAGATGCAGGGACTGGGAGAGGATGGATCGTAGGTAAGCCAGGGAGCTCAGCTTAGGCTGGTGTGTGGGAGGAAAAAAAGCTGAGGCAGATGTGAAGCAGAATCAGTGAGAAAAATAGCCAAGTCAGAAGGAACGGCTGCGAATGAACATGGAAGGTGTGTTGCAGCATTTGTCAAGGCCCATAAGGAAGAGCTGTCAGTGGCTGAGCTGTAAAAAATAGGCCATATATAATTTTTAAAACTGGATGGGTAGGAGAAAAATGTTTCTATGTAATAATACTATCATGTGGAAAAAACTGAAGCCAAACTTTAGATATGATTAAGTGGAGCCAGATTTCTTGCTGGTCATCTTACTTTGTAATACAAATGTTAGGTTGTCTCCACATGAAGCTGACTGAATTTGAATGTGTTTCTGTATTGAAACAAAATGGAACAATTATTATGAAAATGAAGGTGTCTGTAGAAGGGGTGTTGCTGCTAATGAAGTTGTGTTGTGTAAAGGCTCACAGAGGTCTTAAAATTTTTGTCTAGTAACAGTTTAAATGTATACTTTAGCATGTTATTTGCCATTTTTATGCCATATGATGTCCCCATATCTTTTTTCTAGAAAAGAGAAATTAGTTCAAAGTATTTATCCTTTGCAATATAGCCCCCGCTCCTTTATATTGTTTGACTAGGACTTCATTTAGAAAGTATGTAGCACCTGTACAGCTGGAACATGTTTGGGAATATTTGTATTTTTGTTTTTCTCTTCTGGAGCACAAGAAGAATCAATTCTACCGGAACCTCCATGGGACTGACAACAGATATGGCATGATTCTTTGTTACAGCCAGTATCCAAGCATACAGCTGTAATTCTATTATTTCTCTGTCACTTAGCAGCTTTTGTTTGGATTTGAATCCCAGTGAATTTTTAAAAGGTATAAATTTGTTATGGAGCTTTAATATTGACTTGTGCTGTGTAGTTCTAATTAAGTATTCCCAGAAACGCACTAAAATGGCATTGTGTTTGTTGTGTTCCTGGGTTTGCTTGTTGCTTTTTTTTTAAGGGAGGAAAAAACCATGGCTGCTATTTTCCACTCACCTAAAAGCTCTTTTGTGATTATAATTCATTTTATTCAGGCTCATACTGACCACACAGTAAATAATGTTTAATTGCCTTTGATTACAAAGAAGAAAAAAATAACTCTGGCAATTATGTATTTTGTTAGCACTGCTGCAAAATACAAGAAGAGTACTTGCTGATTCCCTAATGACTTGGGATCCCACAAAATGTATGATTCTTCACCATGTTTTTCAGATTTAAATTCAGTGTTGGAGAGGGGGGAGGAGTGGCTTACTGGGAAAACGAATATTTCAGGCAGGAGCAGATGTATTGATGTATTTATTTTTCCTGTAATGGGGAATAAAGAATGTGATGCAGTCTAATACGTTAGTTTTTAAGGGGTGGGGAAAGAGTGACTGAAGTCTGGAATCACAAGTCTGGAGAAATCTAAGAAGCTAGAAAGAAACATTTGAGAGCTTGAAAAATTACTTTCATTGTGCAGATATTAATGTCTCTGCATAAATTTCAAGGTCCCCAAGCCCCTCTATTCAAATATTCAGAGGAAGGATTTCTGGACTTTTCTGTGAATATCCAAGGCATTTTGTAGCTTTGGTGACATTTTAAGCTAGACAGGTCATAGAAAGTTCTGTAAGAAAAATCCAGCACTTTTCCACCAGCCCTTTTCTGTGGGAGACAAACTCCAAAAAGAATTAATGGTGTCCTCTCTTTCTAAGCACTGTTACAGCCTTTCTCTAGGTGAAGTTCAGTATATAGCTATGGAGAATATCAATCTGTCCACTTTTCTTTCATGCTGAATCCTTTTCATTTGGTACTCATCATGATGGGGAAAAGGTGACCAAAGGCTCTTTTGATGGGGAGCTTGGCCTTATAAGTACAGAGTAAAAATCTTCTGAAAAGAGAAATATTTTCCTGCTTTCTCTGTTCTTGTACAAGCATCTGTACCCTACACTATAGCGTCCGCAAGGCAGCAGTACACAATTCAAAACGTAATGTAGAGAGAACGACAGTGTTTGTATGTTCTTTCCATTTCCTATTTCCTATTTAATTTTCAGACCAAATTAAGCCTTTTCAACTTTCCTTTCCAAATTTAGAGAAAAAATCTGTACAGGCAGAACTTATGAGGCAAAGAAGAGACCTTCAATCCAGGACATTATCTAGAAAAATTAATCCCTAAAAAACCTTCCCAGCAGTGGATATGACAAAGAAAAATCAGTTGGCAGCAAAGACAGACTTTATAGGCCAAAAAACTTTACTGTTTTGATGTAGTTATCCATTTAAAGAAGTTCCCCTAATGATAGTTATTAAGAAAGGCAGGTCAGAACTGTTTAATACTTTCAGATTCACATAAAATAAAAAAGTAGGATCATATGGGTGCATGTATTTTCCTTGGTCCAGTCAGAGGAAAGTGTGCTTATTTATGCTAGTGGATAATTTGAGCCTTAGCTCAACTAGTCCTCTTCTGATTTCAAGGTCCTGAAAGAATCATATACGCCCAAAACAGGAATAAAGGTAGTTCAAGGTACAGCTGGAAAGAGTTTTTTCTTAGATGTAAATTATGTAAAAGAGAGTATTGTTCCCCAATACCTAAGAGGATGTATTTAAGATTATGTATTTGCAGTGGCTAGAAATATGTACCACTCTATTTTTATTAAGATATAGATCACTTGACTAAACCCATTATTTTCTCCTAATATACTATAAGACTAAATTTATAGGTACCCAGTAGCCTGTGAATGTACATCCTCTATAACAAATTTTCATGTTCGCTTTTAGTTGCAATGCTTAGAGTTACCCTTTTTGTATATATGAAAAACAATCAAATTTCATGCAGCTGCCAGAGACTTGCAAATTCAAAAGCATAAAACCGGAGCATTTCACCTAGATTTAGCAGCTTGTGTAGGAAATTGTAATTCTGGGAAGAGAAAATTAAACTGCTGCTGAACTTGCCTGGCCAAGCACTTGTGGATGCTCCAGGAGCAGGTTCAGCATGCAGAGGCAGGGCTTCTTGTTCCCATTAAGCATTTCCAACATCTATCCCCAGTGTTGAAAGCTCTGTGCTGGCACCTGTTGTATAGCAGATCGTTTGCAGGGTTGTACGTCATGGGTTTACTTCATCCCAGTTTTGATAATCTCTTTATTCCCTGCATGCCTGACATGATTTGAGGTCTGCTGACACAGGATTTCTGTGGTTCACAACATCTATCTCAAGACACAGAGTGTGGGCTAGTACTTCTTAATGCTTTATTGTTTTGAAGTTCATTCCCACCTGATGAGGCTAGAGCTTGACAGTTGTTTTGATATTCAAGAATGTTCTGGCAAAGGCTTATTATTACTGCTTAGTTTTCAGTGTATGGACATAAGTTTCCAAATGTCATTGTGGGACTGGGTCCCAGGAATCCCTAACCTGTAATCCCAGGTACCATCAATGCTATCCATGGCTTGGGCATGAAATCTCCTGTCATTATACAAATTCTATACCCTCTGCTTCCTTCTTAGCAAAATAGACATTGCACCTCATGAACATTTCAATGATCTGATTTGCTATTTTGGATATAAAATGTTTTTTTCATCTACTGGACAATAAATGTCACTTTTATATTAAGACAGCATCAGACCTCTGAGCTTCAAATTCACATGCTTGTTAAATATTTTGATTGTTTTCCTTGGATGGGTTGCCCTGAGATGCATGAGAATGCGTCTTTTAATAAATACTACTATCTTTATAACCCTGCTTGAAATCTTTGTACATTCTTATCTGATTTCATAATCTTTGCTGCATTCTTAAGCAGACCTTTTGTTAGTAGATTGGTAATCCTGAGCAAAAGACTCATATAAACAGAAATTCTCTTAATTGTCCTCTGGACCAATGTGCAGCCTTTTCATGCGGCTTAGGTGTATGACCTATTTAGTGAGGGAACTTTCTGATCTTATATATATATCCATTTTCTTGGCAGATGAGGCTTTGTGGTATATACATTCCTGGACATCAAAAAGTGTCACTGGGAGGCTGGGGCAGCACAGAGTCCGTGATTAGTTATCTTGCAGGGTGTTTCCCAAGCCGGCACATAGGAAACAAAAATCCATTACTGTGACTCCCAGGACAATGCAAAAAGTAATGGCAAATAAGAACGTGGAAGAGACATGACTATTAGCTACAGTATGAGTACCACAAATTCAAGAAATTCAGGCTTGCTCTTTAGATGTCCTGTAGCAATGTCCTAGGGGTGTGATCTGTCTGAGAAACTGGAATACTACTGTGTGTTTAAAGATTTACTGTTGCAAAGCCTACAAAGACATTCACATTTGCAACTTACCCTATAACTGCTCTAAGAAAAACTAAGTTAAAAGAATATAAAAAAATTTGTCTGGCAGAATTCCAACATAGGCCATGAAATGCCAACGGTTACAGAAGCAATTGAGCAAAAGGAGGATAAAATCCACCTACCTACTAGATTAGATCCAAAGTGTCCTTTACTTGGTATTGTTTGACTGATGGGTGGTTACGATGCTTCGCACCTGCACGACTTTTCTGTGGTTCTGAGGTCAGTGCTCAATCTATTTTTCATTTACAAATGGTAGAAGGAATTTGGGAGAACACAGTTTTTTGGTAGTGATCCAAAAGTATGCTATGTGCCTGTAGCAAATTCCTAGTCCTTTACTAGGTAAAAGTTTCAGAAATCCAAACTATTTTATGCCCCTTCCAGGAAAATGTTAAGGACTCTCATCATTGATAGGTGTGGTTATCACCTGCCCATTTAGTAAACAGAGTCAGATAACAACTACTCTAGTGTTGGGCTAATGGTTAATGTATTGCAAGGCACAAAAGCAGAAAACATCTTTTCCTGGGTGTGGTAGTGTTTCAATGTCAAAATGAAGCATTTTATATATTGTCTACATGTAAACTGCCTAGATGTTCTTTTTACTATCAACTGATCTCATTAACTGAGCGTGATGAATATAACTTAATCACGTGCTCTTATGCAGTAGGAACCAGTGCTTATCTTAGGAGTAAAACAAATTTTCCCCGCCTATTTCTCACCTTTTTTTTTGAAAGGTAGTATGACAATACTTGGCTTAGAGTCTGCCATTCCTGACTAAAAAGAGCAGGTTTTTTGCGAATGTGCAGTTGTTTTGTTTATGACTTTGCCATTCTAAGAATACTGCCTCCTTTGTCTTTCTCAACAAATACATGAAATATGGGAGAGAGGAGAGAAATGCAACAGGATGAAATAGATCAGCTGAGGGGCTGACACTAAGCATAAGTGCGGGGGAATTAAAAATTATTTGAGAGCTTGACCACAGTACAAGTAAGCAATTTGAAGGAAGTGGGAGCAGAAGGAAAATTAAACGTAATAGAATTCAGAAGAATATATACCTCTTTGAAGAGATACATAAGAAAGAAAATAAAGAATATGAGAAAGTGGAATTAGGTTGGAGAAGAAAACAATCCAGTAGGTAAAGATGAGAATAAAACAGGGAGAAGGAACAAAATGAGCATAACAACATGGGAAAAAAAAAAAAAACAAACTGAGAAAAACAGCAGCATTGAGTTTATATGACTTTAGTTCCTTTCTACAGAATGTTAAATGTTTCTAGAAGTCCATGGCAGTAAGGTCAACGGACGACCCACAACAATTTTATTTGAACATGCAAAAACTCACATAGCCTCCCAACAAGCCTGGGGCTTGCATCTGCTCTTGCATTTAAGGGTCTGACTTCAGAATGCAAACTGGAGATCCTGAAAATAAGTACGGCAAGTTCTAAGTAAGTCAGATGAGAGAGCAAAGGAAGGTCTTTCCTGAGAGACTTTGAACAACCCCAAGCTCTGCTCCCTATCATGGATGGAAATTGTCATGTTATTCCATTTCTGCTCACCTGCTAGGTCTCATGGAAGTGCCATTTATCCATCAGGAAGAACTGCAAAAGCGTGTCTGAATGAGGAACCCTCCTATCCCATGTTTTTCCAGCAGAAAAGAAAGGTCCATGTTGTTTGTGCTGAAAGCTGAGGTGATAGAGCTGGGGGAGTGGGAGAAATCAGTTTGTTCTCCCAACTCTTCAGGGTCCTGGATTGCCTTTTTCTTACAAGTACATGAGAGATACCCTTCCTCCCTCCATCTCTCAGGTCTTTGGTAACTCATCCCTGGCTCAGGGAGGGACCACCTAGGAGCTGGCTCTTTACTCTAAACATTGATCTTCAGTGGCCACCATAGCATTCACCTAAAGCCACCAGCTTGTAATGAATTGAGTGGTCACGACCTTTCTCACTCCACATGACCCTCTAGGATGTGGAAACCTTATGCAGGAGCTGGTCTTTTCTGTCTGGCAAATACTGACTCTTCTCATCTATTGCTTCTTCCTAAGCCCACACAGGCAGAGCCCAGGTTTTCACAGAGCCCTGAAAGCTGGTTTGTTGAAGAGATCAAGGATGCTGCATAAAGGAGCCTCGTGCTGGTACTGCAACACTGGGAAGTGATGTTGTTCATTTTGCACTTAAGAAAACAACATATAGGCCTGCCCACAGTAAGGACACATAGGAAATGTAAGAAATACAGCAAGGACAGCGGATGGACTAGGATCCTGGGGCCTATCAGGGCAGCTTTTCCCTTTACATGTGGCCAAAGTTGGGATGAAGGCATTGCCAGGCTGCTGCAGTATATCGCTGTGTCTAGGAGATGCCAAGAGTAGAGTTTGGACCGGGAACCTTGAAGCCCTTGCTAATGATGGAGTTGCTTCTGCTAAGGATTAATCAGTTTCTGGATTTAAATATCCTACTAAATTAATTCAAATAAGCAAACATTTTCTAAACCAAAATTAACTTGTGTCTGTCCTGTAATTGTCTGATGGTTGAGAAATGTCAAATCATCCTCTGTCTGAGACTAAAATATTCAATCAACCTCTATTTTTGCTGTTCATTCCATACCACAAAGTATTTAGCAAAAATGGGTGAAAATGACATTGGAAACTGAGATCTAAAGTTGGTAATTTTGTAGTTTAGGAGGAGAAACAGCGCGGGTGATTTTTATATAAGCTGCCTTCCCCTCCTCAACATAGCTTCATCAAAGTGCTTTATTATATTATCGCTCATGCTTTTGTACTGTTTTCTAATATTGTACTGACTTGTCTGAATCACTTTGAAAATTAGGGCTGCCTCCTTCTGAGACAAATCCAGGCCTCATTAAAATTCACAAACAGGCAGACAAAAGCTTTGAGCACTTTTCCATTGATGATGAGAAATGGAAGTGTCCTTATTTATCCTGATAGCATATAATTTCAAAGGGTGTCCACATCCATAGGAAACCGGATTTTGATTGATAACATTTAGGACTCACTGTGAAAGAAACTGATTTTCATTAAAGACTTCTGTGGCACAAACTAGTCAATGGTATCTCAAATCAGCACTGTTTTAGTGTTTAATAGCATTCTTTTGGTTCAAAAAAAACTTCATGCTAACATTAATAGCAAATCTGTGCTCTCACATAGCAGTGGTGTGATCTTCTCAGGTAGCATCCGTATATACCTGGAACTCTGTTGTATATTGTCATTGCTGATTGCATGAACTATCCCTCATTTTGGGGGAGCAGTAGGGGAGGAAGGGAGAGAATCACTTGTCTCTGCTTTTGAGTCCGGCTGAGCCCATGTGACACAACTGAATACTAGTTGTGAAGTATATTTGGGCACTGCATTGTTTTTCTTTGTCATTCTGCCAAATACGTACTGAGAATAATGATATTTCTCCAAAATAATTCTCAGATTTAATTAGAAAAAGAAAAAAAATTGTGTGCTTTAGTCAAAGATGAAAATTGAAAAATTTTGACGTGGTATGATCCCAGAAATAAAAGAATTTAAATATAGAAATTGTCAAGCACACCAATGATAATCAATCAGTAAGATTTTGCAGGGCTTTGACATGGAAAGCATCTAAAACTTCAAAACATAAAATCAACCAAGGTGACCTGATTACTTAAAAGTTTGTGTAAATGCCTGTATGATATACTCTTCATTAAAAAAAAAAAAAAAAGACTCCATGAGACAAACTCAGCAGTTATGATTACACTATATGAACCATTAGTAATTGACACATTGGCCTTCAGTTTAGAGAGGTCTTTAGTAGTATCACACAAATATGACACATACTGTAGATATCAATGTAACCTTTACTTTGATAAGAACTGACATTTTTCTGAAACTTAAGGTTATCCTAGAAGTAGTGTCTTCAAATTAAAATAATTCTTGGGTTTAATCTAATTTTGTTTATCCGAAGAGTTGGGATTTTATATGCAACGGGAGATATTTTTCTGCTATTCCCTTAAGCTAGAGCAGATTCTGGTGAGAACCAGAATAGTGGTACTTACCCACAGAGGGATATCTTTCTAGACAGATTTTTTTTTAAAGATGGCAAAAATTGTAAGATCAACTGCTTTTCAGAGATTGCAATGCTTTCAGGTAATATGGTTTACATTATTAAAATGAAATTATGTACATTTACGTTTAGTTTCAGCAGCATAATTCCAAAAGCACAAGTCTAAATGCTACTTCTACACCAGTTCATCATATTTCTGGGTCTGCCCGGGCCTTCCACAATGTATTGTATACGCACAAAATGTTTCTTGCCCACCTTTCTTTTTATGAAGTCTAAGAGGTACCAAGTAAAAAATGTTAAAGTTGTAAGCAGTTGAAATCACTGACATTCATAGCAGCTTACCTATTTACTACCACTGAGAAAATGCAAGGTATAAATGCAAAATTTTAGATTCACTAAAATAGATAGATTCTTGTTATAAAATAATAATTCTTTTCTTATTATATTCTTTTATAACAAGACTTAGAGCAATGCCATTATAGCAGTAGATTTGATGGTGGCTTGCTTTTATGAAAAATGTAGTAAACATGTAACTGATTAATTCTATTACATGTGTTTTCAAAATAACAGTAAGTACACGACACAAGCACTTTATATTTGGAATCTGTATGCCTTCTAAATTTGATGTATGAATTCAAACCCACACAACTGAATTTTTGTAAACTTGTGCTTAGTAAATCAATGTAAAGATGGTAACAGCTTTTAGTAAATGGCCTTCCGGACAGTTTGTCATACAAGAATGATTGTACTTATCAACCCTTGTAGCCAAATTTGTTCTGGTTCTCTTGCACAAAGTTGTGATTTCCCAAGGAAAACTTGCTACAGTCTATGCATCATTAGAAATATGTGATTTTGATTGTCAGTATTAAATGTTTAAAATTAACTCTTTAAAAATTCTCGGCATTCTACTTGAACTTGTCTAGTCCATTCACTGAAATACTGGAATGCATTCAGAAGTCAAAACAGAGGAACTCAGTTCAGGAGTTCTGGACCTAAATCAGACCCGTTACTCTTTAAAATATACAGTCTGGTTAGGAATACCCTTTGCGGTATTTTTCACACTGACTGGCTCCAAAATGCTCAGAGATCTTCTGCCTTGAAATCTGGGTTGAATAATACCCAGCATGGACCAAGTAAGTTGCATATTTTCCATGTAATACAGTCTTGTAAACATAAGTTATTTTAAGTCAATTGTGTATTAGCTCTATGAAGTCAGTGAATACTTGATGAAATGCTTTTTCCATACTGAAATATTCATGAAGCTAATTTTCAACAATCAACAAAATCGAGTCATGTTTTTGAAAAAGAAAACAACATCTTTCCATATCTGCTTGTTGAATACAAATCAAAAAAGACCCCTAAAATAGAAGTGATCAAATTCATTTTTTGTATTTGCTCCTGGTTTGATGAGAATTTGGAGTCCCAATCAGACCACAAGTGAATAGTTCCTTTATTATTATTTTGATTTCAGTTATCAGCCATCTTCTTTTCGGAGTCAGTACAAAGTAGCAAATTTGATCATGAATCTGGAACACAACCCTGGCCATAGCAGGCACTTACATTTCGATGAGGGATTTAATTTAATTTAATTCTCTAATTCTCAAAATCTTATTAATATTTCCTATTTCTCACAAACACAGACACACACACATACACACAAAGTGTAACTGCTTTCAACACAGTGGTTTGCCTAATATTTTTATGCTGTCTAGGGTAAAACCTGAACTAGTATTTACTATTATTAAGTCCACTGAAATCTATCAAATCACTGCAACTTGGCCTAATCACTATTTTAGTGGTGATGGTTTTAATTGCATGATAGATCAAATTCAGTCCGAGGAGTTTAATTTGTAAAGGATTCTTTCTGTATGTCATTTTTAGCTTTGAACTCAAGAATGTATTTTGAACTTTCCTAATAATAAGATTCACAAATGCCTTGAGGACAGGCCTCTCATTTCAGCTGAGCAACCTAGAGACTGACAGCTGCAGTTCCAATGGAGAAGGATGCACAGCTGTAACTGCATAGCTTGGTGTGGAAAAAGGTACAGTGGCAGCCAGGCAAATGGGAGGAGATGGAAAACACATGGGAAGGTGATCTTCTTATCCACCCAGCAGTGCAGCTTCTCTGGCCTGGGAAAAACAACACAGGACTCTACATAGTGCATGTAAGCTCTCTAAAGGCTTCATGCTGAGAAGCAGACATTTGGAAGGACCACATGGGGGAAATTACAGCCTTCCTACTGAGTGCATTGGCTCCTAGAATACCAGAAATGTTCACAAAAAGCAAGATGCTGGAAACCCTAACCAGGCAGAGAGCAAAGGCATGCTATTTAAGCACTTACTTCTTCAGTTCCCCTCAGATTCACAGGTTAATGCTCTCTTCACATTCAAGAGAAAAATGACTGTTCAGGGCTCGAAACTGGGATGGAGAAGGAGGAAGATGGTTGCTGGACTTGCCTTAAGCATAATAGTCAAACAGTGTTTGGACTGCTCTCTTAGGAAACAGGAGAGTGGATTTACTTGCCCTACTCAGCCTGAGGCTGTCAAAAATGTTATCTCCTATCCCTCTTCTAGGAAAGTGCTGTCAGCACCAGACTAGCTCTGAAGTTGGCTAGAGGCAATCCCCACCCTTCCTGTGTAAGCTTTTCTCCTGCAAAACAAGAAATACAAGAAACATTAGGAACAAGAGGAACACTGTAAGAGGATACTGTAATGTGACTTGTTGCCAAAGGTTAGGCGAGCGCCAGGAGTGCCTACTGTAATGTACATCTCACAGAGGGCTTGGGCAGAAACAGGGCTTATTCTTGATTTCTTATTACTTTGGTCAGCCACTAAATTTGGCTTCAAAACCATGGGTGGTTCTGGCCATCCACAGTGTTACTACTGTAGGTGCCTGGGAATGTGGGAATCAGAGGATGCACCGGCCAGCTCCAGGCTTTTCTGGCACCTGAACTTGGAGGGTTCAGAGCTGAAGCCCCAAACTCTGGTGTCTTGGATGTTCTACCTAAATCCTGAGACAGTTCTCCAGCGGATCTAGTGTCTTAAAAATTCTTTGACTATAAAGTCATTCAAGTAAAGAGATATTTTAAAGAAAGGGCACTTCACCTCCCTTGGATTCAAACCACTTTGTAGAAAAAACAAAGTTAGGATATGAAACACCTTGGGAAATAAGAATAAAATGTGCCCACTATACAATGAGCCCCCACTAAAAACAAAAAGTTGGCTGTGAAATGGTCATGTTGCACAAGTCAAGGGTAATGCTAGCTTGTCCCTCTTCAGATGCACAGTTCACACATGACAGATCTGAACAGGCTTGTGCTGGGGAGTGGGGGGACTACTTGTTAACTGCAGTGTTTGCTTAAATAGATGACCTTTTTCTCACTTGGCAGGATTTCCAGGTATCAGTTCTTTGTGTAGATAAACTGTTCTTTTGGCAAACTTGGCTCTTCTTTAACAGCTGAAATATTTTGGAACAGATACTGAGCACAACAAAAACCTGAGCATGTCATAAATATAAGTGTAATTTATGGAAGGCACTCCTGGTCAGACTGAGTCAGCTGCCTTTCAGTTTGTTGACTGTGCTAGTTCTAGTGGAAACAAGCAGAAAACACTGACATGCTAACACAGAGTGATGAGAAGGAATAATCTGCGCCTTTCAGCACCAGTGAAAGTAAAGCAAGGCAAGAATCTTTCAACACATTCCTAAAAGGCAAGTGTCTATCTTTCGTGGAGAAGACTGGGGGCTCTGGGGTGTCCTTTGTCTATTATAGATCCACAAGTGTTCTGTAATTCTTTAATTGTGTTTTACTGAGCTCATGTCTGCAGTGCAAGATGTAACCTGTGTTCCACAGCCAGACAAACCTGTTTTTGTTCACTAACAGAGCAGTGAATCACTTCTTTTGAACAGGTTTTGTAGTTTTTTCATCTGATCCTGTGTTTTGTTGGCATGCTTTTCTGATATTGTTGTTACAAATGTGGTTAAATGTCCTTTTCTACAGAATTAATGTAGGTAACATGTGGAAGTTAAGAAATGTATTAATGGGCTGCTATACTGCCTTGAAACTACTTTGTGTACTCATCTGTCCTGCTACCAGGTAGGACAGGGTTAATTTTTGCAGTAGCCAGGAGGGGGCATGGCTATGACCTGGAGGTTTTTCTATACCGCTTCATATCATTGCTGGGAGTCAGGGAGAAGGGGAGAAGGGGTTCTAGTCCAGGCAAGTAGACGTGATGGAGAGAGCCATCAAATATTGTCTATTGTCGGGGAGTTTGTGCATGTGAATCATTTCTTTTCTTGTACCCTCTGTCATTAGTATTGTTTCTGTTACTGTTCATTTTCTTATCTCATTGCTGTTTCCAGTAAATTGTTCTTATCTCATCCTATGATCTTTGCCTTCTGTGCCTCCAATTCCTGTCTCCAGGGTGCTGCAGGGAAGTGGAGGGGGCAGCGTGCGATGTATGGTTTTAGTGGGAGTACTACATTATATCCCATTCCTAAACTATTACAGCCTTATTTGGTGCACAATGAGCAGCACAAAGGGTTGAGATAACAGCACATCTGGTGATTTGGACCTAAGCATTTGTTGCATTAGATAGGGAGCCCCTGGTCACAACGTTGCTGTGGGTGTTCTACCAACCCCTGTCTATATTCCTGTTGGTGTTCCTCGCAGTGTTCTTTCTCAGAGCAGGGAGAGGGATTGCTTTGTTGCTGTACTGTGTGGTATCAGCTTATACCATGACAACATCACAGGCAGTGGGGTTATTTGGGATGTGAATTCAGTGTTGCTCTCCTACCTTTAGCTCAGGTGTTACCTTTGGGAGCCCAGACTATATTCAGTTTGTAGGGCGAAAAGGGGAGGATTATTTTTCCAAGCTTTTCACCCCCTTTTTCTCCCTCAGGCCTATTACAACACCTGTTGAGAATTTTTCATTTCCCTTGGATGTTTAGGAAAGCATGTCCTTCTTTTCTAGGTCTGCCACATCCCCTTAGTGCTGTCCACACCATATTTAGAGTTACAGAAGAGATTTTTGGGGAAGCCTTTCAGAGATCTGCCCCGAGGGAGGATAGTCATGAATGGTATGGGATGTGAGAGGAATGGGCTAACATTTGGAAGACTTCTCTCCTCCACTGATTTGGAAGTTAACCCCTGAAAATCTACAGTACCCTGCGTCAGAGCCTGGAGGGATTGACGTCTCAAGACATTTTGGGATGTCTACGTGTGTGTGAGGGAGCAGGCTGGGCCTTACTCTTGTCAGGCAGTGGACTGCCCCCAACCCCAGAGCCTGTATCCCAGCCTGGCAGAGCTGCCAGCCACTGGCACACTGGAGTCAGGGCTCCGCTCCTCCCTCACGCAGCTCCTGAGGGGCTGAATGAAGGCCCAGGGATATTTAAGGCTGAGCACAAGGGCAGTGCACCTTCCTCTTGGGGTCTGAACACTGCTGGAACCCAGGAGTTGGTGGGTATATGCATGCTTTTCTATATCTTTTCTCTTTCTCTCCTTCTGATTCCCTCTTCTTGGAATATTTTGAGTAACTTACCATTCAAGGGTTTTAAAGTTCGCTAAGTTGAATGGGCCAAATTAATGCTGTGAGAAGTGTTTTGTGTTGACTGGATGTTGCAGCAAACATTTTGCCAAAGTTCCTAGACTTTTCTATAGTTTGCTGGTACACTTTTGTCTTGTTTTGACCTCTTGAGAATATCTAGACAGTATTTCTCCAGTGTGTTTAACCTGGAGTACACTGGGTACCCACTGTAAACCCCTTTCAGCAAGTCATTTGGGGCCTTACATCCTGTTAGAGTGATAAAAAATGTGAAAGAAAAATGCTGTGTCAGCTCCAGAGAGGCACGAAGTTATGCAACATGCTGGGCCCTGGCTACTATGCATTGGACACTGCTCGTCACTATACGGCACCCTCATGGAGAGAAGGAAGAAAGCAAACCAACAAGGCACCAAGGCCACTCAAACTGCAGCTGAACCAGAGGAACAGCCCATGACAGCAGCTGTTGTCCCTATATAGAAGAAAAAATTCAAGAACAGTTCTCATTGTGAGGGATGAAGAGGAAGCAGGGCCTTCAGAACAGGAGGAAGAGGCAGGGCCAGAGATAATCACCTGATCCTTACCCCTGGGTGATCTGCAAGATATGCAAATAGATTTCAGATGCCAATTGAATGAACCCCAAGTGACCTGCCTGCTCTGATGCTGGGATATCATGGCCCACAATATGAAAATAGCTGGTAGTGAAGCAAAGCAACTGGGATTCCTGTCCTGGGGTGTGGACATTGAGAAGGAAATTAGGAAGAGGACAGAAACTCTCAGCCTTTAAAGGTGACTCCTGCCATGCATGAGGGAAAGATATGATCAAGGATGATCTAATAATGCACCCAAGCAATTGGAGCACATTGGAGAAATGTATCCAGTACTTGACAGAATTAGCTGTGCTGGAGGTAAGCTATGAGGAGTCAAATAATGAGCAGTCAGTCCCCTGTGGATCCAGATGAGGTCCAATGTACAAAATCCGCGTGGCAGAAGTTTATAAGGAAGGCACCATTCTCGTGCACCAGCTCAATGGCATTGATGTCAATGAAAGAAGAACAAACAGTAATTAAGATGACTACCTGACTCTGGGAATATAAAGATCATGTTTTGCCACCCTAATGGCACGTACCTTAGCTGTTGGAAAACTGTCCAGGTCATCAGAGAAGAGGCGCAAAATATATGTGGACTTGTGATCAAGGAGTGGACTTAACCACAGACATTGTCCCCCAGTTATCCATAACGGTGAAACATGTGCTGCAATCAAGAAGGCCAAGTGGGTAAAGCCTCTCTGGTGTGGTGGATGATGGTCAAAATATAAATATGGGAAGCCTGGCAAATTGATTACATCACACTGCTACAAACCTGCCAAGGCAAGTGCTATGTGCTCACAATGGTGGGAACAGCCACTGGATGTCTGGAGACCTATCCCATGCTTCACACCTAGAGCCACTACCTGGAACACCATCCTGGACCTTGAGATGTAAGTTCTGTGCCAACGTGGCACCCTAGAAAGAATTGAGCTGGACAATGGGACTCATTTCAAAAATAGCCTCATAAATAACCTGGGCCGGAGAGCACAGTAGTGAGTGGGTGCATCATATTCCCTATTGTCCTGGTTTCAGCCAAGGACAGGGTTAATTTTTTTGCAGTAGCCAAGAGGGGGTGTGGCTGAGAGGGCATGGCCAGGACCCAGATGTTATTTGATACCACTTCAGGTCATTGCTGGGGGTGGGGGAGAGGAAGGGAAGGGACTATTTGGCTTCTGAGAAGAAGGGTGTGGCTTCTGGTCAGGAAAAAATGTGGCAGATGGAGTGGTCGGGGTAACCTGGCAGAGGTCCTGAGCCAGAGAGAGTGGTGGGGTGGCACCGTCTGCAAGTTGGGCTGGATCACATTCAGTGAGTATTTTGCATGTGAAGTGCTCTTTCTTTTTTATGTATACTTTTGATATTAATATTCTTGCTGTCACTGTTCATTTTCTTATCTCATTACGGTTTCCAGTAAATTGTTCCTATCTCAGCCTGTGACTTCACCTCCAATGCTCACCTCCATCCCACTGCAGCAGAAAGGGGGAGGAAAAGGGGGAGTGGTCTGGTTTGGGAAGGTCTCAGTGGGGGCACTGAATTGAAGAGTACCATTCCTAAATCATGACACCTGACACGTATTGCACACCAGCCTCTGGAGAAACTGAACAGTACAATGGACTGTCAAAAATCTCATGGAAAGCAATGGGACCTTTGAAATCTTCAAACATTGGGATCTGCATTTAATGAAGGCTACCTTGTTAATTAACACTAGACTCCACCCTGCACTTGATCCTACTCCATCCTGCTGTCTGTGATGAAGATATTGAAGAGCACTGGTTCCAGAAGAGAGCCCTGGGGGACACCACTCATCACTGACCTCCTAGACACAGCCATTGACCACAACACTCTGACTGCATCTATCCAGTCAATTCTGTATCCATGTCTCTCCGGTCTGGAGATAAGGATGTGATGTGGGTCTGTATCAAAGGCATCACAGAATTCTAGACAGAAGACATTTGTTGGCCTTTCCATGTCAGCTGTTGCCATCACTCCATCACAGATCACCAGATTGGTCAGGCACAATTTGCCATTAGTAAAGCTTTTCTGACTGCCTCAGGTCACCTCCTTGTCTTTTATGTGCCATCGTGTAGCTTCCAGGAGGATCTGCTCTGTGATCGTCCCAGGCACAGAGGGGAGGCTCATTGGTCTGTAGTTCTCCAGATCTTCCTTTCTCCACTTTTTAAAAATGGGAGTGATGTTTCCTTTTCCCAATCCATGGCATTGTGACTTCGCATGACTGTGCTGACTTTTCAAATCTGATGAGATTGGTTTGGCAGCAACATCAGTCTGTTGGCTCAGGACCCTGGGGTGTATCTCATCAGGTCCCATAGTCTCATGGCTATTCAGTTTTATCAAGTGATCCCAAACCTGCTCTTCACTCGTAGTGGAAGGGACTTCACTCCCCCATATCCACACAGAGGATCAAGGATTTGAGACAAGTGGGAAGGGTGACTGCCAGTGAAGACTGAGGCAAAGAAGTCATTGAATACCTCATGTTTTTCCATATCAGTCACCACCAGTTCATCCTTCTTGCTTATCATGGGGTACATTCTCCTTGGCCTTTCTTCTGTCACCTGTGCACTCACAGATCTCTTCTTGTTATCCTTCAAGTCCCTTTCCAAGTCCTGTTCCAACTTTGCCTTTGCTTTCCTGTCCTGACCTCATCCTTACACATTCAGACTGTATCCCTGTACTCTCCCTAGGTCACATCCTCTGCTTTGACTGGCTGTGCATGTCTTTCTTACTCAGTTTGAGAAGCAGATCCTTGCTCCACCATGCCATTTTCCAGCCTGCCTCGCTCTATTTCCTACACACTGGGAATAGAGAGAGAGCTCTTGTGCTGTAAGAAAAGTGTCCTTAAACAGCTGCCAGCTCTGATCAACCACTGTGTCTTTGAAGACAGTTTCCCAGGGGATGTCATTCACCAAGTCATTAAAACGCTGGAATTTCACTCTTCTAAGTTCAGGGTTCTGACTTTGCTCCTCTCCAAGCTTCTGCTCATTGAGACTCCAAACTTGACCAGGCTTCAGCCACTACATCCTAGACTGCCTTCAACCTCAACTCCTTTAATGAACTCATCCACACTGGCAAGCACCAGCTCCAGGATCACCTCACCTCTAGCTGGTTTCTCTAATACCTGGACCAGGAACTTGTCCTCCAAGAGTCTCCTGGATTGCTTGCAGCTGGCTGTGTTGTTTTCTCAGCAGACGTCTCGGTGGTTGGAATCCCCCATTGGGATGAACCTTGGGAGTGCAATGATACCTGTATCCAAAGAAAAAGGTCTCTTTAGCAGGCTCCCCCCCGGTCAGGCAGCCTGTAGTAAACCCCCACCACATTTTTGGTCCTCTCCTTGGTTTTCACCCACAGCCTCTCAGCCTGTTAGTCTGGTTTTTAGAGGCAGCTCTTCACAATCTATCCCATCCTAAACTCAGATTGCAATGACCCTGCCTCTCCTTCCTAGCCTATGTCTTCTGAAACATTTGTAGCCCTCAATTGCAATGCTCCAGTCCTGTAATTTGTTCCACCATGCTTCCATGACAGCAATTAGGTTGTGATTTTCCAAAAGTACCAAGATTTCCAGTTCCTCTTGCTTTTAACCCATGAAGTGTACATTGCTGAGGAGGCACTTCATCTGGGACGGCAGTCTCTTCATCTTTTGGGAGGAACCCTCTCCAATTCCTTTGGGATGATCTACAGGTGTTTTCCTCCTGTTTCCTAATGTGCTGTTGTTTTCTAGTTCCTTACTGACACCCAGTAGAGCACCCTCTTCCCCTGCTAAATCTAGGTTCAAGCCCTATTAATAAGTCCTGCCAGTTTGCTCCCCAGAACACTCATGCCCCGCTTAGTCAGGTGTGCCCCATCAGCTAAGATCCCTTGTCTCTTGAAGGCATGTCCCAGATCAAAAAACCCAAAGCCCTGAACAGACACTGGTCTTGTTATTCAGCCTGTCACTTGTCTAACTCTGCCTGGGTCCCAGTCCCCATCTTGGGAAGAGAGAAGATAATACTATCTGTTCTCCAGATTCTTTCAACATCTTTCTGAGACATGTGAAGTGCCTCATAAGGGGTATTTCAGAACCTCTTTGTCATGGCATCATTTGATCCTACATGAAAGAGTAGGAGTGGATGATAGTCTTCAGCTTTTAGCAGGCTATCCTCTTTATGACATCCCAAATGCCAGCTCAAACTGCATTCTGTAGGCAGCAAACTGCTCTAGAGAGGTTATGAGGATGAAAAACAGCTGCTTCCATGCCGCTCGGTGATATGTCAACAATAACTAACAACCTCCATGTTTTTTTGGTGGCACTTGTTCTAACTTTATGTAGGATGATGTTTTAGGGTGGAATAAAATGTTCTGGTTTATATATTTTAGTCTGGACTACTTCTCACATTATTAAAAAAAAAATAAAAAAGATGGTTTGGCTCAATTTTGCCTCATTTGCTTACAAAAATGGTGTCAGGAAGCCAAATTTCGGGTGCAATCCTGATAGATGACATCTATATGTTAGAGGAATGGTTTCTTCAAAGAATGCCTGATTCTGTTCATTCTCATTCTGGCAAGATCTCTTCATCTAACCCAGGGTAGCTTTACCTGTGTGAGATGTCAGGATTAGGTTCTGCTATTAACTGCACTTCCAAGCTGCCTGCCTGAATCCAGTTTGTATTCTGTTGGCTTGTATTCTGTTGTTGGCTTGATGCTGCAGCTACAGAACACTGTATAACACAGGATTTCATCCTTTGGTTGATTGTTTTATGAACCTTTGTTAAAAATCAGCATTTATGTCCTGATTTAGAGTCTACTCCATATTCTGCATATCTTCTGCATAACTCATGCAGAGAATGTACTGTAGTGTTGCAAAGAATGACTAATTTTTTCTCTATTGTGATGACTCACTATTTGTTGTTCTAAGAAACAGGCTTCTCAAATGATATCTCTCAAAGTCCTTTTTCTTTTTTTTAAAATCTTTTCATATTTACTATTTATCAGTCTAGGCAGATAAAATAATTTTAAAATTTTCATATAAATTTTCCTACAGTATCTTCCCTTAAATATTGTCTGTAGAATTTTTACCTCCTACATGAACATTTAAGATAAGATCATTCAAGTATGTAACACAATGAATAATTTAACATTTGAAAGACATATTCTCTCAATGCTACAATTAAAGCACAGTTGCTCCTTACATTTATATGCAAAGAAATTTTTTGTCTAATCCTGTTGATTAATCACATCTTCCTTTTTTTCCACTGACTAGCTGTCTAAATTTACATGCTTTTTGCAATTACCTTAAGCACAGACCTAGAAACTTCTGTTCTTATAGCTGCCTATAGGTAATTAATCACAGAAACAAACAGCTAGGTGTTGATCCTTTAGTAAAATTTGGGTAATTTATTTCTGTATTTTGTATTTCCTTTGAACTGTTTCATGTCTGAGACCTGCAGCAGAGATGTTTTGGTATGCAGATTTTTCTTCTTTTCAAAGCCCTGTAGTTTTTCCTCCATTTTGTGGTACACAGAGAAGTTTACTGTTCACTAAGAAAATGTAATAAAATTATTGTATCTTTTGGCAATGTCAGCTACTTTGAACAACAGAACTCTTTTGAAAACACCAGCCAGCAGAACATTCTTGTGGCGCATGCTTCAGTTTTGTGAAATGATTGTTTTTGTTTGCTTTGGGTTGGATCAGTGATTGTAAGTACATTTTTTAAATTGCCTTGTCATAACTTATTTTCTTTAAATAATTATATTTTTAATGTGTGTGTGCCTTATGATGCTCAAATTGGCTGCATCATTTACTCCTGGTGAAAAGACCTACAGATCTAAAATGTACTGTGTCTCTCTGTTAGATGGATATTGGCATGCATTTAACTTTAAAAATCTACCCCCTTGGTAGCTATGACAACTTGTGACAGATTCTGGGGTATTACAAGCAAATATGAAAGGTGGTGAATAGCACAGAGGCTTAGAAGAATTTCTCTTCAAGGCTAGCTACTGTCTGTTACCCCACTGAATTCCTTTACAGCCAGGATAGTGAAGGCACTTTGCAAATACCTCAAACTTGTTCACATCCCAGCTCTGTTTATGTGCAAGAGACTGCGAAGAAACAAAAGAAGTCAAAGAATATAAGCATTATGTGAACCAGTATTTTTATTTAGGGTCCTTGATTGCTTTTCTGGATACATCTTCATCTTTCATGTGTGAGGCTCTATTTTCTGTAAAGGACCCAAATGTGGACTGCAGGTTATGGGAACCTCATTGTTCGTCGGGGCATGTATCTCCTTCCTCCTCAGCTGCTATTCAAGTTCAGGATTTGAGGATGGAAAAATCTTGAAGACAATCTTACAGTCTTCACAGAGTGTCAGTGCCCTTCATATGTTGAAAATGAGGAGGAAAGGTTTGTTGACCTCCAGCATGTGACCCAAGGTCTTTGTGGCATTTATGATCATGGAGAGAAACTGCAGAGCATGAATGCAGAACCCACTAGAAAGTTCTCTCCACAATTCAGCTCTTTCTTGGGTTGTTTCTGGCCTGGAAAAAGACATAGTCTTGCTGCCTATGCTTGTCCTCAAGACTGATTTCTGCTGCTTGGGAATACAGAAGAACCCTAGAAGGCTGATCAGCTTGGCCTTCACTTCCTTCCAGGACAAACAGCTTTATTTTTGCTATTTAGAGACTTTTTTGTTTGGCAGTGCTTTAAGAGACAGGAGGAACAATTTAACCTTGAAATACAAAACACTTGTTTCATGTGTTTCTCCTGGAAGTCTTATGGAAAACCAGAAGGCAATGCCCAATAGGATTAAATCCACTACAGAAATGAGAGGCAGAGGAGAGAAGAGAGAAAAGGAGGCAAGAGGAGAGGAGACTAGAGAAAGGAATGGACTGGCTTCTTTGAATAAGTTGCTAAACTGTAAGCAGTGTGTATCTATTGAAGAAAAATAACATTGTGTGCTAGCTTTCTTTGTAAGGCAAGACTATTATCAAGTGTGTCTTCATTAGCTGGAGCTTCTTAGACACACCAGCAAGCCACACAAAATAAAGTGGGCCAAATTACCTCAGTCTGTGGAGTCAGCCACAAGCTGATGGAGTCATCCTAATCATTGGGAATCACCCGATGAAACTGAACCAGCAGCTCCAAAAACAGCCAGGGCCTGTAGGTGTGTACAGTGGACTGAGGCGAGGGATCAGGAGGTGCAAGGTAGCGCGGAACAGCACAGAGTATCTATTGCTACAAACCAAGCAGTGTTAGCATGGTAAAGGGAAAGTTTAAGGAGAGGGTTGATTTAGGATAATGAGACTGCTTAGTAATAATTCCAGAGCCTCCTCTTGTGCTCCAAGGGCTACAGTGTCAAAGAATCACAATGTTTATTTAAGAGTTGCAGAAAGGAACTGGTGTGGTTTGTATCGTGGTCTGTAAAGTTTATGACTGGTTGTGAGCATTCCTGGCGAACTGGCAGGAAACCTGCATGGCCAAAGTGCTTGTTGCCCGTATGCTCCTGTCTTTCCAATCTACTCTTCCGAATGGAACATAAAAAAAAAAAATCTATAAAAAATATCTCGTATATCACTCTCAAGTGTGATCTGTACAAATGGAAGCTTGTACTTCCTGGTTGCATACAAGGCTGTACGGATGGCAGGGGGACTTTGCTGGGAAAATTTCTTTATATCTGCTTCTGCTTTTCATGTTGTCTTCTACAACATTTTAAAATATTTTGTGAGCTGAGGAGGATCAAAACATTGAATAAGGCCAGGGGTATGAACACTTAAAAATATTTCAGTGGAGAAAATACAAGCTGTAGACATGCCTGAAATAAACATGCCTGATGGACTGGATGTTCTTTGAGTGCACCCTAAATTGGCTCTCAAAAGTGAAATACCAATAACCTTACTTGGAAGACAAAGGTGTATATCACAGAGGAAATAACAGTAACTTCTTACAAGACCAACAGATGTTTTAAAATCAGGTGTCTGTTCTATATTTGACTTCTTTCATTCTTTTCCCTGCACCTTTCAAGTTTCATTAATAAAATCATAAGATAGAAAGATGGAAGCAAAAGAACAAAATATTACTGCTCATGCCATTAATAATATTTTTTTCCAGCATGTACCACATTCTAAGATTTTGCTTCTGTGTTTGGTATCTTCTTGGCAGCCCATTTCCAGTCTAATTTAGGATATTCTAACATAGCCCTAGTTTACCATCTTTGCACTCCTCTGAGTCAGCTCAATCTGCATCTCAATACTCACTTAGGTTTTGGGTACTGTGGATGTCATCATGATATCCCATGTGTTTATGTGTACCGCGGGATAAATCAATTCTCAGTGTACTGCATATATTTCTTCTGCTAATAAAAACTAATTCCATATGCCCACAACAAAACCCCACTATCTCATCAAAATACTGGAGGAAGTCTGCATTGCTCTAATATTTTTTCTTGTCTAGAAGAGAGCTTTGAAGTTGCCATCTATGTATCCAGGTTTTAAACATGCATGCTAACTGCCCAGAATTAATAAAATTAGGCTTATTACTCACATTTTGTTGCTAAAGGCATTTCTTTTTATGGCATATACTCATGAGTCTTATTATAGCACTAAATGCAGGAAGTGATAATTTTACCTTTTATCCAATATTGCATCATTTTATCATCCAATTAAAGTCCATATGTCCCGGTTGAATCTACGATATCTGAATAGAAGATGCCTACCTTTCAGCCCACACTGTCTCTGATAGCCAGTGATACACATCTTTGTAAATTATCTTGAAGGAAGTTATTTTTTTGGTGCTTCTGAATTAATAACTTTTAATTATTTTCTCTTACTGCTAGGAAAAGATCTTGAAGAGAAAGCCACCCTCCTTCACTTTAGGGGTCCAAAACACAATGGGGAATTTTCTTATCAGAAGTCTTTCCCCTACTTACTCCTATGATTAACTTTCGTCTCCTGTATCAGGCTTATTAGGTTCACTGCTGTGTTTTGAAATTATGTCCGTGGTCCTTTCACAGAATTAATTATCACCTCTTTGCCTCTGCATATGGTCTGCAAACTCTACCCTTTCTCTGCGGTTTGAAATAACAACATTTTCAAATTAATTTTATATAAATGCTTTTGTGATAACTCAAAATCCAATGACTTTTGTTAATTCTCTTGTGCTTTGAAGTCCTGCTTTTTCCTATTTGTGAAGAAAAAGAAGGCTTAGTATTGTTTGGGAACTGGGAGTTGTTGAAGAGGTTGCTGGATCCTGTGGCCAAATTGAAAAGGAAGAACCTGGATTACAGTTTGGATTTTGTATTTGTCTCATTGTTCTTGGTCCTCAAAATGTTATTTGGTTGGTTTTTTTGTGGTTTATATTATAGAGAACAACACAAAAACAATTCCTCCAACCATAACCATAAAAAAACCAAGGTAAAATATTTTAATCTAAGGTTTTTCTTCCCTCAAAGATAAAAATTTGATAAAAATTTCCAGGAAAACTTCATTATATTGGTGCTAATACTTTTCTTTAGGAAAAGACTGAAGTGCGACTAATATAATACTTGTGTTTTAACTTTGAATCTTGGTGAAAATTAAATGCTTAGAGAATGAGAGAACTTTCAGCAGAGTTCTTAAACTTTGAGGGGAATTTCAACTGAAATGCAATATAATTGTAAATGAAATTGGGAAAACAGAGTAATTTTCATCTTTCTATACAAATTGATGGAATTTTTAGAGCCTATTGGAGTTAGGCAGAAAATTTAGTGGGATCTGGACACTTTAGTTCATTTGGTTCCCCTGAAAATGCAGTTAATACTGTTTGTCCTGTACGAAATATTTAAGGACTTCCTGTACCAGAATAACAAAGATGCAATATCTGTATTTAGCCCGGAATGAGTTCAACTGGATCTCAGCCCACCTCTCTCCCTCTAACAGATTCGGGGGACATCTTGAAAACCCCATAGGGTGAATTCTCTTGTTTCATAAAGCAAGGTAATAAAAAATGCCATGGTATCTTAGCAAGTGTTTTTTTTCTTTCAGCAATCCTGCACTTATTTTTGCCTCTTAAAAATACTTGGGAATATGAACAGGCAAAAGATGCGGTCATGGAGACAGCACTGGCTGCATCCAGCCAAGATGTACTTGCCAGATAGTCGGTAAGTTAGTCATTAGTGCAATTTTGTATCTTGGATAACATCAGCCTAAAACAATTTGGAGCAGTTTAGCCATGTCAGGTGTTAGGGTTAGGGACATGCTCGTGTCCTTTGCTACCACTCTAAAAAGGCAGTTTGCTTGCTCTTCAATGTTAACTAGTTATCAGTCAGCTATCAGTAGATATTTGTCAGTAGATTTTACAAAACTTTAATTTAACACATCTGTTATGTCTGCACTGGTGCAGTTATCCATTAATCTGGCTTAGATAATTATTGCTGTTTCCTTATTTATACTCTCTGGATCTGCTGTACTTGTCCTTTTCTAATAGATTGAAAATCAGAGCTGGAAAGGAGAGGTCACTGTTGCTTACACATTCCTTCCAAAGTGTACAATTCTTCCTTCATACAAAATGGTTAGCTTCATGTTACTGCTGTCTAGCTGTTCAGATGTGCTCTTTCTCCATTATCTGTCATGCTTATAATAATTATCCCCATAAACTGTAACAAAAACTTTTACAGCGTTTAATTGTGTCACTTTCATTCCTTTAACGACTCAATCCATAAGATGCCAGATGTTATCCACCTGCCAGAACTTAAACTAACCTGATCTCTGCCAATCAAGTACTTTATTCAGTTTTCCAATCTGTTTGCCAAATTATTTGTAGGCATTTTTTATATTGAAATAACTTGGCAAATGGCAACAGGCTCACTGGTTTATCTTCATTAGAGGTGACAGTATTTCCATCAGATTCATTGAGTTTTAACTGCCCTTGTCTTAAAAAACATCATTAAAGATTCTAAACAGCTTAGAAGATGATATTACTTCCAAAAGCTTAAAAATCTCAGTTGGGAATCCATCTGTGCCTGTAGCCTTTTTTCCTGTTGACAAATACTTAATTAACTGGCTAATTTCCTGATGCAGAATTTCTGTCTCCTATCTAAGCTGCTACATCTAACTTGGAAGGGATTCTCCTATCAGGAGTGATTCAGAGAGGTATTTCTCTTAGTGGAAAAAACACAATCTTTGTGCAATATGTAAGTTTAGTCTGAAGGCCTCAATGTTAGCCTAATTCTTTCTTGTGCTGTACTTTCATGGTTGCTTCATATTAAAGTTCTCAACTGCAATTGTTTCTTTCTAATCTGTCAAGTCTGCTTTATTATTTTTCCAAAGAAATATCTCCATGTGAATAGAATAAGAGGCTTGCTCTCAGTATTTTTTGATGTTGCTGATCAGTTTTGCCCTCTTTTTTTTTAGATTAATCAGTCACATCAAATAGTAAAGAGCCATTTTAAATGGCATCTGTGATGGAATACTTGAAACACATTGCTAGGTTTCTAAAAATAGTATCCTGGACTTTATGCAGAAGTAGAGGAAATCAAGCATGGATAAGCTGAGATGGAGTCACATGTAGATTTATAAGTCTAGTTTACAACCTGTGTGAGAGTAGTAACTATCAGGAATAAGTTAAAATTAATTCATGGACAAGTGAGTGTGAGCTATGGTATCTGGATTATAAGGCTCTGTTGCCATTTTTGGCAATGTTTCTTCATAGACAACATTCCACTGTTTTGGGCTGCAAAACCTGATCAAATTGCTTATAACTATGGTGTCTCATCTTCTTCATGAGGAAAGGAAGGATCAGAAAAGGTAAGAGTGGATCCTGTTAAGCTCGAAGGAGTATTGTGAGTCTTAGCTTTTCCATTAGTGCTTAGCAAAGTGGTTTGAAATCTTTGACTAGAAGGTGGCTCTAGAATGAAAACTACTCAGGATGAGTTTTGGTTCTAATGTTTGCACATCCCATGCTGAGAGAACAGTTGTATTAACTCCTAGTGATATTAATGAAAATAAACCCAAGTGATTAAGTTTTAAAACAAAGGGCAAAGGCAACATCAGAAATCAGTGGTTCAAATACAGTCTTCCAGTATTTTGGCAGATTGCACCAAATCTTCGGGGATTTTGATTGTGCAAAGAGCGATGTAGAAAGGCTGGCACTGTTCTGATCATTGCTGCCAAGAGAACAGAAACTAGAGAACAGCTTCAAGTATTAACCACGTCTTTCTTAATTTCTCTCGTATCTAAGAACTGATTTGTGCTTGGAAGGTTAGATGAAGAGATGGAAGCTGACAACAGCCTGCACATCAGGGGATGTGGCATTCTTGCATTAACCTTTGAGATTTTGTGTCCAAAGAATTGTGGATGCAATTAAGATGCAAATTCAAGGAAACAGTATACTGTAGTTGGGGGAATCCAGTAAATACTTCTCAGATCAGCTAATTTTTCTTTTATTGCTGACTTCATTTCTCTCTTTACATACAGGTATGGTGTACTTTTTCTTTCAAACAAACAGCAGTGTTTTCCATAGTGGATTGAATTGGCTTTCAGAAGTAACTGCAGCAATGCTTTTGTCTTTTCTAATAGTTCTAGCTTTGCTTTCCAGGCCTGTGACTGGACTACAGCACTGAAAAAGGGCCCCATGGCAGGAACACTAAAGATTCCAGCCGTGCCAGAAGGAGAGTGGAGGTCATTGGGCAACCCTCAGCTGCTGGGAGAGCGTGTGCTCATTGCAGCACCAAATCTGCTTCTTCTCTTGACATGCACAGATCAGGGACAGTCCTTGGGTGCTTACCTGGGACACTGCTGTTGGAGCCAAACATCTGTAAACACCACATGCATGTGCATGCATGCAGGTGCACAGGGACCATATGGAAATTGCATTCTTTCTCCATCCTCATTTTCTACTGAGGGTCGTCTTCAGGAGAGGCTGCCATTGTCTTTCAAATAATTACAAACCAAGCAAAACCAAGCGTCATGGCATTAGACCTCTCTCTTTGACTTTGTTTCAAAATGATGAACTGGAAATCTTCTGTCCCAACATCTGTGTGAACTTCTGGATTTTCAAGTTGGTCTGAACACACTGCTGTTGCCCTTGCTCTCCAGAAAATGTCATAAATTTTTTAAAGAATAAAAAGAAAGACATTTCCCAAGAAAAGTATAAACATTCAGCAGAAATATGCTGTGGCCTCTTTCCACAGTGAAGTCAGAGGAAATTGGGATTTCACCCCTCTGACCTCTTTCAAGGAAAAAATGTGCCCAACCCATATAACTACATTTTGGTGTCAGCCTTCAACAAAGTCAAAAAAAAAAAAGAGATATGAAGATTCCCTTCCCCTTCCTTCTGAGCATGAGTTTCAATTCAGAACAGGAAAAAATGCTGGTATCATTGTGTCATCATTGTATGAGAGAGAACTATTTTTAATTTTTTGAAGTTCCTTCTTGGAGGCATGTAAATATGACAGCCTATTTAAAAAGCCCAGCAGGGAATTCTCTGAATCCACACACCACGGTTAGTTCACAGGAAAATATGTATTTCTTCTAGTGCACCCATAGCTGTATTTTAAAATCTAGGTGCTAAGCAGACGTGTGTTTAACCAGGCATCTTGTCCGTGCTGCTTGCTCTTAAGGTACAAGTGGCACAAGCCACAGTTCAATGACATTCCAGTCCCACATGAACAACTGGTTTCTGCCAAAATAGAAATATGCTGTTAATTTTCCTTTGTGACAGCATCGCTATGCTGTCATCCCACTTGACATCTGATACATACCCAGGCAGACTTAATGCTTTAAAATACTAGGCATCAGTGAAAATAAAGACAGGGTGGCAGGGGGGGGCTGTCTGACAGCAGGATGGCAACCCTCCAAGCTCTTAAGGCCAGTCCCTGGCAAACAGTGAGCAGCTTTGTTGTAAGACCAAGCAGGACAGGCCCAAGGCATGCATTTGTCTCATGGAAAGGCATTGCAGCAAGTCAGGCGAGGGGCTGTTCCGGTCAGGAGGAGATGCCACTGAAAGAAGACACCAAATTCCCTGTGTTATAAAGGAGCAGGACAATGCAGAGGCCAGCACTGGTGGGGCAAGGAGCAGGCTAGAGAAATGAGGAGAGCAGGAAGTCTCTGATGCGAAACAGCGTGCCACTTCAGAGATCCATGGCCACTCAGATGCCATCTCTCTAATGTGCCACCGTGACTTGGTGTTGTCTCAAGAGGTGGTCAGGGAAAAAATATGTCTGTGACAGAACTGGTGTGGTATTGGGGCAGAGTCTGAAACATTGGGACCTCCTCCATGGCCTTGGGATGGGGCTGCACTAATGAAGTGTATCTGCTGGCAGACAGCGAGGTGTGTGCCCAGCCTTTTCCTGAAGGTCTCCTCCATGATTTGAGAGCAGAGCCCGTTTCACACTAGAGTTACCAGCAAATTGTTGACTAGTGTAAATAAGGTCAAATTTTGAAGAATCAATCAGAATTCTGTGGCTAAATTGTCCCTCTTGTTTTTAATTATATGCGAATATAGGTACTTTAATAGTACATGAGAATTACACGCATGTGTTCTGGAGTTCTGCTCTCCATTACTAAAGATGTCATTTGCTTCCTGACTTTCCTTTAAACTTCAGAATCATTTATAAGGGGTGTGGAAAAGCCACAAAACTCAGGATCTTTACTGAAAATAGAGTCCTTATGTCTTCTCCTGATAAGGGCATCTTGCAAAAATATCCAGTGGCAAAGCTTACAGCTGAATGTCTGTGTCCCAAGTGTGATGGTACCGCAAACCACAAATAATAATCCTAGAGAATAAGGGAGGATAATAATACTTTCCATGCATTTCTTTCTGCTTTCCCTTTGTAGGCTGATGTCATCATTATGAATTGTCAGTTCCAGGGATCACACTGTAGTGGCAGAAGCTAATTGTTCTTTGGATTTGTCCTTCATTGTAGAATTTTATGAGTAAGTTTGTAAGTGAATTTGAACCTTATCTGAGTCACTTGGGTTTGTGCCCTCGTGCTGCTAGCTTTATTCCCAGGTTAAAACCAGCCATCTAATAAAAGTCCCTGCTTCCAAAATTAGCTAAGGGGCACTAAGAAAAGCATTTGACACTGTAAAATGGAGAAGGAAAAGTACAGTAGAGGCAGCCTTAGGTTTTAGAAATGCTTTTATTGTATTATTGTCAGCTTTTCCAAAAGCTGCAGTGGCCTCTGATGACCTGTCTGCAAACAGTTCCATTGCAAAGAATAATAGGTGAGGCCATCCTTTGTCAGCTCTCTTTCAACATGCTCTCAGAAAAATAGCAGAATGTCTCATCAGACAAAAGCAAGGAGAAGTATAAAGGAATGTTACCAATAGACACTAGTGTAATTGCTGGATGGGGATGATACTGCTTATAATTCTGATTTTCCTGCAGTTGTCTTCAATCCCAGCAGCCTCATTTTCAGCAGGATCCAAACCTAGTACTATTCAACACTTTTCCCTTTAGTATACGAGGTAATTTACCATTTCAGTTGGCCTTACAGTGACTGAAATATTTAGGGGATTTGTGTAGTGACAGAAATAGATAAGATGTTTGAAGCAAATGGCTTAGCTCTGTTTCGGAAAATCTCCATGGGATTTAAGAGGATGCACTGATGTAATACAATTGGTGGTTTTATTAAAATTCTTTCTGTATAACATGTAGGGTAAAAGTATAGCCTATTCCCATTGCAAAGTCCTCCCCATCTCCTAACCCTCCCCTTCCTGAATGAATTAGAAATCTGTCTAGAGAGGTAAATAATACAACAACAATGAAAACAGCAATATTTTGAAAATCTATTTAACGTCTGTGTACAGTTGTTCATAGCTGTGAAAATTGCTAACAACCTGATTCCACAGCTAAAGCTTGAGACACCTTCATAGGAACACAGGATCATTTAAGTAGGGAAAGGCCTTTCAGATCACTGAGTGCAACTGTTAACCCAGCTCTGCCAAGTCCACCACTAAATCATATTCTTAAATGACACGTCTACCATTGCTTAAAAAAAAATGTCAGAAGTAGCTGATTATCTGCTTGTTTATATACTATTTCTATCTTGCTTAATGACAATACACAAATGCAAGTAAGAATGCTGACAGTCAATGTAGTACCATATCTAAGTACATCTGTGTCTATGTGCAGGTGTCAATAGGAACATCTGCATTCAGTGATATGGAACAAGATTGCCCACAAACACTGGTAAATTATTTTTTTTATTATTATTATGGACGCATTCTAAAGCACCCAAAAAGCTAAGAAACACCAAAAAAAGGAATGTTGCTGGAGTAACCTTAATTTGGTTTCATGGTGTGTCTTTACTACAAAGGGAACTCTTTGGGAATTTTTCTACACACTGTTTTTGTCAAAAACTCCAGTCTGTCAAAACCCAAACAATATACACATTTCAGTTTTGACATAACTTTTCTAAAGTCTAGACTGGAATCTTTATGATTAGAAATTTAATTTAGGGCTGGTTCAGACCAGTTTTGTGAACCTGGCTTGTTCCACAAGGAAGCCCTAACTAGGCAACATCTAAGTGACTTCCCAGGCTGGGCAATTATGGTTTTTTCTCAATTCTTGTTGGTCTTCTGACTTGAGGCAGTAAGACTATGCTGCAGAAATGCTGTATGCTCAGAGCTGTAGCTGTAGTTAGTGGAAGATAAGCTTTGAAAATACAATGCTAAATAATCATAAGAAAGGTTGCAGACATTTGAAATTGCTTACCAACTTTTAATGTCTCTGCCTCACTTCTTAAACTGTGAAATGATTCATTAACATTTGTGTATCATTGCAGCGCTGTTATGGTAAGCACTACAGAAAAGCCCTTGAGGAAATTTCATGTGTTTTCTTCAGAGTAGGCTTGAATAGTGTTAAATAAATAACACATTAGGCAACAGTGTACTGAATGAGGAAAGAATTAAATATTAAAAACCTACAGGGCACTGTCCTTCCTAAGTAATTGAAAGAGGCAGAGTTCTTGTAAGAAGAAACCGCTGTGTGGCTGTATCACTATACATGATGACAATACATAGATACCACAGAGGATGAATTAAGGTTGTGCAGGGAGCTTTAATTGCTGGGACTTCCTAGATCCTGAATGCTTAACATTGCTGTCTTTTAGAATAACAGTGTTAAGGTGGGCTTTTTGTGGGTAATACAGGTATGCTCTATAGAGAAAATATACAGCAAATGTTTGACAGAAAGGTTTTATTGGGATGAGTTTGGCTGATATTGTTATTTCTAAATAGGAACTGGAATTACATTTCATTAGTATGTTTATTAAAGTTAAGTACATTGATCGATGCAGGAGTTGGAGAAACAATGATTTTTTAATTAATATGTTTTCAAGGTCCCCAATCAAGTTAAGATCTTTCTTGCACACAAGCATAGTCCTTACCTAGCTACAATGACTGTCCATTACTGGCTTGCTGAAAATTTTCACCAGCTGTGGCCTGCTTTGAACCTATAAAACTGCAGTGGAATTTGGGGCAGGAACAGATGAGAAAGAGGTAAGGGTAGTCCAAGGAGTGAAGGTGCCTTTTAAATTCAGGAATCAGTGGCTTAGTCTCTAAAGTTTGACAGTTATCTGAGAATATCATATCACCAATGAGTTACAGATATATGTGTAGCATTGATGGAAACTTCTGGATCTGCAAGGCAATTTTTTGATGTCTTGTGAAATAAGGAATTCTCTATTCTTCTTAAGACTAACAAATAAAAACTTCGCTTCCTGTCAGTAATGAGGAATGACAAATCAAATCCTAAATGTAACTGTTGGGTGCTCCAATGGGACAGAAAGAAAAAAATACATAAATTCTCCTGTTCTGAATTGTAAGATTCACTCGCCAGTGTAACAAAACACTTTTGCTTTTTTTTCAAAGTGTCCAGCCAGAGATTCATTTGAAACTCCAGCAATGAAGCTCCTGGACAGCCCATATACATAGTTTTTCTGCTGTATGTCCAGATCTCTTCAACCAGTGGATCTAAAAAGTGGATGCCAGGATTTTTCTCAAGGAGCACAGCCTTATGCCAGCCAGCCCCAGACTACTACTCCTTCTTCTATTTATTTAAAGGAAACACCTTCCAGAAGACTGGGAATCAGTGTTTAGGCATTTAGGGTGGAGTGAAAACAGAAGAGAAAGAGAAATGGTGTTATAAGCAGCATAACCTCCAGCACTGCTGCAAAAGCTCTCCTGAATAACTGGATACTTTTATGAAACTGCTATCACAGGCTATGAAATGCCCCTGTCACCTCAAAGTAAATATGTTTAAGAATGAATTGTCCTTATTCAGTGGAGATCCATCATAGGAGATGAGCAGGGATTTCTTTGTCTTATGTGAAGGCATAGATTACACATTACCCTCTCTGGAATGTCCATGAGAAAGTTACTTAATACTCTGAGCAGTGCTTACAGGGAAAGGGAAGGCAACTGTTATCACTTGAGCTGCCCCCTTGGGGGATGCTGTGATGATAACTTTCCTGTTTAAATTTGGGAAATACATAGTGTACAAATGAATGAACTTCATTGTCTTTGAAGTTTCCTATGTGAGTCATGGTGAAGACTTTACATGATTACATTAACATTATGGGGACAGGAATCAGCATGCAAACAGGCCACGGGCAAACATATAGTTACATGATTCTATCAGCTATACAAATGAAAATTAGCTCCCTTTCCATACTACTTGCCATGCTTTCTGTAAGTGTTACATAAGTTAGTGATAATATCTAAATATGTTTTCAGAACTTAGAAAAATCTTGCCAGAAGAATAAATCAGTGTAAAAGCCTTACAGGACATTTGCTGAAAGGCAGTATTAGTAATTCATTTAACATCAAACCTGCCAAGCATGCCTATTTTGGGGGAACCTAATAGAGAAGCTTTAGCTGAATACTCTAGCAAGAGCACCTTTCCATCACTGCTCAGACATCTCGCCCTGGCTCTCAACCTTGCTTTCACGTTTCCAGCTTAACATGGGGGCACATTAAACAGACAGTGGTGAAAGAGATTGCAGAGTGACAGGGATGTCAGGAGGCATTTAGAAACACTTGCTAAAGGAACAGAGGTATGAATATCTCTAAGACAGTTTGTCTAATTCACACCAGTGCTACAAGGAACCTGAGCCAACTCAGGTTGTGCTGTACGCTTTCACTGCTGTGAGACAACTGTTAAATGTTATTGATGGCAAACAAGAGCTTCCTTTCGATTGGCTGGAGTTTGAAGGGGTATGTTAAATTTTCGTTACTGTCAGAATGTTTCTGAAGCCGGTTGCTACCTGTCACCCCAAGCATTTCTCCCTGTGGAGGGTAAGAAGGAGGGGGCAGACTGCTGGAAGTCTTGCAGAAACAACCTGAGAACAAGTTTCAACACTGACCGTTGCCTCCTAGTTCTTTTATTTATTGCTGTTTTCTTTTCTTTGTTATGAAAAGAAGTCCAAGTCTTTCCCTGTGGTAAAGTACATTGTGTTTTGGGTTGGGAAAGTGGAATGTATACTAAATTAACAGTTTTTCAAAATCAGTTCCTGGTGTTCTGCGATTTCTCTCGCAATGCAAGCAAAATGGCAAATAGTGAAGTATGAAGGACATGTGAATTCTTATTTTATCTTACAGATGATTATCAATAAATAACACAGGAATTTCAATTTCATTTCTTCATGTCAGCAGACCAGACAGATTTTCCAAGTGCAGTCATGTTCCTTTTCTAGAATGACTTCTAACTCTGCTCGGCTTAATTGGGGTTGCCTCTGCTGCAGAAATAGCATGACCAGAATTTGTAAGTTGGAGTGGCTAGAGCCAGCATCCCCAAGCCCATATTTAGGCATCCAAAGAAATGGTCTGATTTCCAAAAGTGCTGAGCAGCCAGCAGCCCTAATTGGAGTCCATGGGAACTGTTGGATGTTCAGCACATTTGAAAAATCAGGTCACTTATGTAAGCAACTAATTGTTGCAGTAAGAGCCCAACTTCAGCACCCAGTTTTACAAGGGCTCAATGTTGCTTTGCCCAGACACCTTTCAAAACTGGGCATCTGTCTTGCACTCACTGCTGACCTGAGTGGAGGCCCTGACTGCTGTTTCCTTACCAGCAAACTACCTCTGACAGCCTGAGGTATGTCTCATGCACCTTTTTAACTTGTCTCGGGGAGGTGTGCCATCTGGGGCTGTGGGTTTGCAGCTGCTCTCTGTGATTTGGAGGCAGTGGCTCCTCCAGGCTTCAGTGAATGCACTGAGAGCTGCCTGCACCTTGGTCACCTCCCTGGACCCCTCTGACTGCCTCTGAGAGACTGGGGGCCACCAGATTCCAGTCCTGGAGCCTGCCTGGACGTCTGAAATGACAGAGGGGACACTTCAAAGTGTTTACCTCATTTAAACATTAGCCCTGTAAATTCTAAGCATTTACTGGCTTTATTCAGTTCCCTTTGGAAAAGGAAAAAAAACAACAACCAAACAACAACCCTGTGGAAAAATCCTGCAAAAAAAGACCCCTTTCTTGACTGAAAGATCATCCCCCATGTGTCAGCAGGGATCAGTCAGCCTCCAGGCCTGCATGACATGCTGCTTGCTGAAGGGTGTGAAGCAAGTATGGGACAAAGAGTGCCATGAACTATTTCAGTGCTAAAATGAACTTTGTGTAGCAAACATGGGGAGGCTTAAGTTCATTTAGTACCTAAGAGGGTAAGTTTGCAGAAGTTCTTGTAAATCCCTATTGCACAACAAACTCTGCACGACTGTCATCCTGAAGTAATAGATATTCCTCAACATGGTGAAACATAAATAGGTGTCTTAGTCTGACTTTCCACATCAGCAAGGATCAGTGCAGAGTATTTTCCTCTTTGTTCTTATGTTTAAAATAGTACACAACAAATGTAAGCAAGTTTCTTAACTCCTGGGTAGGGTCTGGTTTCCTAACTCCTGGTGCTGGGCCAAGCTCTAATCTTGGGCACACAGCATACATAAACACATATCTCAGCAGACATTTCCAGATACATGGTGCTGCTCACAATTCACCCGAGATTACAATCTGACCTGTCAGTGGAGGATACAGGACAAACAAGTCATGTAAAGGAGCAGAGGAAGCAGTGGTGCTGCTCGGGCTGTGAGCCCCGAGTGCTGCTAGCAATAACAGGCCCTGAGTGATGATTGGTAACTTTCAGAAATCGTGCCTTTATGAAGTTCTGCTGGGATTATGAAATATTTGCATCCCTTTCATTACAGCACCCTCACAACCTTCAGAAAGTAGGGCAGGCTGACGGGCAGCATTCAAAGAAAAGCCGCACTGGGTGTAACATCAACAACGTCACTTTAAATTACAAAATTAGCTGTCTTTGTTTAACTCAGTTTAGCAGGAGCTGGGAATAGCTGATTGATTGTCAGCCCCACAGATTCAAGTCACAGGATTACAAGGCGCTTTATATGCTGGGTCTGAGGTAGAGCCAGAGATGGCTGCAGCTCTGGTGCAAACACTGGCACACGAAGTGCAGCAGATCCAGTGATGTTTCTGCCAAAGAGAGCATTGGATCAGCTCACTGAACCAGCACAGGGGCTAATCCACCATCTGTCTGAGCTGCCCTGCAACTCCTGAGAGCAAAATGGGATGTGAGCGGGAGCAAGTGAAAAATGCAGGAAGAGAGGACAAGAAGTAGGAGCTCATTTGATGTAATCTCCCGGTTGCATTCAGCTGGCTGTGGTGTGAAACTGCACATCGAGCAAAGCATGTGCACATGCAGACTCAAATATCCTCCCTGTTTCTCCTGCACAAATCCCTTCCCATTTGGGAGGCATACTCTTCTCCATACGTAGGAACACTGCACCTTTCTAATCCAGAGCTCATGTTTTGATTAGAGTACTAATTGTAATTGTATGAAATTGTTTTATCTATTATTAGACACTCAAAAAGCACTGTATTTACAGTGCTGTATTGTAACTCAATACACCACTAATACACCAGCACAGAAGAAGGGAGAAAATAAATTGTGTAGGGTTTGTACAGTTAGCCCTATAGGCTGAATCACATTTGTTGATATTTTGATATAAAGTTAAAACACAAATTAAAGTACAGTTAAAGTACAAGTTGGTTCCTGTGGTTTATGGGTAGTTGCTGGTAAGAAACTATCCTCCTTTAATGTCTTAAAATTTTAAGACGTAGGAGTTAAAATATGGTATTAATCAGTGTTCACCTTTTTCCTTTCCCATCCCAAAACCCAGCCTCACCCACTTGGTTTTATTGACTGTTTTACAGTGTTGCAGTCTGTTCTTTGACAGAGAGTTGTAGATGCATTTTGTTCACAGGAATGAAGACAGGAATATGTATTTGTGCTTTCTGATAAATGCAGACATAAGCCTACTCCCCCTTCCTTTTCTCTTTCATGGAACATACTGTCATTTTGAGATGACGCAGAAGTGCATCATCACAGAATATCGTGACTTGCTAGGACAGGCATTGCCTCTAGCTTTGTTTTAATGTCTGGGCTACAGCTGAAATGAAACTTAAAAGCTGCCATACTGATGGTAGCTAGCAAATATTACTGGTAGTCAAAGTTACAGATAGAAAGCTGGCAAGGAAAACCATTTACCTACTCAATATCAAAGAGTTGTGTCTGTGCCAGCAGCAGTGAGACAGTGCCAGAGAAAATGTGTTGCAGTAACATTACATATTGCCTTTCTGTGCAAAAATACTGGACTGAATTCAGCCTTTGGTGTAAGCAAAGGCAGTTCCACGAACACTTCTGGTGCCCTGTCTACCTCTTTATGCTCATGTGGCCCACAATTATATGTATAAATTACATTAAGTGATTAAGAGGAATTTGCTTAAACTGCTGCAAACAAAGGAAATACAGTTCTAGGGCCAACGGCATAACTTCAGCTCACATTGCTGGGGCTTGGGTGTTAAGGCAGAAAATTTGACAGGCTGGACTCCAAAAGAGAGAGAAAGGTCAGAGCAACACACACGATGTGGAATGGGGTCATTTTCCAGCCAAAGCCTCCCCCCGAGTGCCACGTTGTGGGAGAAGCTCCTGGTTCCTTTCAGCTGATGTTTCCTTTCCCAATAGGACCCAGAAGGGAGATCATACGCAATTTCTCAAAACATGCTGCCAAGCATAAGTGACCCCTAGCCATCCTCCTCCCCAAATGGCTGTTCTCACCCTTTCTGCCTGAGTCTGATGGGTTACAGGCTCTTCCCATGTAGCTGCGTGCTGTTCCTCGACATCACTGTCCTCAGTGCTGTTTATTTCCAGCCTTATTTTGTACCACAGCTTTTTTTCCTTTAAAATGTGGTTTTCTTAAACCAGATAAAAGCATTATCATGGAAAATAGTGTGATAAGCCAGCGGGGCTGCAAACTGGCTAAACCTGAATATAAACTGTTCTATAATGAATATTGCTGGTATGTGGGCAATAGCCCTGAATAATTTCATTAATTAGTTATATACCAGTAACTGTTTTTAGAGGGCACACGATTTACACTGTAGGCAGTTGAACATGTAATTACATGCTAAGGATGTATGCTATTTTACTGTCATGAACTCTGTGGATGCAAGTCAAAATATACATTATAAAAGCAGGTGATCCAATTTACATCAGAGCTAAGACTCTTTTTGGAGTCTCTTAGCATTAAGACACGTGGCTTTTGATCAAGGCTGTTTCTGTGTCCAACATAAATACATTTTTCCTGTATTTTCCTCTTTATGTTAGAAGGCGGCCATTCTAAATGTTAAAAAATGCATGTATTTGCTGTTCATATATGAGTTCACTGTAAAGATAGCATATGAAAACGAAAGAATTACTTTTATACTGTAGAAATATTTTGTGCTACTGCAGCTGTTGGTGTTATAAGACTAACATGCTTGTTTATTGCAGGCTGTCACTACCTGTCATAGTTGAGGTTGTTTCGATGACCTTACTGTGAATTTCTATTAGTATAAATTGAACTTTGAATTGTAAGGGTTTTAATATTTGTTTTGGGGATGATTGCAATATTCTTGCAATTGTTATTTTGTCCACATTTTTAATCTATGCTCTCTGTCCAAACTCTGCTGTTAATATAGTCTTGGCCTGGGAATACTATACAGTAGGTATAATGAAGTAAACAGTTGATAGGTTTGCATTAAGATAATGTATTGTAGTTTGATGTCTGCACTGAGAGAGCTGATGACAGTGCTGGAACTGGAATTGGTAATACCACGCTGAACACACCTTGGGTATGTACGTGCACAGCAAGTGCCAAAATGTGTTGATATTGGCCTTTCAAATTAATGAAGAGCCAAAAGAAGGAACACAGTGAAAATTAACACAGCAAAGGAAAAATATTAACAAGATCAAGAGGAAGAACACTTTCTGAGACCTAGGCTTTGTGGGATGCTCCTGGAGAGCACCAAAGGGAGCAGCTGAGGTAGCAGACAGTCTCCGTGCTAGTCGAAGAAAATCTCTGCTGCATTCGTCTTACTTTAGTTCATTATTTCAGAGAATGTGTTGTAAGACACTCAGCTCATGCTGCCAGCAATAATTTGTACTGGGATGTTATTGCCAGTTTGGTATCCTCTCAGACAAGCTTCCCATCTAGGTCAGAGTGTGATGCCCCAGCTCACTGGGGAGTGTGTCAGAGCCTGGTCCCTCATCCAACCTGCTACAGGTTGTAGGCCCTGTATGACCTTCCCATTTTAGTAGTGTCTCTTAGCTCAGCTGCAACTCACTTTTTGCTGATTGAGGGCTATTCCTGTAGTTTCCCTAACTTAAGGGAGAAAGTGTAATGAAACACAAGTCAGGAAACTGCAGCTTTTTAAGACAACTTCTTGTGTTCCTGGGCTCTTAATGATCTTGCCAATCAATGGATCCTGCTCTAAAACAGAAAACCAACAACTGTTCAGATATTTTACAGTTAGTTTACAGAAGGGCAAAAAAAAAGTTATTTCTCAAGCATTCTAGGCTTCATTCTCCCCTGCTTTGCCATGCTGCCTCTCAGAGTAAGGAACCAAGCTTATGGTGCAGGACATGTCTTTATCCTTGAACAGGTTAGGTGATGCATAGATTTTCATAAGTTTCCATTTTAATGTGCATGATCTTTTCAAGTAATGAAATCTATGGATTGAAGAGAATTGCCCTGAAATTAATTTCTTGCAAAGTTCGAAGCATATCTGACTTTTAACTACTTATAATCTATCTACTCTGGGAGTAAGGGAAGAGCCCAGAAAATCCTGAAATCCAGCTTTTGCAGTCCCAAACAGTGTTGCACTCAGGAGGCTGCTCTCCACCAGGCAGTGGTGACTTTCTCTACGCCTTCCTCTGCAGGAAGAGTACAAGTGGACTGGGCAATGCCTTCCTAGCTTGCCATTCCAAAGCCACGTCAATGAAAAAAGTGTACATGTCAGCATCCTAACGCACACTCCTCTGATGCAAATATTGCATTAGAGAAGTGAATTTGCACATGAAGTCAACTATCTGAGAGTTGACGAGAGCTGACTCCTTGGGAATTGGGTGGGGTAGGGCAACTGAAATAACGTGTGCCTGCATACTGGTGGCTACCAAATCTCAGCCATCACTTTCATGGATGTACCTTCCCAAGACCCCCTAGTAACTCTCTTGTGAAGGTTACTAGCATTCTGCTAGAAGAATAAATACCTGGGAGTACAGCTGATCATCATATTTTGACTGAGGTTTACCAGCACAAATCTCAGTTGGATCTGTAGAGTTAAACCTGCTTACATGTAGTTGATGTTTTGTGGCTGCTCTAAGGCTCAGGATTTTGGGGCAAGGACTCTCAGTGGCAGTCCCTAGACGGTAATTCCTTGCCACCATTTTTAGTTACTAGAAGATGCAGCAAAAGTCTGTCAGTCACAGGGAAAGAACTACAGAACATGAGTGGTTATAAAAACCTACACCAGTTTTTACGTGCTCGGTAGTTAAGCTGAGGGTTTTAAGCAGCAAGGCTGCTTTCCACCCCCACAGTACTAGAGTGTAGGCTTTCAAAAAAGGAAGTTGGTTATATGCAAATTAGATGCAAATACCTAATAAGCTCGTTAAATAATTGGCATAGAATATCACACATGGTGCAGCATCAAACTTGGCAGCTACAATCGTCCCTACTGTACTGCTAGTACTTCACTGGTGCTAAACTGGTTTGTACCAGCTGAGGATCTGGCCCACATAGCATATGGAATTTCCTGGATAAGCTACTACTCCCTGTCATACTTAATCACTGATAAATACAGGCCAGATTTATATTGTATGTATATGCTGAATTTATCAGATGATCTTTCTCATTCTGCCATCAGTTCGAGCAGTCCATTAAAACACTCATTGCAAATGACTGTGTGCTGGAATCAGAGCTGATCACATGCTGGCATTTAGTTTTCTTGATAAAGAATAGAGGAAATAACATAAACAAGTATGCTTGATTACTTTCCCACCCCCGTTCATCCATTTCTGAATCATGTTGGATTAACAACACATTTGAGACAAAGATGCTGAATTTTATTAGCATTGCTTGCTCACTGATGTCGTTATTAAATGCTACATTATTAGCTACTCGGGTATAGTATACATTCTTCCTGTACCATTCCTCAGAAAATAAGCAAAAGCCAAATTGTTTTGTGGCATACTGAAACCAGTGCTGACTTTATGCAGCAGATGTTCATCTAGCCACGCATGTAGATGATTTCATAGATGGGGCGAGTGTGCTCACCAATCACACACATTGCTTTTTTTTCCCCCAGCACTGAATCATCATCTCTCCTTAACTGTTTTTTTTTGTTGGGTTGTTTTTTTTTTTTTAATGGAGAAAGTAGAGCACTGTGCAAACAGTCATGACCTTTCCTGTCTTTAACCAACATTTTTTTTAATGTCCCAATTCCAGGCTGACCTCCTTTTTCAGAGCTATCTTTGGAACTCAAATAATACTATGAAAATACATTTGTCAGCTTCACGATTAGTGCTTTAATGGTGATGTTCTTTCACTGCTTATTTTCCCCCTGCTGTTCGTATTATGGCAATTTTATTTTTATGAACACAGAAAATGGTAAAAGAAAATCCAATTTATTTTTCTTAAATTTACCTCTATTTTGAAGTCACTTCTGAGGGCTGCACTTCATATGTGCTTAAAACTAGAGAACTTGCAAGACTACTTGAAGGTTTTGTTTGGTCTAAATAGGAGAGTAGGAGTTACTTGCTTAGCTGTCACTATCTTAGCCAGCTTCAGCAGCTCTGTGTATCTAATCTAGCTGCAGAACAAACACTAATACCACATGGTTCACAAAAAATCACCATCAACAATATGGCTACATTTAAGACCCACAGATATTTAGAAATACGAAGCAGCTTGTGGTGTGAAGGTCAAAACTACTAGTACACCCCTTGTTGTGGAGGTGGGAGAACACACTGTGTCTGGTACACTGTGATATTGTGCTATCACAAAATACAACTTTCTACGGATCTTTTTCAAGTTTCAGACCTCACCTCTGTCATCTCATGGTGCTTTCCCCCGCTGCAATTGAAACAGCAGTGCGTAAAAATGGCAGTTTGTCATTACAGGGGGTTCCTGAATCATGCACGCCCTTACATCAGTGTCCTCCCACTGAAACTGGCTCTAGGATATTGCTCACCAGCCAGGTGGTTAGGTTTGCGGAGAGCACATTCAACTGAAGCAGGCTGTGAACGCTCGGAGCTCCTCTCTGTAGATATCAATTACTTTGCAAGCTTGCTGTAGGCCAAGTAGAACCAGTGGAGTTTGTGTGTGTATGCAGGGCCTAAGCAAGGCTTGGCTGGGGCAGGGTGTGCTGCCTGTGCAGCCAGATGTAGAGATCTCTTTCCACCCTCACAGCTGCTTCTTTGACTCCACCTCTTATCTTATTTTTCTCTCCGTCATGTTACTGCTTCTCAGTTTTGTCAACAACATAATTAGACACTTTATTTAAACTTATATCAAACCCACAACTTTTGCAATGTAAAATAAAGTTTTTAATGCAAAACCAGTGCAATAATCTTTATTTTAAACACTTCACTGAAGGTCAGGACGAAAGATAACTGGATGAATGAAGAAGAAAGCTGATGAAGAAGCAAAGTGGAGAGAGTGGCATAAGTGACACTTCAGGATTCAGTAACTCCAGCCCAATGGTGAGGACCACACGCTGGCATTTCCCAGATGGGCATCTCCTTGCAGTTCTTAATACTGCCTGGGATGTGCCTAATTAAAAAAGAGCTGTGCTGAGGCTGCTGCTTGGCAACATTCCATCTTGCTGGGTGCCTAATGCGCCACATCCTAATCACAGCGTGGCACTGGGCAGGAAGACTTTTGACCCCAGCCCTTCACACAGCTCAGGCCCTGTATGCACCTCGGGCTTCGGCAAATAGAAATCTTCTGGCTAGCTCTCCTTGCACATGCTGGTGTGGGCATCCTCATAAAACTGTGCCCAGAACAGTGCTGAGCTTTATCAGCACAGTAGCAACTCTGATACTGCTCAGTAACAGCAGCAAGATGCTTTGAAATTGAATCCTGTATGATTTCAAGAAACATATGCCAGTCCTTGACAAAGAGAAACCTTTTTCTTGAAGATTTTTTGCTGGTAATGTTCATTTGTGTTACTGCAGCTTCAGCAACAAACACAGACGGCTGGTAATGACCTGATTTGTTTAAGCATCTTGCAAAAGGAAATAGAAACTGTTGGCATCTGTGCATGGGTGATGATCAGATACTTAAACAGAGCCTGGAAATGGAAATACACACCTGATACTACTCTAGAGAGCAAATAAAATTTTTGAAAGAGTCTTAAACCCATGTTATTCAAAACTGTGCACGTACTGTAGAAAGAGACAGGATATAGAAATATGACAGACAAAGAATCTGCCAAGGAATGCATGTTGCTGGCCCTAGGTGCTATGGAGGTTTTTCTAGCTGTAAGTCAGAGCCTAATCTGCTTCACTCCTCAAGTCAAGGACTGGCTTGCAGCTTCCAGGCATTGTAAAGTTTGATGTGAACCTGATAGGAAGCTGGATGCTAGTAATGCTCTTCAATTGGGAGCAGCATACAGATATTTATATGATGACTGAACAAGCTTCATGTTTCTTGACAGTTTCTTTCCCTGAAAACCCTGCTGATGAGCCACGACCATAACATAGAAAGATCACTTTCAGACACATGAAAAAGATGAGTAGACATTGAATTTGGTGTAAGGGATATCAGACAGAAAAAGAAAGAAGCAAGAAAATTTGCTGCCTAAAAAGAAAGTGCTGGCATCAAATTGGCTTTGTTCCAAAGTCCAGCTGCAGTAACAATCACCAACAACTTACTAGCAGTGAGGTAACACTACTCAAGAACTATTTTATAGCTATGCAACCCACAGCGCATCTGCTCTAGCGAGCCTGTAATAAAAGCCTTGGTGCTTCACAGTGGGAAACTTGAGCTCACTCTGCTCTGCTGTGAAACACATACCTGCCCAGCCCATAGGCAGCAGTGAACACACAACATTTTCGGCTGGGAGAGGCATGACCCTGTGTCAGAGTGTGGCTATTTCAAGCAGTAACATGGAGCACTGCTGCTTGCTTCTAGCCAAGTTCAGAGGAGTAGAAGACACTGCGTGCTGGTGCAGTGGCCACTGCGTAAATCCCTGTCAGCAGTTAAAGTGTGAAAACTGGCAGTGCTATACAGACACAATGTGTCTGAAGGTAGCTACACATAGAGTGCAGTTAAAATCCCGTCCAATTTACATAAAGTTTGATTTCATGGGCTTTATTTTGACCATGATCTACAGAGAAGTGTGCAAATCTCAAAAAACCTCATTTTTGCTCTTTAGCTGTGAGGTGTCATTGGAGTTAAACTTTGACATATGCTGTGATATAGAGGAGCCTGCCCTCATTTCTTCCACGGAGAAGGTGAGGTTATTGCTCTGTAGAGGCCAGGAATTAAATAAAAACTACTGACAAGCATGAGAGGTGTTCTTCTGCACTCAGAAAGAGTGCAGTGAACCAAAGAGTAGCAGAGCATGTTCCTGGATAACAGATGACAAATCAATCACTGGAGTACCTGGGCATACCCTTGCCAAAAAGATTTGTATCCTCTGCAAAAAGGAAGTTTTCTCTAATGTGTATTTCTGAGCTACCAAATTCTGCAAAGAGGAACATAAGACTCTCCTTCTCTCTTGCTGCTGCATCCTGTGTAGAATAAGGTTCAGAAGAAAGAGTCCATAGGAACAGTCAGTTAAAAATTGGCTTGGTTGGCAGAGGCAGTCCGGGCAGAAGAGTTGACACTGGTAGTTTGTTTAGTTTCTTGCAGAAAACTGTTGTGTAAGAAATATTTGGGGTTTACTGATGAAAATAGATTTATTTCCATTTATTGCGAATACAGAGAAAAGGAAGGAGGTTGAACAGAATGGCAGCAAAAATGATTTTATGTTTCTGTTAATCTTCAAGTTGAATTAGAATAATAATATAACAAATGGTATTTCTACATCCAGTGAAATGGTTTATCACTAAAGCATTTGAGTTTTTAAATTTTTTTTTTCAGAATGACTATGGCTAATTCTTTTCAAATTACAGAAGGATATTTAGGCAGAATTTATGACTGGAATAAACTGGGTCAATTTAAGTCATGACACACAGCTGTGAAGAGAGAACATAAAGAATATTCCAGTTCCATACTGAGAAAATTTAACTGAAAACTAGATTATTGTGTCACATCACCTGAGGCCAGGTGTAACAAAAAACACCTGCAGTCCACCTTGCAGATGACTGCAAGGGTGGGAAATATTATTATCATTCCATGGAACATTTCTGTCTATTCTTCCTTCTAATCCTAGCAGAAGGATAATGTAATAGTGATGACTTTTTTGTTCATTTTTCCAATCATGGGAAACACAATCACTGAAATAAAATTCTGAGTGGTAGGAATGCAAGGGAAAGGAAAAAGAAATGTTTCACAACCAACTAGATAGTAACTAAATGCTTGTACATTCCTGAGATGGTCCAAACCCAAATCCTCAAATCTGAACTTCATCAGACCTTGGAAAAACAAAATCTGTACGTGAACTTTGTGACTTGGCTGTCTCTTAGACCCAGCCTACCTCATGAGTCACAGATGCACAAAAGTGCAGGAGAATCATTACATGCTCTAAGATATCTTAAAAGAAAATAAATGAATCAGTTAAACCAAAACCAAATGTGACAGGCTTATACTCCTCTGGGTTTCCTGTGTGTCAAATCCTGCCTTGAAATACCAGGCCTGAGAATAAGTTCAGGTGGTCAGACCAAGCAGAACCTTGTTGTTATTCTCAAAAAGACAAGGATGAAAACAAATAACATTGGCTTTTAAAATGTATACCAGACACACTGAGGGGAAGGGAGGGCAGGAAGTAGACGGGAAGGCAGGGTGGTAATGAAAAGTGAGAACACAGAGAGCAAAGCAGAAAACAGTATGAGTTTCTTCCCTTTAACCTGTATGTTTTCTTTGTTTTTCTAATTTAGCTGTTCCAGTGCCTGTAATTCATAATACTAAATTGCAAACTGAGAGTAGTTTTGTGTGAGAAAAACTAACCTGAGCAATGCAATTCATATTTATGAATATTTGTGAGGTACTTTAATGAATGGTAAGGACATTTTCTCTCGGTTTGCCTGCAAAATATTGCTCTAATATAGACTCCAGGCCTGGAGTCTTTGCCTGTGTCACACCCTGCCCTTCTTCATGACAGACATGGTGGAGCTTAGCATTCCTGCAGGGAAGCACTCAGACTATTCTCAGCCATGAGCATTTTGAGTGGAAGTCAGTGAAGGATCATTGCAGTCAGGAATGCTGCAAATGTGCAGCTTATTGTCAGCAAAGATGGTCAGAAATCTTCCAGGGGAACACTTTACCCACCCTGAAATGCTGATTAATCAAAATCAGAACATTCTGTGGGAATGTCTGTTTTAACAAATCTTCTGACAAAACACAGGCACATTTCCAAACTCGCCTGCCAGGCAGGTTTCAGTCAAAAGCCTGCCCAGTTTCATGCCAGCTTGCCAACCCAGCTCCTTAGCAGTCTGCCCAGCAGTCTGCTGTGGAGAAAAAATGCCAGGCCTTCAGATTTCCCAGTGCTAGGGCAGCCCATTGAATTAAGAACCTCAGTGTTGGGTGACCCTGGACTTGTAGGCTGTTCATCACAAAGCCAGAATGGTCATCAACCTTGAAGGCAGGCAAGACCAGAACTGCCTGCCCTGACAAGGGCAAGAAGGATGTTTGATGAGGAGTTCTGTAATGGGAGCAGTAAATGAAGGGTGAGGAGGAGTCAGGCTGCGTGAAGGACAGTGAAACATTCATTTCCTTCTGCTCTAATTAGTGAACAGACTGCAAAAGACCCTGTTTTGGGAGGGTTCCACTTCTGGATCCAATACCCATTGAGAAGGGGAGAACTGAATTGGCTTAATTACTGGAAGACCCCTATCAATTAAAGTGTGCATGTAAAGAAGTGTTTTGACCTTTTCTTCCCTCCAGGTTCATTTTAACTTCTTTTCCTTGCTGGGGTGGGCAGAGCGGCAGAGTCCCTTTTTCGTCATATGGTGTCCTTGTACCAAGCCCAGTTTCCTCATGCGTACTGCAGAGTGACTTCATGCATGTAGATAGTAGACTAAGCTCTTTCCAGCAGCAAAGGATTCACCATGTCCACAGACCTGTGGTTGCCCCAAGAATCGCTCAGAGTTTCAATGGAAATTCAAGAAAGCTGTCCTAAATGCCCTTTTTTCATGTTTTGTTTTGTGAGGGTTTTTGTTTGTTTGGAGACTTTTTAGTTAGTTTGTTTTTTGGGTTTTTTACTCTGTGTTTTGTTTTTTATTTTGTTTTGTTTTTCCCCAAGAACAACAAAGAAATGTAAAAGGGAATAGGAAATATATTGGGTAAGGCATCCTGGCAGTGGTAATCATAGTCGTAGTCTATCTTTACTTGCAACTTTGGAGTCTCTTAATGCCCTCTTCATCCTTTAAAGGATGTGCTCCTGTCCTGTAATGGAAGAGAACATGAAGGACCTCTACAAATGCTGGTGAGTGTCAGTGGGCTTTTGTCAGTTCTCAAACGATGTAATGTCTCCCCATCATCTGCTGCTTGCTTGATCTCAAGTTTTCTTTAGGAAACCAGTTCACAAACTATGTGAGCTTGTTACCTATAGCCTGGGATAGGAATGAAGGCTGAGACCCCGTGGCTGAGAAAATGGTCTTGCTAAACACTTCTTTAAACAATCTTTTTTAGTAGGTGTTATTGTTTTCTTTCTGTTTATGAGGCAATAGATTTTATTCTAAGAATAATAGCTGAGGAACAGTAAACAAAAATGGCAAATTGGGGCTTTGGATGACAAGTGTTCTTGACCATTTTATTGCACTCCTGTTACTGAGCACTGGGCTTAACTAACATCAATTCATCTCCATGAGAATTGTTGACAGAAAACTAAAACAGCTTTGTGTTAGAGAATAATATGTCCGTCTGGAAGGAATTGTCCATGCTTATTCTTCTGAGACTTGACGACGTTCTTTCACGGTTAATTAGCCCAAGCAGAATTTAGCTTAGGTACATAGGGCAGGAGTACAGCTGCGTCAACTACCATTTAGTTGATGTTTGTAACAAAACAGTGTTTCTAAGCTCCCATAGCTTAAGATGGTGTGTGTTGGGCCTCCTAGAAACATATTCAGTTTAAAAGAGAAAAGGTTCATGTCTGTGAGGACTATTTGTACCAAGGAAATAACATTTTACTTCTCACATGTGTTTAGAACCAAACACAAGTAGGATCAAAATAAAAGCATGGCATTTTCCGTAGAACTTACAGGGATTATAGAGGCAAATGCTATGTTTATTTTCACCAATTGCATGGGCAGCATTTGAGACTTGGCCTAGATAAAGAAACAATCTCTTACTCTAACCATGTTTGCTCACTGTTAAATATTTTCAGGAAATCTTGCTTCACTGATCCCTGATTTTCCTCAGCCTTTTTTTCTGGGGACACTTGAGAGGATACTTAGTTCATGGATCTTTTTGTACTCATAGCCACCAGCAGTGGAAGTTTGGTTCCCTCGAGAGTTCTGGAGCATGGCTCTCTCACTGCTCAGTAGGAAGTTCACAGCTAATACTTCACACCAACACAATCTAACGCAGCTACAACAGCTTTTGCCCCTGGACAAACACCAACACTTCCCAACTCCATCATTCTCCCTTTCTGGTGTCTCCTCTGTTTGAACGTGAGGAAAGGCACCTCAGAAGCTAGCTTAACAAATCTCAAGAAAATTTTCTCCAGGATGTGTCATCACTAGCAGGCATAAGGAACAGATTCTGCCAGGTTCTGAGTAGAGGTTGGGTGGATTGCAAGGGTGTGTGCCATGTGCAGGCAACAATAATGGGATGGCAGAAAAGAAACCTCCATCCTTTCAGTTCGTTGCCTCATTCCTTCTTGGGGTGCCACAGCTCAGCTTTTAGAGCTAATTCAAAGAACTTATCTAGCTGCTCTTGATGCTTGAAAGAGAGGCCAAAACAAATTAGGAGTATAAAATGTGGACAAATTTATTTGAGGCCTTCAAGGTACATTTGGGCAAGCGAAAGTCCCCCCCAGGGACTACACCCAGAATGGACACTGGGTCACGAGCCCTTCACCTTTTGTAAGTTCTGTCCCATTAGTATACTGGCCCTTAATTCTGCTATTGCACCCTTAGGTGGTGATGTTAATCACCCCAGGCCTGCTCCCCCCATCTCACAGTTGTTTATATATTTTCAGGCCCTAAGGCAATGAATGTGTCCTTGAATCTGTATTCAGAGAGCCTTGTTTTGGCTAAAGGTGCTGGGAACAGAGGATTTCAGCACTTTGTAAGAAGCACAAAACTGCAGCAAGTTGCAGATGCATGAAGAGGAAAAAAACTAGAAATATTCAAAGGCATCACTCTAACATAAAAATATTTCACTGGAATACTGGCTGGCTAACAATACTAGGTAAACTTAGCTTGTCACTAACACTACAGACATTTTGAACTATTACTCAGTGCACTATTTCTAACAGCTCAATGTAAAAGCAAGATTACAGTCAAGCTTAATGTTTTCTTGTGTGTTTTCTTCTTTTCACATATTGCTTTTGTTAGCAGCAGGTCTGAAGTAATAAATTAATTAATTTTTCTGTAGAGAAGACACTTTTAACTTTGAAGTGTTGCTGCCACATAGGTATATGCAACACTAAATCAGGATTTCCTTTTCTCTAGTTCCAGTTGAATTTCATTATGAATTTGATTCATGTCTATATCTGTTCTGAAATAAGAGATTTATACTGAATATTCTCGAGGTACTGGTGTTTATGCATGAAGAACAAGAACATGATAGTCAAAATACATTAACACACTGTATTTCCATTTTCTATCTAAAGGAAAAACATAGACATTGAGATATAAGATACCTCTGAAATAGCTTTGTTTAAAGACGGCTGAGTCTGAATGGCTTAATTGGACCATATATTCTCCAATCCTACTCTTTTACTACATTTAAATACTTTTTGTATTTGAGACTTGTTTCTTGCATGAAACACAATGAAGAAAGCTGTGTATACATTATTGTGTAAGTCTCTGTCATACTTATTTTGAGCCAGCTAGTAAGTAGGTTTTTCCACGTGGTGTTCTATGAATGAATAAGGGTGGTTCAGGACATGTTTGGACAAAGTGTGAAGGTTGCACCTAGATGATCCTAAAGGTCCTTTCCAACCCAAACCATTTGTGTTGGGTTTGCATGGCCAGGTTTTGGGACTCCAGGGGTGGTTTCTGTGAGCAGCTGCCGGAAGCATCCCCCATGTGAGGCAGAGCCAGTGCCAGCTGGCTCCAGACAGACCTGCTGCTGGTCAGGGCCGAGCCAAGCAGGAATGATGGTAAGGGCTCTGGGATAACATATTTAAGATGAAAAAAAAACCCCTCATTGTTCAGATGTATTTACAGCCAGAGAATATGGGAGAGAAACAATCCTGCAGACACCAAGATCAGTGGAAAAGGAGAGCAGGGGGTGTTCCAGGTGCTGGAGCTGAGGTTCCCCTGCAGCCCCTGGTGCAGATCATGTTGAGGCAGCTGTGCCCCTGCAGCCCACAGAGGTCCATGGGAATGTAGAGCTAGAGTGGCAGCCCACGGAGGAGCCCCATGCTGGAGCAGGTGGATGCCTGAGGGGAGGCTGTGACCCCTTGGGAGGTCTCTCTGCTGGAACAGGCTCCTGGCAGGGACCTGCAGAGCCATGGGGAGAGGAGCCCACGCTGGAGCAGGGTCCTGGCAGGACTTGTGACCCTGTGGGGACCCCCTCTGGAGCAAGCTGTGCCTGAAGGACTGCACCCTGTGGAAGAGTGATCCACATTGGAGCAGTTAATGGGGAACTGTTGCCTGTGGGATGGACTTGTGTTGGAGAAGCTCATGGAGAACTGTCTCTGGTGAGAGGGATCCCACACTGGAGCAGGGGAAAGACTCTTCTCCCTGAGCAGCAGTAGGAACATCATGTGGTGCACTGACTGCAACCCCGATTCCCCATCTCTGTGTCCCCTCTCTCACTGGGAGGGGGGAGGTAGAGCTGGGAAGGAGGAGGAGTGGAGGGAAGGTGTCTTTAAGATTTATTTTGCTTTTCATTATCCTGCTCTGATTTTGTTAGCAATAAATTCAGTTAATACCCCCAATTTGAGTCACTTTTGCCCATGACTGTGAGTGATCTCTCCCACGCCTTATCTCAAGCCATGAACCCTTTATTATATTTTCTTTCCCATGTCCATTTGCAGAGGGAAGTGATAGAGTGGCTTTGGTGGGTGCCTGGCATCCACCCAAGGTCACCCACAATGCCATTGTGTGAATCTATGGTTCTAAATCCATGATGACTATCTGTTTATTACCACAGGTACATTTATTAATACAGGATGTTCTTCAGGGTAGGGTCCATCCAGCCCAGTGCACAAACTGTCCTGTAAGTAGTGAAACACAGACACCCTTCTCCCACGGTGAGTGCTTGGGAGTGACGGCTACACTACAATAGGCAAGCTCACTTTTGCTCTTTGTGTCTAACTCTTTTTCTGCATATCAGGCTGCTTTCTACCGTCCCTTCTGGATGCCAGATTTAGAACTCTGCAGCTCAAAAGATAGGAAGCCACCAGTGCAAAACAGGTTTATACCAGCAGTGGTTGGTAGAGATTTCTCCAAATATCTATCAGACAAAGCCCTGCTCTGGACTTGAGTAATATTGGTCCCAGTTTCCCACATCTCTAGGGTACCAGTCAGACCCATTGGCAAGAAAGATACTTCCCTACAGGAAAAGCTTTAGTCACCTGAGCATGTTGAGGGTGAAAAGGAATTTTGGCAACATAATATCTAGTCCTCCAAGGTTACCAAGCAGCTGAGCAGAGAATTTCAGGAGCAAAACTTTGAATTAAGCCATCTGCCAGACTTTAAATGGTGAAGACCATTCAACAACAGCTGTTGAACAACCAAAAGCATGCCTTTCAGTGATCTCTGTTAAAGGTGGTTTTCAGGCTCTCTACAATCCTTGAGAGCAAGGGTCTAAGACTAAGAATTGTACTCCATTCTCTCAAATAAGGCTATAATTAACCTGTCCAGCACTTGCACAGCTTTAATGTACAATAACCATAAAGCAGTAGCAGAGACATCCCCTGCACAGCACAAAAGCTTCTTCTTGTCTTCCTGCTAATCACTGCTGTGTGACAAACTTTTTATAGCTCCTCATGCCTTTAAGTTTACTATTCATTTTTCACTTCAATAGAACACATTTCCAACTATTTTGCAAAGTATAGTGGCTTCACCAAGTGACTCACTGATAATTAATGTCATAGAAGAGCCAACTGTTCAGTATGTTAATATGCATTTTACTATTCTTGGTTGTTATGGTGGCTGTAAAAATCCATCGTGAGATGTTTGTTCCCAGTGTCCTATATCAAAACACAATATCATAGAAAAATATCTGTCCCCAGTGTTTTTCTGCCTGCAGTGGTCAAGCACACAGACTTGCAAACATTTTGGTAAATCAAGTGAGGTATATTTGTTAAAGATTTAGTGCTGTAACTTAAGTCAGGATTAATCACAAATGTAAATCATCAAAGTCAGTGAGATGACTAATGTGAACAAAGATTAAATGGCAAGACCAAGTCTCAATTGTGTTTAAGAAATGACTGCCAAAAACCCCCATCCCACTGGTTTCTTTACACATTTCTCACCTTGGAGTATGACGAATGAAGCAGAAAAGTAGATGACTAGAAAAGCAGCAGTGAATAGTGATAGATCATATCTAAAAGACTCTGACTAAGAATTTTGACTTTTCCTTGTCTTGGCTCTGCTGGAGACCAGGCAGTGAATTTTTTGACTTGTACTATCATTTTTTGAGTAATCTCATTTAGATGACTAACTGAATGAGGTTTGTGTTAATTCTGTTACTGGGAACTTTTATGCAAGACAATTTTATTTTGTTTCAGAGATAAAATTTCTCATGTCCATATGGACAGAAAACTGTTTAAAGGGAAAGTGTGAAAAGGTGTTGGGGGGAGTTGTTTGTTTGCTTCTTTGTCAGGAAACTTCAATTGCTGGGGCTTTAGACAAGATCCTGCCAGCAGTAGCTTCAGTTGCTGCAGACCAGGAGAGCCCCTGGACATGAAGGACCTTTGGGCCCCTTCTTGTAGAACTGGTCTCACTTCTCAAGAAATCCTCACTTCACATCAAAATCCCCCAAATTATTGGCCTGTGTTATTTAATCAGAGTGATTCAAATGTCAGCAGCGAGGCAGCTCTGAGTAAGTACATGTCAAACCCACTGGTCCTTTGTAGTAGGCGTAAAAGTTAGAGGCAGAGGAGGCAAAGGGCTAGCGGGAGGGAGTTCCCCTCCTATCTCCCCTTTATTAAGAGTAAGGGGTTTAGGGTCGAGGTGTTCGGGAGGGGGAGAGGGAGGAGAGGAACAGCCGTTACAGAACTTCTTTCGCTGGCTTATAAAGGGGGTAGGTTAACCAATAAGGAAAGAGGGAAAGGGTGGGGATAAGCATACAGAACCAATAACTACAAATAAGGGTGGAGTACAATTCAAAGTAACCAATAATATATATAACAGAACAGAGCTTGCTGGAAGAGAGGGCAGAGTCAGAGCCCTGGGTACGCCTTTCCCTACAATTCAGGGGCGGACCCAGAGACTCATACCCCAGAGGTCCGCCCAGGCAGTTCTCCTCCTCCCGAGGAGGTGTCCTCGGCCTGGGGGGCGGAGGCAACTTGGGGGCCGACCCGCCACAGTCCTTGGCAACCTCTGAGCAAGGCGCTGAGAAGTAGAATTCAGTATGGTGAGCTTGTTTCACCACACTGAAACAGTTCCCAATGGCAATGACTTGTCACCTGTCTCCCTCCTGTTGGCCATGAGAAATTGCTGATCTTCCTACCTGTATGTCACCTCCACCTTTCTTTTAAATTAATGTGGGTGTAAGGTGTGTCTTGCCATCTCAGTCACTCAGGGTGCCTGCTGGCTTTCCTTCTCCAGTGTTCTCATGCGGTGTGCTCCAGATTTCCTACTCATGTCTGCTACTCAGTCATAGGAAGAGGGAAGCTAGGACTCATCTCTTTTTTTCTTTTCAGTGATATTCCTAGCATTTCCCACTTTCTATATGAATACTATGCACTTCATAAAATGGCACATTTTCACATTTTGAGGGCTTTCCAGTGATTTTTATTTCCAGTCCAATATTGAAAATGAATGGTGATACATGTTTCTACTTTCCACAACATTGGCAGCACTATCTCAAGAGTTTCAGTAAGGGCAGTGTTATACACATTAGCAGCATACATGTTCATGAATGAAAAGAACATTTTTGAAAATACTTCTTTTTGTGTTTAAAATGTTCAGGTGAAATCAGATACTTCCGTCAGTCCTGGAGATACTGCTGTTCTCTATATTGTCTCTCAGTCTAAGTGGGTAACAGGGCAGTGGCTCTGTGGGTAGAATTGCCATTTGTGACCTAAGAAACAGGACATTGTTTGCTTTTAGACTCATCTAAAATACTTGAACATCATAACCTTCTTAGTTTTCTACATTTGTCATACGAATAGCTATGAAGCCTTAGGTTGGCTGTTGCACTGCAAAAGTATCATGCAAATATTCTTTATTTAGTCCATGCACTTATTGTGCAATTTTTGGTGTTTCTTCACACTTAACAGTTCCAGTAAACATTGCCTCACTTATGTCTGCCTAAGTTACAATGTGAACATCTATTTCTCTTGGGTTTGCTTTTAGCAAGAGTACATTACAGCACAAATATTTTTCCAGAACAGTTTCCACAAATGTTCCCAGATGCATGGAAATATTTTGATTAATACTTTCAACTGCAGTCAAATGACTTGCCTTTTTCTTTAACACATTTTATTTCTGTCTCTGATTTTTATAAAATCACAATATCATCTATTTTATGGGACTTTCGCTACTGCTCTTCTTGAGCAGGAAGCCCTGGAGGACTTGGTTAGTCTTAAACATTTCTGAGCACTGATCACATTAAATATATAAAAAGATTGGTGAATATAGTTTTCTGTAATTGCATTTCTATTTAGTAAACCTCCCACAGATATGAAGAAAGTAATGCAAGTGAACAAATGATAATAGCAGAAGTCACCATCTCTTCAGTTAATTTCAGAGAGTGTGTGTGTATACACATACACATATAAATAAATCATTAAACTGTGTTTAGTAGAGCATAATATTAATACATTTTATTCTTATTTTGTTCCAGACTTATTTCAATTATTACATTTTACTGTATGTGGACTACAATAAAAGTGAGTAATTAAAGTCTCTCTTCTTTGGAGGCACTGGAACTTTTACTTTCAACTGATTCTACGTTTCAAGTTGGGTCATATTCAAAGCTGATATTACAGAAAGCCCAAGAGGCATGGACCTAACTGAATGCCAAGGAGTCAACCAATGTAAGAGATGACAGGCATTACTTCTGTTATATTTCTGTTAGTTACTTCTCAAATGCCTTTTCTAGACCTTGCATGTAGTACTATGACTCAGCATAGTCTTAGCAATACTCATTAAGCCAAAATCAGAGGTAGTGATAAGAGAGTTTAAGTCATGTAGCAATAAATACCAATGAATCTAAAGGAGCTGAAGTTAATATTGTGCTGTCCAAAAGCAAGTATAAATCATACCATGCTAAAGTCAGCTGAGAATTCAGCTAGAGATCTTCATGACCTACTTCGTCCCTCCAATAGGAAAATCAGTAGAGGTGGATAATCATAGAATGATTTTCTTTTTTACAGTTTTCCCAAAAGCCTTAGACTGCTTTTGTGCAGAATCCACAAAGCTATGGCTTTCATCCATGCTATTTTTTTCTGTACCTCAGGAGAGCTGGAAAAATGGTGAATATGTTCCTTCAGCCACATCAGCATTCAGCCCTGTATACCACCTTATCCCTGAATCTGTCAAGCACTCACTAAAAGATTTGGAGAGTAAGACCAGATTTTGCTGTAAAAGGTTTTGACTCTCCTGACCTCCACCAGGTAGAAGCAATGTAAAATATAGAAAACATTTTTGTTACTAATCCGGGAGAAAGATCAGGTCTGTTTTTATGGCTGATTATAATTAGTGACAAACATATAAGCAAATAGGCGACCAAACTCCATCTGGAATATTATTTCCAAGACTGTCCACCCACATAGGAAGGATATTATTTGCCTTGGAGACTTCTTTCTAGAATTCTAGAATTTCAAGAACCTGAGTCATGAAGGCAAATTTGAATTTCTGCTTTTTTTTTTTTCTAGATATGAGACTTCAAGTTGTTAAAAGTATATGCCCAAGATTCATCAGAAACTATTTATCATGGTGAAACACTATGCACCACTTCATTTTAAAAACTGAAGCTTAAGGACTTACTTTGATTTTTGACAATCCTGTGAACTCAGTGCATCAGACTGGTACAATGCATGTGGGAAATAGCGTGTGCTGCACAAGATTCTTTGCATAGGTTCTCTGGTGTGCCTAAAACCTTAAGTAAGCCACCAATATTCATGAGCAAGCAGGTCTTCAAGCTTATTGCTAGATCTCATGTCTGACATTTCCAGCAGCATGCCAACTGTCTCTGCATGTCTGTTATCCACTGGCAAATGGAAGAGTGGCAAAAAAAATTGACTGTGCAGCCTCCAGGTGGAGGCAGTGGTTGATCTCTCAAGCTTGGGCGGCTTTTGAGTCCCATTTCTAGTCATGGTGGGCTCCACAGTCTGTAACCTTTAACAAGGCTGCATATTCTAGATATTAGAAACAGGAAAGGAAGAGGGGTAAACAAACCAGTGTGAGTAAAGGTCATTAGATCTTTCATATTAAATAATCCAGGGACATAGAATGGATTCAAGGCACTTAGATTTATGCTGGAGGGAGACTATGGGTACATGTGATAAAAGACTGAGGGCTGAAACAGGAAGATAGTCTGAATTTGCTTTCTCTTAGGTTTGCTTTACTCCAGAGGGCTATCTTTGTTGACATATAAATACAGGATGACAGAGTAATACAACAGGATAATATTGGTGAGGACTATATTGTTTTGGTAAGCGTTTAACAGAATGAAATCAGGAATCATTTATGTTCTGGAACTAGGATTTAATAAAGAAAGATTTCTGTTGTCTCCGTATATTTTACTTGTGAAAGAAAGAAAAAAGATGGAGATACAAACCCTCTGGGAGGATAAAAATGAGGAAGACACTTATCTCACACCTAATCAAACATGTGCACATTCAAACACATTCTGGGATGAGAACTGGATTTCCTGCTGGCCATGTGTCACTTTCTAAAACGGAGGCTGAACAGGGGCCAAACCAGCACCAGACTCTCCACGGCATCTCCGCGTTTTGGAACGCAAGGACGGGGAGCTGCTGGCGGTGATCGCCCTGGGAGGGCCAGCAGGACCGAGCTTCTCCAAAGTGCGCCCCAGCTTCTGCGCAGCATTTCCGCGCTGCCGGCTCACGGTCGAGGGCGGAGATGAAGCAACACCACCGAAATCCTTGAGCCTTGACGGCCACGGAGGCCGACGGGCCAGCCCTGGCGCCCGCGGAGCCCAGGGCCAGGCGGCGCCCCGGCAAGGCCGGGCTGCTTCCCCCTGACATTTATCTCCTCTTTGTCCTTTTATGATTATCGCGGCTGCTTTCCGCGAGTGACAGCAGCCGCAGCGCGATCCCCCGGCGGACCGCCCGTGCGCGTGGCGAGGCGGCGGGTACACGCCTCGGGAGCGCGGCTCCCGCGTCCTTGTTCAATCGCGCGGAGACGGCGGGGGAGGGCTGGGTTCCGCACGCCGCGCAGACGCACCCCGGTAGCGCCGCGCGCCCCGGCACGGCGGCGGGAGCCGAGGCGGCAGCGCGGGG
>VZRL01000335.1:383658-425947 GCA_013397895.1 Origma solitaria | reverse complement strand
CCGCAGCTCGGCCCCGCACCGCGCCCCGCGGAGCGTCCCCACCCCGCTGCCCATCGCCCCCCAGTCCCACTGTCGCCTGCAGGCAGGGATCGCCAGACAAAGGCCCTCGCAGGTAGGCACGAGATGAGCGTTTTCGTTCGTTTCTTACGTAACGAACGACAACATCATCATAAAGAGAAAAAAATATCGTCGTTGCCCAATTCTGTAATTTTTTTTTCTAAGTCACTTCGGCACTGCTGCGGCTGTATGTTTTGTACTCTGGGGACCAGCTTGTGCTGTGTCCTCGACGGGAGCGTAGCTTGAAAGTTGCTGGCGATAACTTGTCTTTCAAATGAGGTGATTATTAAATTTTTTAAAAATTATTATTATTTTTGGTGGCTAAAACGATTCGCCAGTAGATGAAACCAACATCACTCTGCTTCTGACAAAAAACCTCCAAACTGAGCACCCCAGCCAGAGGTTTTATGTTCGTTGTACCTGCTGCAGGAAGTAGCAGCAAAGTGTTTTAAAAATATAATATTCTTGGTAACTGCATAAACTTTTCTGCTACTTGATTGTTGGGGCCAAGTACAGCCTTGACAGTGAGGCTCTTTTGGAGTTGCTGTTGTGTTAAAAACAACCCTATTTTTTTCGTTGTCCTTGTAACTTGAATGATTGCACTGAGTTTCATTATGTTCGCTCCAGTGTGTATGTAACCTACTTTGAGTTGTCTTTGCCCTCCTCAGTAATTAATTCAATCCAGAGCATCGTTTGAAATATTGCTACGTGCATTGCTTTTATGGTCCTTATTCAGTCAAAATGTTGACTTTGATGCGAAACTCGAATGAAAAAGGATTTGGTTTTTTTGGCCCAAAGACCTGATTTAAACCAGCAAGTTCAAGGACTACTGAATAAGGATCGTTAATAACATTGGCACTAACAGTTATTGTTACAAAAGTTCTCACATTTCAGTCTTTTACTGTTGAAGTGCTAACACTCTTTAGAATATTCTGCCTCCACTTGCATTTTTATTTACTTTATATTTTTAACTCATGCTCCAAAGGACTCTTAGCTAGCTTTTGAAATATCCAGCTTCCTGAATTTGCGTCCAAAACCTCAAGTTTCTGCCATTTTGGTGGGGAATTTTTTTCGTTTTGTTTTGGGGTCTGGGGTTTTTTTGGGGGTGGGATTTTTGGTTTTTTTTTTTGGGGAGGGGGTTGGTTTTTTGTTGTTTTTTTTTTTTTTAACAAACTGATCAAAGCTGTCAAAGGCTAAGAGTCTTCCCATGGGCAGTATGAACTTACATGACCTCCACACAGCTTATCTCATCTTAAGAAGGAGCAGTATTTGCCTTGCTTTGGACAAAATTTGTAGAACATACAGACATTCTTTCTACTGCAGTAGAGTCAAAATAGAGTCTGAGAAAGATATCAGTACCATGCTGCTTTTTCCCAATCCTTTATCTTGAAATAAAACCTTAAAAAAGATAAACCTTTAGCTCATTTTAAATTGACTTATTTTAACAAATAGTTATGCAAACTATCCTTATGCAATAGTTTTTTTCCAGACAGCAATCTCACTGCTGTTATAACATCACTGTGATGCAATAATATGAACAATAAAATCCTCTGTTTGAGTCTTATTACACACTGTTAAGCAATGTATCTGACTCATCAGCTTAATTGACTCTTCTAGGTGACCTTGCCATGATCATTACAGCCAGTTATGAGATATAAATGTGCTTAGGCTATGTAATAGAAAAAAAATGCAAATAGATGGCCAATTCCTGCAGTCCATTCTAAAAGAAAATGACAATTGATTTCTGTGTTAGTATTTTACAGTATTAAAACATTACCTTACACTATTTAAAAAAAAATTTAATAGCTACAAGCTAATGTAACTGTCTAATATTGATAAGCATGACTGTCAAAAATAAGATTGTGTAAGCAAGGGAATACTTGATCTTGACTAAAAATGTGATAGAAGCAACATTCTTAAAATTTGTATTAGAAGGTGGATCTGAAATGAATTATTACTAAAGCTACCTTAGATACCCTGTGTTTTTTCTTAATTCCGTGTTTTTTGCTAATTCACTTGTTGAATTGGTCCATGTCCAAAATGGCATACTATGAGACTGAATTTCGTGACAAGTATTAAACAAATCTACATTCTACTAGAAGGATTGCCTTATTGAAGACATGGCTTTTTTCCCTTTCTTGAGTTGCTTCACCTGGGTGTAATTTTCAGTCTGTCCTGCAGTATTTGAATAATTAACCAATTTTTGCTACAGAGGTGTCTGCACAGCAGCTGACAATATAAGTGCCTGTGCTGCAAGACTTCCTTTTACAAGCAGAATGCAACCCAACAAAGAAAATAATGCTCAGCATGGGCAGTGGTCTGGACTACCTCACAGAACTGGAGGTCTAAAGATTGCTTTATTTCTGTGCTCTGTTTGCAGTGAGCAGTAGATAATGACATTTTACAGCCAGTGTTTATTTTATATATTTACTTCAGTTGTTATATAACAAGAAGCATGTTTAGAGCATCAGCTGGGATTAATTGACATAATTCTGCTGCCTTTAAATAGAGCCCTATAAATTTAGGTCAGCTGAAGGTCTGGCCCATGCTTGGCATTTTAAGAACAGAGTTCAATAATAGAAAGTCATTTTTTGTCAGAATAATTAATATTTGATTTTGTGGGCTTTTTTTTTAATGGTTTGTAACTAAGGGAAAGCTGAGATTGTGTTTCCAGAACATGGTTGCTATTAAGTTATAGCTTTTTGCAGTCTAGTTCTTCCTACTGTCAAGTAGCTATTGAAATGAGAAACATACTGTCATAGTAGTGTAACTTCAGTAACAGTTGTTTGTATTGAGGTTTTAGTAAAAATACTGGAAAGTGATATGATAGTTATTAAATTGCATATTTACACGTGCATACTATATATAATATATATGGAATTATATATTTACCCAAGTTACATATATATTTCCTTTAGCTTCTCTGTTTTAATTTTATTCCTGGTGATTTGAGTAATATTCTTAGATCTTGTTTTTCATCCTTTAAACCAGAGCAATAAACAGTTTGTTTTGGGGGAATGGACAGATCTGGTAGAATCATACAGTCTTTATAAGGAAATGGAAGAAAAATATGGGGCAAATTTGCACTTATTGAGCTTGACTGACCTTTTTGAACAACAGCTACCCTTAACATATGTTTTGTGCTCTACAAATAGTAATTTTATTTGTGTAATTTACCTTTGGTAAGCAGGCTGTACTTTAATGAATTAATTTGTAGTTATTAAGATAAACAGTATCTTAAGTAATTTTTCTAACAACGAAAGCCTTTTGTAAAAATTATATATGCCATCAGCTTTCTGGGTACAACATGAAGTTGGGTAATATGAATTTGCAATAGTGTTTCAAGTTCCATGATAATCTTACTCATTTTTTTCTTAAATTTGATTGAACAGTGTCATAATAAATGATTTCTGATGTGCCCAATGAAATATATTTTGTGGACGTATTCCATTTTTTTCTTTCAATAACATGATCAACATTTTAGCAAAAGTGGGTCATCTTGTACAAAGCTATCATCATCAGTGTTCCACTGACCTAATTACACATTGGTCCTGAAACAGTAAGCACTTAAGATGTCCATGAAGTTGTAGGAAAAAGAAACTGTGTACTGGATCAATAATTCTGCATTGCTCCATGCTGTTGTAACATATTCATGGTCTTTATGCACATTACTATATAACAGCAGTAATTGGTCGTCATGTTTGTATTGTAAATGCTTTTCCCCTTTGTGACTGTGGATAACTTGTCCATCATAGCATAAAATGCAGTCACGTAGGTTTTTTTTCCAGAAGTTTTAACAGCTTCTGTTCTACATTGTCTAGACCCTCTGGCCCACAAACCTGTCCCATGGATATTACTCTTTCAGTGTAGCCAGCATTTAAGCTTTTCTTCAACAAGAACGTAAACTTATGAACTCTTGTAGGTAAAGGGCAAGAAGTAGTAGTATGTTGAAGGATTTTCAGTGGAGATTGGAAATCCTCTCTGTTGGAGAGGATTTCTGAATTACGACAGACCTAATGATAGGTGCAGGATTTCATGGCATAATTTTTATCTGTGGAAAGCAGTAGAGGTAGAGTATCTCCAGAGTTTTTTAGCAGTGTTTAGGGAGACTGTGCAGGCACCACCTGAGCTTATGGTATTTTTTCTGTGCCTCATAAAAGTATTGAGATACCTAGCAACTGTTTTTAGAACACTTTGAAGATAAAATGCAAAATATATCTTTGTTCTCTAAAATCTGGAATGCAAACTGGTGACTTTGGAATCTATAAACAATCTATAGCATCTCATCTGATATGTAGACAGATTTTCAAAATCAGTAGACTGGCATAATATTGGCAGTAATATAATTAATGATACCTATGCAAAACATGGATAAGAGTAACTAAAAATAAGCAGAGACATCCATACAAGTGCAATTGTTTTTCTAGAGTGTGCCATATAGTGGTGGTGATGATAGAGGTATGTTTTTATTCTAAAACAAGAAGCTATACTTAACTGTTATTTTCTTCCATTTTTTTAAGGACTGATATATATATATATATATTTTGTTGACATGGTGATAGAATATTGAATTGTGTTTGAGCATCCAATGCTAGAAATGGGATTTCATTTAGCTTGATAGAATCACTATCAAAATGCTAGAGCAGTAGAATTAAACAGTTGTTTTACCTATTCTAGGATATGTTTGAAAAATTATGCTTGGAAATAGCATGAATTATTTTGCTAACTATAAATAAACCCATGCAGTTATTCTGTGGGGAAACTTACGTACATGAGGAGGCCCACATGCATTCTCTAAAGCAGACATGACTTATGTAATTAAATTACGCAGAAGAGAGCAAAATTCTGGCTCTGTCCTCCAACCTTTGAGACCTTTCAATTATTAGAGTGTGAATACATAAATCCCTAGGATCAGATCTTGAATGTGCTGTGTTGTCACTTCCGTATTTTTTGAAGTCCCATGGATAAATTAACTTTTTGTGATTTCTGCATACATAATTTTTTGTTTCAAATGCATGAGTCCTATACAACAGTCTCATTAATACTTGGATCTGGGATTGTATCCTGCTTCTGTAGAAGCCAATGGCAAAATTGCTGTGGGAGCAAGACTGGCTCTGTAATTAAGTTAATAGGGTCGAGTGTTTATTACATTGTAGAATTGGCACTCAATGCCATTAACATCAACCAACCAAATGTTGGTTTTATAACACTTTATGAGGGAGTGATAAAGCAATTGAAAAATTAATCATAAGGGAAAATATTGGAATTTGAAATGTAGTCAGAGGAATCATTACAGTTCATTAATTTATGTGTAAATACTCATGTTTTCCAATGGAATTATAAAATGCAAGTGAAGTGAAGTGAAATGGCTGGTTCCATTGAAGGCATGTTGCCATTATCATCAGATGGAATTTAATTTGTTTACAGACTCAGCTTTGGGCTGATCCACATGGAGAAGTGTTAATAAACAAGGATTTTGACTCCTGTTTGTAAAGCCGCCATTCCAGTTACCATAACAAAAGTGCTGAAGAAATATAGAAAGAGTTGAAGTTCTATTGTTTTTTTGTTAATTCAGTAAAGTAATAGCATTAGGTCTAACTGCATAGATAGCAAATCCATACTGACTATGTCAGTGGGTTACATGTCTGTCTTGACAGCTTTACTGATGGACTCTGGCAGAGAGCAAAGTTGAATATTGCGTGCAAAAACATGGTCGTTTTGATACATGCTTAATATTTGCTGTAGATTGCATGCTACTTACGTTCTGTCTGTTTGTGCCAGGAACAATGTGTACAGGAGGGAAACTGGCCAAAACAGGAGTTAACAGTGCTACAGTGAGCAGATCGTACACTGAAATGGCCCAATCTACAGATGTCCCAGGGAGCAAGGGACATGAACTCTGCAGCTTGTTGGGCTAAGTGCAGCTCAGTGCCAGTGGTAGCCTTGCAGGTGGATATTTGGACATGCAGTCGAGTTTTTATGCATCAAAATGGTCATATTGATGAACTGTGTCATTAATCTACATTAATTTAAGAAAAAAAAACAATCCACAATCCAAAAACCTGTTGCTAATTTTTATAATTGTTATTAGTATTTTTCCTAGACACAGTGTTGGACAAACACTGAAGTGGATTAATTTTGAGCTGGAGACCATACATATAGACACAGTCCAAGTTCTTATTGTGGTATAGTCTTGTTCAAGACTAAACACTGCTTTTATATCATGTAGAAATAAAAGATGGGAATATAAAAGGGAATAAAAGTTGTATTAAATATGTGTAGGTATGGTTTTGTTCTTCTAAAATATCCACCGATTCTGTAGGTACTTTCTTGCTGTTGCTACCATTTCAAGTAAGTGTAGATATTCTAGGGTATATGGCATATATATACATACATCTGTATTTATATGATAATAATGATGATGTATGCATATTAGTGTGTATTTTCTGGGAGAACAAATATTTGGTTTTGAGTGTAGCTCTCTAGTACTGTTAAATTCAGTAAGAGCCCTGAATTGGTAAGGACATGAAATTTCACAAAAGTTGTTTTGAACACTTTTTACTTAGGTGAGGCTGAGATACATGCTAAGAGACAAGTGATGATTTCATAGGTATTCAGTACATGATGTGCTGTTTCCTTCTGCATGCCATGGAAGGTGTCTGCTCCTGGCACAAGTGAATACAGTGATTGTAGTGTATTGAGACAATTAGAGATCAGTAACCCCGTACTCCCAATTCTACAGGATAATGAAATGAAATCCCAGTACTCTATTAATGTAAAATGATGTTACAGAGACTGAATATTCTACAAATGTGACAAAAGGTCAAGTGACCTTGTCTTCTCTTTTTTCTGGGGTTTTTTTTTTTCATTTTAAAGTTTCAGCAACGGTTATTTTTTAAGTGTTGAATTGCCCTAGGTTTAAAATGGTATGCATATTAATTAAGCCATTGATTACATGTATCACTGAAATGGACAAAATGGCTATACACCTACTTCAGCAAATCAAACTGTACTGAAAGTTTGGACAAACAGATGTTGCGTTACTGTAGGGTTATTTTTTGGTTCTAAACCTGATCCAGCTCTGGTTTATCTTGACAGAAAGCTCCCTTTTGACTCCACTTAGAATTTTGGATCAGGGTCGAACTATGTAACTGCTTGTGTATTAGAGGTCCATTTGTTTTCAAACATGGCAATTTGTGGTGCTGCTTTTGCACTAAAATATTAGATGCTGTCTTTGGTGTGGCTGGGTTCAAACTATTTTTCATTGCAGCTGTATTATCGAAGACAAATAGTTACATGTCAGTAATTAACCACGGATTTTAGGAAATTCTACTTAGTTGTTCTATTAAATGTGTTAATTTTTTCATGACGGAAGAGTTGGCATGGTTTGATGGAACAGAACCCAGCTTGAAACCTTAGTCTTTATGACCCTGCTTAATTGTTATTACATCACTCACTCCACTCTGCCTTCTGGAAAAGACAAGAGAAACAGGCAGAATACAATTCATTAATTCTTTTATAACTTTCTTGATTGATAATGTTAAAATTAGTTTCATTAGTCATTGTAAAAATATTCCCAGTAAATAGAGACATTAATCTGAAGTGGCTGATTATTTAATTTTTTTTTTGTTGTTGTTGTTGTACAGGCAAGAATGATTGCTGTTTTGATAGTCAGTTCTATAAAAGCACTTGGCATATTACATTCATTTTACCAGGACCATGACTGACTGTGGAAAATGATATACTGAGAAACTGTGTCTAAGATCAAGACCAAATGATCTTACGAGAATAAATATTTTTGCATTAAAAGGGACTAAATAAAGCAAAGGCCAGTTTAAACTCTCTAAGTTCAAATTTAATGATTAAAATGTCTGAAGCTAAAGGTTAAGCTAGTTTTTCTTTGTTAATGGTAAGACTTCTGGGTCTAAACTTCTACTTCAATGCAAATACTGTTTCCTGGAGGTGCATATGCCTCAATGGTATTTAACTTTGTCAAATCCAGATTTTTAATTAAATGTTTTTTCTCTAAGGTATTTTTCAATACTGATTTTAAAGTTTACTTTGTAAGATACAAATAAAGAAGTAATTTTTTTGCCAGTATTTTTTAATCACTAGGTACTTACCAAATTATGTGTGAACTTGCTAGTTTGAATTAACATGATGGATACATACATTTGTATATAGATTTTTATGTATATATATTTTTACAGAATTCAAAACCAGCAATTAAATGCCTAACAGATATAATGGATAGTGGTGGTATTTTAAGACAATAGAAAGCACTCCATCTTCTCTAAATCAGCTTATGTTATTTTTAATCCATGAAGGACCCAAATATATTGCATTTCTAAGTCATACACCACAGCTGTTTTCAGAAGAAATGCTTTAATGTGGAACAAGATACTTTGCAGTGCTGCCCATCAACATGCTTGGTGTCCTGCAGTGTTAAGCATTGGAGGTTTTAGATTGGCCACTGATATGAAGGAAAGTTCTGTGACAGCATTACTGTAGGATCAAAACTCAAATTTTTTTAATTGATTTTTCTTTGGATCATATAATATTTGTTTTGGAAGCAAATCTGCTACCCCTAGGTGTAATGAAATTTAGAATATCAGTTGTTTCAGTGTTGAGTTGTCTTCATATTACAGCTGGTTTGATGAACCAAATGCAACTCTAAGCTATTTGTCAAACGCTACTTTTGCATGTCTTATACTAGCAATTCCTTAATAGTAATAAAATTCTCTGTCTATTTCAGGTTTTTAAGAAGATTCCCACTGAATCTACTAAGAAAATTGGTTCTAGACAGGCACTTCTGTCTGAGATTATGAAAGAAAAGGAAGAATGTGTGTGGATTTAAAATTACTGTATTTACCGAGTTGTGGAGTGAGAAGTACTGGGGAGATAGCTTGCTCTGTTGCTTATTGTAGATCTTCTACAAATTGTTTCTGATGCAGCTGAGAAAAATGCAGACCCTTAAAAAGGAGCACGGACCTGTTGACACAAGTAGCAATGTGGACAAAATCATGGTACTTAAGTCGACCTTAGCAGAAGTATCTGAAGAATTGTCTACAAATGAAGATATGCTACTTACTGAAGCAAGTAGTGGAAAGAGCAAATCTTCAGCTTGCCGGAGAAAGCGAGAATTCATTCCAGATGAAAAGAAAGATGCTATGTATTGGGAGAAAAGGCGGAAAAATAATGAAGCTGCCAAAAGATCTCGTGAAAAGCGACGACTGAATGACCTTGTCTTAGAGAACAAACTAATTGCACTGGGAGAAGAGAATGCCACTTTGAAGGCGGAGCTGCTCTCGTTGAAGTTGAAGTTTGGTTTAATTAGTTCTGCGGCCTATGCCCAAGAGATACAGAAACTCAGTAGCTCAACAACCGTGTATTTTCAAGATTATCAGAGTTCCAAATCAAATATTAACTCATTTGTAGAGGAACATGAACCATCTATAGTTGGTAGCAGTTGTATCTCTGTCATTAAACATTCTCCTCAAAGCTCAATGTCTGATGTATCTGAAACATCAGCCATAGAACATACCCAGCCAAGCCGTATACAAAGCAACTGTAGAAGTCCCGAAAATAAATTCCAGATTATAAAGCAGGAGCCCATGGAATTAGAAAGAGAGCCAAGAGACGACAGAGGTTCATATAAAGCATCTATATATCCAAACTACATGGGAGCTACTTTTAATGTGTACTCACATTCTCCTCCTCTCCTGCAAGTTAATAGGTCCTCCAGTAATTCCCCGAGAACATCAGAAACCGATGATGGTGTAGTTGGAAAGTCATCTGATGGAGAAGATGAACAGCAGGTTCCTAAGGGTCCAATTCATTCCCCAGTTGAACACAAAAATGTTCATGCAACAGTTAAAGTTCCAGAAGTGAATTCTTCAGCTTTGCCTCACAAGCTTCGAATCAAAGCCAAAGCCATGCAAGTTAAAGTGGAAGCAATGGATAATGACTATGATGCAACACAGAAGTTGTCATCACCCATTGACATGTCCTCAAAAAGACATTTTGAGCTTGAAAAACATGGTGCGCAAAATTTGGTGCATTCTTCTCACACTCCTTTTTCGGTTCAAGTGACTAATATCCAAGACTGGTCACTTAAACCAGAACTCTGGCATCAGAAGGAACTCAACGTTAAAATTCAGAGTGGTTGCAAAACTGGAGTTGTTGAAATAAAAGACAATATCTACAATGTCTCTGAGTCAGAGAACCTCTATTTGAAGCAGGGCATAGCAAACTTATCTGCAGAGGTTGCTTCACTTAAAAGACTTATAACTACACAAATCTCTGCATCAGACTCTGGTTAAGTTACTACTGAATAAAGGCTTATTGTTTTAAAGGATGTCATTTGCAGTAGATCAATATGTTTTGTATGATACTGAATTTTCACTGGACTTGTGATGTCATTTCACTGTAATGTTCACATAATGTCTGATTGGTGTCTTTTTGTGCACAAATTATTATGAAGACTAGGTTGTGCTATGATCACTATGCCTTGAGTATAGTCAAGTAGCCTGTACAAAGGCTGTATATAGTGAATTTTAATTTCTTTTTGTTCTACTACAAAGCGTGCAAGTTACCAGTTACAATAAAATATTGGTGACAAACATAGAACATCTACTCCAGTTCAGTTGATTTTATGAACTTGTAAATAAGTTGTTAATTAAAAACTGGGTTTTTTCTTACACTGTGCTCAACTTCACTTATGTTTTTGGTTTTTACAGCCTAACAACCAAATTACAATTTACAACATGTGTGATCCTTCTGGCCACCTTTTTCCTTAACACGTTTTTTAGAAGAGAAGTAAAGTGAATATTTATAAATGAAACAGTACCAATTTATAGCCTTAGCCTTCTTTAACTTATTTGCTAGTAGAAATTAACCAAAACCCCTGCAAATTCTAACCCAGTAACTAATATCAACAACCTTTTTTTCTCCTTCAATCTCAAATGAGACAGTAATGAATTTCCTGAATGTTTTAGTGTGACAAACAAATTTTTTCAATATTATAACTTGGTGTTTTAGGTGAAATTAGTTAAGTCAGATTTGTGCATCTGCAAAGTTTTCAGAGCCTTGCAGTGACAGAATTGGACAGCACCATCTCTGCCAAGGGGTGGCTTGTGTCTGCAAGGGGTGCGGCCATGGAAAGTCCACCCCTCTTGCATACCAGCATTCAGTCCATGGCAGACCGTGGGCCACCTGTAGATGAAGTATAAAGCTACTGGATTTGTAAACTGAGCTCAGCTAGGCAAATACTTACACAAAGGCTAGGCAATAGCAGTTGCAGAGTTAGAGGAGATCATCTGCTGTTTTAGTTCCCAGAATGGGACATAATGCAGTTATGCATGAAGTAAGTCTTGCCAGCAATTTGTCCCTGGTTTCAATGGCTTAATTAACTGAACTGGAATACCCTGGCTTGCTAAAGGGCATTTTGCAAGAACTTCTCCAATTATAAAATAGAGACTATGTGAAGAGCTGCACAATCTAGATACTGCTAGCCCCTTACAACTTATGCAGATAATCAGTTCTTGATGACTGGACTGGGCTGTGGTGCTCTTTGTCTTTGAGAAGAGCCATTGAACCATGGAATCTCGAATTGTAACACATATCCTTGGTTTGGCTTACTGAAATCTTTCATTTTAATATTAAAAATAATTTATAAATAGAGCTTAAACTTGGCAGAGGTTCTTTTCATGATACTTCCCCCTTCTTTTAATGTACTAATAAATCAGACTAACAAAAAAGCTTTTTCTGAAAAGGCTTTTTATTAATTGCCATACTGTATAATGAATTGAACCTTTCCATAGGCTTAAAATACTAATTAACAAAACAATATATAGGTATTTTTTTTCAAATTCATACTTGACTTGAGTGAGAGGAAGTTTGTCTATTTTTTGGGGATATGAAGAGGAGTCTGTGTGACTCCTAATAGCTCTGAAGCTTGGTCCAGCAGTCAAGGCAATGGCAGAACTCCCTGATGTCAGTGAGGACAGGATTTGATTCTGTGCCTTTTCAGGAGCTGATGATTCAATTGTGTTCTGGGAGGACTTTCGCACAGAAATCACTGGTACTTTCTGAGCTTTTTTGAGCCTTCTAACTGCTGTGCTGTATTTGTGGCATTCAGAGTTGATAAACTGCTATTCTTTTTTCATGCCTTAATAATACAATAGACCCCATAGCTGGGCTCTGTATGTATTTGGTAATTAACATAGATGACATTTCAATGTTACTGAAAATAAGCTCAGGATTATTGCATGAAATGTAAAAATTTGCATTGAATGATGGGGATATGAGACATGAGGCAGTGATTGCTACTGTCTCCTTGCTTGCTAAGTATCTTCTGTAAGCAACAATAAAATTCTTTAAATATTTTGCATATTATTTATCACATGTAATGTGTTCAAGGAGAGGACTTAAAACTCTCAGTGTTGCCATCAGTGTAAGCCTAGATCTATTGGGTTTTTTTTCCATTTCTTGTTAGAATTGTTTGTCATAATGGAAGAATGTTGTCCTCTTTCTAGCTCATTATATATTTTGTGTATCTGTTTTGTGCAATTAATACTTAACAGTAATGATGTAGTTAATTTGTTGAAGGATGTCATTGCAAGAAAGTTATAGCATGGAGCTTAGGAGCACAATCAGATGTTATTTATACTCCCTTTATACCTTAGTGTTATGCTTCATTTGAAGAAAGAAATAAATAATTTGTCTTTTGTTCAAAACCAGATCTAACTACAACATGCTTTTCTATTATGTTCATTGTCTTAGTCCAACACGGGGCATTAACTTGAGTTGATGACAAATCTTCCCGTGCTGAAGTTGCTTGGAATATCTTTCACGTACCTTTAAGGGTACAAAATGCAGGAGTGTGGGTGGTACATGCAAAACCCCACTGTTGGCTAGTTGCCAACTCTGAACTTCTCAACTGCGATGTACACATTCTCCTCACCTAGGGCCCTCACCTGCATTGCCCATTTTTAGTCTGCTTCCCTTTGGGATGTGAAATGAGAAAGATGGAGAATCACTGGGGGGGTGGGGATGGAGAGAATGCAGTGGGACTGCCCTGCTCCAACCTTCAGCTGCTACAGAATTATGTACATGTAGGATCAGAGGGGCTGGGGAAGTGGATAGCTGTGCCCTTCCAACTTTGCTTCCTTGCACTGCTGGAAACAGAATCTGCCTCCATGCAAAGAATATCCTTAGCTGGTCATCTAGTCTCTCAACAGGACATCAGAACATTGGTTTTGCGCACAAAATGGGCTTTATCTAAGTGTGTATGAACTGGCATAGCATCCTCTAACTTATAAAAACTCCTGTAAACTCAGTAATCAACTGACAAAACAACATGAAACATGGCAAATGGGGAATCTTTCTCATTCTAATGTGTCTTCAGATGCAAATGTTAAGAAAGGCCACATACAGAAACTGATAACTCTGAGACATGTCAATATAAATAGTCATGATAATTTTTAGTGTGAAGAGCTTCACAGAAGCTTTTAAGAAAAGTCTGACTAATGACTGTTGATTAGGTAGATTTTTTTCACAGTGATATCAACTGGTGGCTAATTAGCACTGTGACGTGTGAGTACAGCTCCTTTGTTAAATTTGCCTGACAATTATGCATATACACAGTAATGTAGCCTCATGTTCTATCAATGCCAATATTTTGATAGAGAGGCAAAATGTGGATATGCCCATACATATACTGAGCCCAAACATAATGATTTTCTGAATACTCTCAACTTTCTGCCTTCAGTAAAATATAGGTTGCATGGGATATATCTAAATTTTATTAATATTCTGTACAGCCAAATGCCCCCTTGTTCATGAATAGAAGACAGGTAACTGAAAAGTCCTGATTATTCTTCTCTTGTTATTTTGTCCCTAATGTCTACTTGAGTAGTTTATGAGACCAAAAACACATCTGTGAAACTGAAATGCAAAATAGTGCAATCAACACATTTTTGAAGTTTGGTTAAAATTCCAACTTCTAAAAATCTTTTCTACTCACTAGTGCATAAATATACTGTTGAAAATCGTTTACAATGAATTTAGCAAGAAACTCAGAGAATCCAGTTAATATGGCCTTTATTACCACATTGTTTTAAAAATACTTTTAGAACTTACTGCACAATACAAGATTGGTAACTACAAGAATACAACAAAAGAATTTTTAGTATTTCTTGCATAAGAACGAGTAGCACATATTGTTCCATTACAGTGCCAAATCAAAAGTTAAGAACACGAGGCAGAATCCCAGGGCTTTTAATTCAGTGTTAAGTTCTACTTGCCTTAATGAAGTAGACTTTTTCTGTGTGCAATAAGGGACTCACTCAAGAGGAGTTAACATCACCAGGATAGAAACTTTACATTTCTTGTTCTGGGACAGACTCCTACTGATTGTTCTATCTCTAAGGCTAACTCTCGTGACAAAACAGTGATATATAAGTCACTTTATTCATATCACTGGAGCTGTAGAAATCTTACTACAAAAGATAAAGCAGATAGATACTCAATTATTATTTAATGACAACTCTAGAAGGACTTGGTGAATTAGGAGCAAAAGGTCAGAGTAGAAACATAGTGTTTATTTGAAAGTGTCAGAAGACATTTGATTTCAGGACTCCAAAAATAGTAGGAATGCATCTATGCTTTTTATGAGTTGACCAGCTACTACCTGTGCACCTGTGCCTGTGACTAGAGTTACGGTAATTCCTTCTCCTTAAACACTAAGGAGCTCCACAAAATTACAAACAGAAAGGCCTGGGAGGAACAAATGCAGGGTATGCAAGTCTGCCATGATTTGATATGGGTTTGTCTCCCGCAAGCAAGCATCCTTCCTCCTTCTTGTACATGAGAAAGAAATCTGATCTGAAAAAGCCTGCATCAGTCCAAAGGTTCTGAGGAAGCTAAATGACCATCTAATACTACCAATATTCAGGTAACATGGCCAATTTTTCCACCACCACCCTTCACTCCCCCTACAAATCAATGCACCACTCAAAATGTTAGCCAATTGTCAGACTTTTCCATGCTATTCAGATTCCTGGATGTGCAAGTGCCTAAATGGGCATCTCAGTTAATAACTTACACATGTAAAAAAATCAGGCTACCCCACTATCTGTATGTACCAGCATCAGTATCCATTATGTCTGCATTCTGAGGCATCGTACTAAAAAAATGTCTAACAATTTGGACCTCCAAAAATGCTCTTAAATTTGGTATATAAATATTCTAAGGACATACTGCATTCATTTCCATGGCAGTTGTGCTATGAAACCCTGAAAGCTGAGATATTAATGGTTTGTATAAAAATCAGAAAATATCAAAGCAAAATATTGTATCACACCAAATAGCTGAAAAGATGATAAAATGCAATGAGGGCCATTGTAGCAGAACACTGTGTTCTTGACATTATACACGTGAATAGACAATATATGTGCTCAAACTTCTCATTCTCAACAGAAGACTTGATGACATATGTTTTATAAAAGCCTCGTGGTTAAAAATATGGACAAGCAAACATCAAAAATATGTGTATAAGCAAAACTATACTGGACAAGTGACAGTAATAGACAACATGTATGAACTATCAATATTGCATGGGACTGGAAGGAATTGTTTACATTTTGTCATTTTCTGTAAGTGTAATGAAATTAAGAAATGCAAATTTTAGCTTCTTTTATCAAATAATATTTGTCACTGAAAATAAATGGGAGGAGGGCAAACAACACTTATTTGATGGTATTGGCAGGTATTAGAATGGAATACTTCCAGTCGTCACAATGATCATCTAGTTCCACTGCCTCACCTTCGGGGCTGACCAGAAGTTAAAGCCCATCACATAAAGCATTGTCCAAATACCTCCTTTTAAGGCCCTGACAGCCAGGGAGCCTGTTTCAGTGTCTGACTGCACTCTCAGTAAGGAAATAGTTTCTTATGTCCGGTCTGAACCTTCCTGATGCAGCTTTGAACTATTCCCACATGTCCTGTTGCTGGATCCGTGGGAGAAGAGATCAGCAAACCTCTCTCCACTTCCATCCTCAGGAAGCTGTAGAGAGCAGTGAAGGCACCCCTCAGCCTGTTTCTCTCCAAACTAGACAAAGTCCTCAGCTGCTTGGCATCCATCTGCTGAGCATCTGGCACAGACGGGCCCTCTCTAAGCTGAGCTTAGCTGAGCTGAGCACCAAGGCTAGATCTACAAGAGCAGGAGGAAAGTCTATGTTTAAGGGCAGCATGGTTGCTTTACCCTGGCTGCTCAGCAGCTGGGCAGCCTGTTGCATGTGTTGGTCTGTCATTGCCCCTTCCCAGGGGCAGGACTTTGCACCTCTCCTTGATGAACTCCTTGGCAGGGTATGACCCTGACCACAACAAGTGTGACCCTTAGCAACACCAAGTCATGACTCAAGGCAGGGGAAGGGAATAGGCTGCGACCGTAGTAAGGCTGCACCAGGCAGTGCAGGATGGTAGGAGAGCAGAGAACCAGGATGTGGGGGCAGAGGGTGGCATTGAAGAGCTCATGAGCAGCCTGGGGTGATGAGTGGTGGGGCACAGTCTGGACCTGGAGACCCCCAGCTGGCAATATCTGCCCTGAGGCCGGCTACAGGAATGGGCAGGGAACTGGCCATCACTTGTCTTAGGGGACAGTAACAAGGACAGCAATGCCACCTGCCCTGTCCATAACACTGAGACTTTTTCTGAATTTCCATGCATTTTTTTTATTTGAATACTTGATCTGAGGGGCTGGGAGCCCTAGAGGTTTGGTGCATGCCCCAGCTGGTGGCCCATTCCCAGTTTGGCCAACCCGAGGTATCCTCCAAAGTGACGGATGCAGGGGTGGCTGAAGAGGCCCCAGGACTGCTTGCCTGCCTCTTCAGGGGTCACCATGACCCCTCAGGGCAGGGTTCACTGCCCTGTCTGGAAGGGGAGGACCCAGGAACAGACTTCTCTGGCTCGTCCTGGGGCTCTTCTTGCTCCAGCAGTGATGGTAATGGGTACAGAGGGGTAGTTTCTAGAATCCCCATCCATGGCAATGGAGGAGGTGTTGGGCACCTCATCCACGGTGCATCTTGCAGGGCTGTCAGAAGGGCTGGGACCTGGGCAGGGAGATGGGGCTGGTGAGCCAGCAGACGGCAGGCCTCCCTGCTGCACCGTCGCACAGCAACACGGATAAGCTGCTGCACGAATGTCGCTGCGTGGTTTTGGAGGGAGACCCCCAGCATCTGGACCAGCTGGTCTTCATCGATTCCATGGTTGGTCAGGATGTCCATGACAGCATCCTCCGTTAGGTCTGCCTCCATCCAGTTGTTCCTGAAGATCTGCCTCAGCCTTGGTCGGACCCAGGGCACCAGGGTATCTAGGAGGCATGGATGGTCCCGGAAAAGTACCACCCAGTCCCCAGGCTGGAGGCAGCCCACAGGATGCCTGGGCACTCCTTCTGCAGCCCATGTCTGGGATGCTCCAGAGAAATGGAGATCAAGGTGTCTGGGGTCTCCTCTTGCCTGGTGGACGATGACTGATGGTGTCTCAGATAGTGCAATGACATGCTCCATGTAGTCATTTTCTGTCCCAATGGAGTACAAGATGGATAGAATTCTCCTCTTGCAGAGGGGGCACTTGGGCGTGTTCTCTGCCCACTGCAGGATGCAGGTGTAACAGAACTGGTGGAGGCATGGCAGTATGTAGCTGACCTCCTTCCAGCTGTCCAGGCAGATGGGACAGCAGTTGTCCATGTCTGTGGCCATGCTCTTCACTCTCTGCAGTGGCCTGAGGGGAGCTGGGGTTATGAGTTGCTCCCTTTCACCAGCATCGCAGCAGTGGGTTTCGCTCTAGAAGGCAAAGAAGCACCATGGCCATTGCCTGGACCCGGGAGGAGTAGAAGAAATGCCCCAGTCCCTCAGGAAGAAAACCATTCTAGCTCCCCAGTAGGAGGTTTCTCCTCCCAGCTCACCCCTGCTGCTGCAAGTGCACCTCCTTAGTGTCGTGGATGCCTGAACCTGGCAGGGAGGGGGAAATCCTCCAAGGGTTCTGGAGCCAAGCACAGAGAGCTGCAATAAACAACTCTCCTTGGACAATGACATCATCAATGGCCTCACTCAGCACTCCAAACCTCACCAAATGGTCAGCAGGCATCATTTGGGTTTGTATTTATGTTGGATGGGGACCTTGATGACCATCTGGTTCCAACCCTACTGCCATGGTCAGAGACAACTTCAACTAGAACAGGTTGCCCAGAGCCCCAACCAATCTGCTCTTAAGCAGATCCAGGGACAACATCCACAGCATCCACAACTTTTCTGGGCAACCTGTTCCAGTGCCTTACCACTCTCAAAGTAAAGAATTCCTTCCTAGTATCTAATCTAAACCTACTCTCTTTCAATTTGAAACCATTCCACCTTGTCCTGTCACTACATGCTCTTGTAGATAGTCTTGCTTCATCTTTCATGCAGGTTCCCTTCAGGTACTGGAGGGCTGTAATAGTCACCCCAAAGCCCTCTCTTTTTCAGGCTAATCAATCCCCTTTCTGTCAGCCTTTCCTCATAGGTGAGATGCACCATCCCTCTAATCATCTTCCTGGCCTCCTCTGGACTTTTCTCCCAACAGGTCCATGTCCTTCCTGTGCTGGGCCCCCAGAGCTGATGCAGTGTTCCAGGTGGGTCTCACCAGAGCAGAGCAGAGCAGAGCAGAGCAGAGCAGAGCAGAGGGGCAGAATCCCCTCCCTGGCCCTGCTGCCCACGCTGCTCTGGATGCAGCCCAGGACACGTTTGGCTTTCTGGGCTGGGAGTGCTCATGGCTGGGTCATGTCCAGCCTCTCACCCACAGCACCCTCAAGTCTTTCTCCCCAGGGCTGCTCTCCATCTGTTCATTCCCAGCCTCTGCTGATACCAGGGATTGCCCTGACCCAGGTGCAGCACCTTGCACTTGGTCTTAAACCTCATGAGGTTGCCATGGGCCCACTTCAGGAGCCTGTCTAGGTCCCTAGAGATGGCATCCTGTCCTTCAGATGTGTCTGGGCATGAGTTGGCTGGGTGAAACCTGGTGCTCAGCTGTATGCAGTGAGGGATGCTGGGTCACAATCCATCCTTCAAGGGCATCACAATTCATTTCTAGATGATATCACAATGGGCCATTAACACCCATGGTACACCATCTCAGTACATGCATCTGGGGTTACTGCCACACCAGTGCCAGCTCCATTTCCCATCTCTCATCTTTTACTCAGCATTGATGTTATATGACAGTCACTGAGGCCTTGGCTGTGTCTTCCCAGGGTCCTGCCATGTTGCTCTGGCCATGAGAGATGTCTTCAGGCACATGCACCATGACTCAGCAACAACTTCTGCCTCCCTGGAAAGCTCCAGGACAAAGTCCACAGGCTCTTCTCACACTCCACTCTACTGGCCAGCCCTTTGGTCTCGCCTGCTTTCTCCCACGATGAGCCACAGGCAGCACTCGTCTTCTCTGGTACATAATCTCCTATCTTTCTTCTCTAGCCAGAAGGCACAAGGCTGATTCCCTCTGCTCAGCACCCATCAGACTTCATCCAGGCACTGCATCGTCTTTGGGGTCCCAGAGACAGATTGACAAATTAGAGATGCTCCATGCTTTAAAGCAAGGATTCTCTGTGAGACTGGGGCTGGTTCAACATGGAGCAGACAAGGTGTTGGGACATGTCACAGCACAGGTCAGTACTTCTGAGGATGGGGACATCCCCCATCAAAGGGGTGGGGACAGATGCACAGGAGGATGGGAGATGGTGGCAGCTCCTGAAACTAGAGAAGTTCAAACCAGAGATAAGGAATCAAAACAAAATTGCTGTGAGAACCATGAAGCAGTGAAGTGAGATGCCCAGAGAGATGGTGGGATCTGTGAGCCTGGAGGTCTTCAAATTCTGAATGGCTATAACCCAGAGAGTACAATAGTCACAAGCCCATGAAGAGATGCTGGCTGAAGTCCTGGAAGAGAAAGCATTGACAGTGAGAAACACAGCAAAAGTCTCCAAAGGAGCAACAGCTTCCAGAACGTTTTTACTTTCTGATAGCATTTAGTTCAGCAGCTTTTGCAATTTTTTAATTAGGAGAGAATAGAATAGTTCCAGTTGGCAGGTGGATACAACACTCATCTAATGCCGCTTCCTGAACACAGCTGACCAGCAGTTAAAGCCCATTATTAAGGGCATCGTCCAAATGGCTCCTTTTTAGGCACCATCAGACACGGGACATCAACCATCTTTTTAGGGTGCTTTTCCCATGTGCAACCAGCCTCTCAGCAAGGAAACTCTTCTGAATGTCAACAGGCCAGTTCTTCACACAGCACAGTGTGCATCTGCTCATCTCACAGCTGGACAATTTCTCCAAAAGGATGGTCTAAGGGACAGTACAAAAGCATTATGAAAATCCAGGAAAGCCAAAGCCACCTTCTCTTTACCCATCGGGCAGGTGACCTAATTGCAGAAGCATCTTGTGTTAGTTAGACACGGCTTTCCCTTTGTAAACCTGTGCTATGCCTGAAGCTTGAATTTCCTTGAAATGCCTTTCATTACCAGTGGTATCTTCTCCATAATTTTTCCAGGCACTGAGGTTAGACTCACAGGTCTGTAATTTCCTGTGTCTTCCTTCCCACCTTTCTAAATTGTAATAACACTGGCCAGCTTCCAGTCAGCAGGGACCTCTCCAGACACCCCTGAGCTTTAGTAGATGATTGAGTGAGATCCTGCTGTCACATCCGACAGCTCCTGTGGTACTCTGGGATGAATCCCACTAGATCTCATGATCTTATGAGCAGTCAGGTGATATAACTGGCCCCTTAAAATTTCTGTGCATAAATGGAGAGTCACTGTTCCTGCACTTGTGGTCCTGCAACTCTGAGGTCTACCAGTATTATAAAGGGCTGAGGGGAAAAAAAATATACCTTCGGTTTTTCTGAATTCCTATTCGTATTGAACCATCTTCAACAAGTTTAGGTCCAGTGTTTTCCTTAGACCTCCTCTTACTGTTAACATACTTTACAAGTCCTTCTTGTTGAGGATAACACCGGTAATTTTCAACTTTGATTGAGCTTTGACCTTGCATGCCATCTCCTGCATTTGTGGACATCTGTGATCTTCCTGCAAGGTCTGATCTTATTTCTTGATATCATCCAATCTCTTTTTCTTCCTGAGTTCCAAGAGGAGATCCCTGTTAAGCCAGGCTGGTCTTCTGTCTCTCTTGCTTGACTTGTGTCACGATGGGGTGGCCTGCTCCCACACTTTAAAACAGTGGTCTTTAAGACTGATCAGAATTCACGGAGGCTTCAAAAGCATATTCCTAGGGGACACTGCAAAGTAGCTACTTGAGTAGCTGAGAATTTGCTCTCTTGAAATACACAGTAGAAACTCTGTTGAACTTTTTTCTCATTACATTAAGAATTTTAAACTTAACCATTTCATCAACACTGTGACCTAGACAACCACCTACCACCACATTCGTGAGTACTTCTCCATTCACAAATAACATATATAGGAAGGCATCTTTCCTAGTTGGAGGATTTGTGGCTAGAAATAATCTTCAATCACCTCCAGGAATTGCCCAGACTTGCTTGTCACATCAGTATGGTATTTCCAGTAAATATCTGTGAATTTGAAGTCTCCCACAAAGACAAGGGCTATCAATCCAGGGATTTCTCTTAATTGCCTATAGAATTACTCATCAGTGCTGGTGTTAACAGGGCATGGAAGGGTGGTAGAGTCTTTTAGTTTATACATTAACCCACATCAATTTCTGTATCAACAGTCAATTTCACTGTAAATCTTAGCAATACAGTGATACATACATGGAAATAAAAAATAATGGCTTGTATCGGAGAGTCCACTAGGGAATTTTGTCTGTTGATACTGAGTAACTCATATATGATTCATGTAATATCTGTGCACTGGTCTCACCATGTATAAAAAAAATGAAAGTGTGGCCTGTAGATGACATTCAGAGAGAAGAAAACCACTTCTGCAGTCTGAATTCTTTAGAAACCACTTTGGTTTTTTTCATGTCTCTCATCTTCTTAACAAGTGCAGGTTGAGAAGGAAACTGCCTTTGTTAAAAGTGCTACAAACTTCTCACTTTCGCATGTTATATTTGATGTGAATAAACAGTTAAGTATCATGTCAGATTTTACAAAAAGTCAGGTGGCTCTCAGAAGATTATAAGTAGCATGTCATATAATGAATCTGAACAGCAAGAAAAGCCTGAGAGCCTCCCGGTGCCATTTTATCGCTATCTGTTTCAATCTGTCCATGCGACATTTGTGAATCTGATGCTTTCACTCACTAGCTCGCTTCATGATTTTGTTAATTTTATTTTTCTTTGGGTAATCCTGCCCATGTTAAATCCATGTGATAATATTTCCTAAGGAAAATACTCTCTTTCTGTTCATATGTGGCCCCAAGAGATTACAGAAACACTTCAGAGACTACATGCCAGTCTCTATCACGTGTACATACCACGTCTTCATAGAATGACTGGAAGTGGCGTTTTTTCTTAAAAGAGCATTGGAGTCTATCAGGGTAACAATGGACTTAAATACACTGCTGCTGCTTCACAGTGAGTTCCACACGTCCCACAATTGTTGATTGAGAGGTTTTTCTCTCCTGTCAATTCCCATGGTCAGATCTCAGAAAATTTCTCTCTGTGCCAGTAATGAACTACTTGAAGCTGTTTCACTTTCCTATCCATTGCAGTCAGTTTATATTCCAGATGCTCAGATTTTCTATAGGCTGCTGAAGCTATCTCCTGAAATAAGGAAATCACAGTCATTAGTTCAGTGCCATGAGCACCTGTTGACTAAAATCTCAGTTTAGCCAAGGCCTGCTGTCTTGATTTCAGCATTCTTGCTCGGTATGAAATGTTTCTTTCTTCAGCTATTTCTATGGTGCTTATCAGCTTCTCCTCATAAAGCATTTATGGCTTCTAAGTATAAATGAGTAATCCTAGTTAAATTTTAAAATTAAAATATTTAGAGTTGATCCTAAAGAAAGTTGGCCTTCTTTTTTATTTCTGTTTTACAGACTGTATCTCTCAATATCAAGCTGAGTATTATGGTGTGTTCATGTATACACGGACTGCTTTCTGTCTACATTTTCTTCTTACTCCCATGAAATTAGATAATCTGAAGATAATCTGAATTCTACTATCCTACTGTTGCTTTAATTGGGTATAAATTTCTGGCAGTATTGTATTTACATCAGATAAAATAAAAGAGATCCAGCCTTCAATAAGAATTTGATATTTTTATGGTAGAATCTTTCTGTGTGATGTAATAGGGGTGCTGGCAATAGGGAGAATGTAAAAGGGAGCAACAGCAGTGTATTCTTCATCATGTAAGTGTGGTTTGACACCTTGGACCATATTTGTTATTTATTATGCAAGTCCTTTGGTACACAATGTGGTGCAAAAATTAGATTTCAGTACTACATTCTCGGATTGTCTGTCTCAACTTTGATAGAACTATTTTCTGTAACATCTTAGAAAATGCTTGGCTCAAAAAATTGTTAGTTAATTATGTCATAGTTATTTCATAGAAGAAATCCCTAATTGAGTCCTTTAGAACATGAAGCAAAATATGCTCCTTAGAGACTCAAGTATTCCTTAGAAAGGTACTCAAGCACTTGGACAAAAGGCAGATTTTTTTTAGAAGGCTGCATACACACACTTTTTTTGACTCACTCTCTTTTGAAGTATCCCTGACTCAGCTGAAGCCACGGTCCTAAAATATCCACAGAGCAGTTGACTGCATATGGCAAATGGTGGTTTTCCTGAAGTGCAGTAGAGTGTCTCATCGGAATTTCAGTCAGGCCTATTCATGGTTATTAAAGTACTTAGGTAAAGGAAAAAAATAAAACTACAGATGCCAATAGTATTTATTTAAATTCAAGGATGACTGAAAGTCCAAGGGCAGTCTGCAATTCAGTAAAAAGATTACTAAATCTGAGATATGAAAATAGAGACAGGTTACTGCAATAGGAGGTGTTTTTCTTGGAAATGATACAATGTATGTGCCTATCTGTCTATTTATAACATGAAACATGATCCAAGCACATTTTTCTTGTGCAACATTTTATTAAGTGTTGCTCGCTTTTGAATGCTTAGGTAATGGTGAAATACACTCAAAAACTGCTATTATGAACTGACCTAGTTTTTTTTCAAATTTGTCAAAACCCCTTTAGTAACAATAATGATAATTAATAAACCGGTTTGTTGTTCCATCAGATTTTGAAGCTGAGTTGAAAAGAAAATGTTTTGCATAGGGTGGTGAGTAATTTTTGTTTCACTGAAAATGCATTTCTGCAGCTCTCCAAGCTATTTTTTCAGAGTTTGATGCAGAAGCAGTGTCTGTTCAAAACTTTTGCTAAACTTATGCCTTAGTACATTTCTGAAGCATTCACTAGAGAAATGGGAGCTCTCCTGTTCTTGTCTGTGACCATTTTACCACTCAAAGGTTATGGGAAAGAACATTAAAATGGGATAAAGAGCAACAGCATTTGCAATGAAATCGAAAGAATTTCCCTCAGTGTAGCTGATTAAGTACAGCATCAGGCAGAAAGTTAAGTAAACATACAGTTACAGAAAAAATAAAAAGATCCTACACTTGGGAAAAGACTCTTTTGGTCCTTCTTATAGAAAGAATTGCTAGATGGCAAGTCTAATTCTCTCAAGAACTCTGTTGCAAACTTTGTGCTAACATTTGGAGCTTATCCTGTCAAGTAGAAAGTACAACTACATGAAGCATGAGAGAAACATTTCAGTCTCTATGACAAATGCCACTTGAAAATGGGCTTTGCTTTTAATTTAGAACATTGTAAACACACTAGGGGAAACTAGTTCTGATCATTTGCCAAATATTGCACAAGTATTTAGACTAATAAATAGCCTTCTATAACAGGAAATGTACTGTATATTTTATGTGTTCCCACAATTTTTAAGAGAAAGTCTCATCCCTTCTGTTTTACAGATACTTACAGAGAAAAATACCCTCAACTAGATAAAATAGCATCTATTATCTACCAAAAAGTATTTCAATCATCACCTAAAGATTTAGGGAACATTAAGTGTACATTATAAATAGGAGTACATTTTAACTAGAGGATTTTGCCCACTTATTAATCTTTCAGACCCTGGGTTAAAGTCTCCTCTTACTGAATAAAATAGGATGCATAGTTAAGAAAATAATCATAGGGTCCATCATCTCATTACTTTCATTGTGTAAATTACAAAGTAAGGCATATTCCAACTGTAAGGAATACCAACTGGTCTAATTTCCTATGCCACCATTAAAACATGTGGATCAGACCTATGAATGTACACTGAACACTGTATTCTGTCTCATGTTGGTGTTACCAAAGATATGATATGGATGTAGAGCTTAGGGTTCAGTTTTCTAAACTTTGCACCATACTTTCCTTTTTGTACCCTTTTTGTACTTTTGTACCTTTCTGTACCTTCTGTACAGAATGTCTCAGGAAGGACATGAGCCCAAACAACCTCTGTGCCTTTCAAGCTTGACAAATTTCTCTTATGTTCCCTTACCATTCATCTTGAAGGGCTGGTAGTATGGAAGAAGCAAAAATAATTCCAAACACGTGAAGAACAATTCTACTTGTAACCCTCCAAACCGTGGGGAGGGGCAGGCAGATCTGGTGATGTAGGTGTGTGTGGTACATATTAGATCAAGGAATGCATGATTATCTTTATTTGGGTTTTCACAGGACAAAGATGTTCTGTGGTTAACCGAAGTAACTTCATCTAAATTCTACAGAAATTTGGTGTAATTCTGGGGAAGTTACAGAACAGTGTGCAGACTGCTCAGCAAGTTCTTGGAATGTATTAGTAATAATGTTTTGGTGCAGACAGTGAAGTATGCAGTAGTGAAAGAGCTTTTAAGTTTCATTCTCACCAATGAGTTTGAGAATGTTGAGAGTGCAAAGTAAAATGACTTACGGACCATGACGTAAGAGCTGATTTTCTTTTAAAACAGATGAAGCAATGTAGCATGAAATCAGCAAACTGAAAAAAAAAAAAAGCAGAAATCATGACATCAAGTCAAAGTCAAAGAAGTAGAAATTTTGGTAGAACTGGTAAAGCAGTGTTACTAAGGACACAAAGTAGGAAAATGAAGAAGGGAGCAATTTGCTTAATGATAGATTTCACTGGCACCAAACAAGCAAAACATACAGAAGGTGGAAACTAGGTTCAGTTATGTAAACACATATGGAAATCTGAGGTAGAAAATTAGTGAGATACATAAACAGGAACAAGAACATCAGCACTGTAAGGCTGAGAAGGGAATTGCTGCTCTGTTACAAGAAAAAAAAGAGGAAATAATGATAGATAACGCACACAAAATTCAAAGGTTTCACATTTTTGGATTAATATTCCCTAACAATATAAAGGTAAGCATGAGGTTAAGACAGTATCTGTACAGGACAGCATGAGAATACTTCAGTGAGCTTGATGATCTCAAATTGGCAGCCACCAAAGTATTTAACCTGTGGAATACAAATTCAAACTAAGTATTGATGAGATTCTTGCTCAAACAACCATCTGAAGTTATCTCAGAATTTGTACCAGCTATTCTTGAGAAATGGAGTGAAGCCCTAGGGAAAAAGAAATAAATATTTCTTCTTTCAAAAATGGGAGGCAAACTGAAAAAATACAAATCAATCTATTTGCAAACACTACAAAGTTAGTGAGGATACAGACAAAAATACACAGGAGCTTATCATGAACACATTAATTTATCATACTCTACCACAGCCCCTGTTGGCCATGGGGTAAGGAAGAAAAAATAGATTGACTATTGTAGGGGTCTTTTTTCTCACATGACAGAAGCATAGTAGGCCAGGGATGTCTGCTCAAGATGAAATTGCTAAAATGGGGATGCAAAAGCAGTCACATGAAAACACCTCACAGTGAGTTGTCAGTTCTTTAATCAAAACAAAACCTGGAGCAAATGGGATTTTTCAGTAGCCTGCACCCAGTTTTCTACGTTAAATATTTTCAGTAAAACTACAAAACTGTAATGATGTGCTTATTAAATTTGCAGACAATGTGATGCTAAAAGAAACTGCGTAAAATGAAAGAGGTTTAAGATGGAAAATGGTGTTGGCAAAACTGGAAAAAGGATATGCAAGTGAATGGTTGATTCTCAACAGTAAATACAAGACAATCTATTCAGATGAGAATGTTCAATTCCACAATTGTATGATGAGCAGCAACTGTCTCACAACAAGCCTCCACGGGTGTGACTTGTGACTTGGATTACCAGTTGATCATGAATTAACAAGATCATGATGTTGGGAGAAAAGCATATTGGGACATGCGAATGGCAGAATAGCTAAAAAGAAGCAGACAGAAATTCTGCATTATTATGCCGTTGAGTATTTTCAGTTTTGGTCACTACTTTCAAGAAGAACACAAAGCAAAAGCCAAACAATAGCAGAGAATGAAGAACAGGGCCATGAAAAGGATCTCACCAAAAGCAGGACCAACATGAAAATTGGGAAAACTAAGGTTAATTAACCTGAAAAATGAAAAGACTATGGAGCAATACAGACAAGAATCTTCACATACATAAAATGTTGCTGCAAAGATTAAAAGAGTCTATTCAATAGATAAGATGGGAAGTAATAGGTTTAAAAAAACAAGAAAAGTTAAAACAGCACATTAAGAGCAATTCACAGAAAATGTTGAAAAGTACTGGACAAGATCACTTGTGAAGGCTGTGCAGTCTCCCTTGCTGGACCTATTTAAAGGCATCTTAAATAAGGCTCTTATTAAGGATGTTAGTTTTTGGGAAAGGGGATAAAAAAGTCTGTTTCTTGACATTTCTTTAGACCAATCTTTGCGCAGTTCTGTAATCTGTCTTTGCCCTAGTTGCTCATCCTCTTAACAAACCTTTTCTATCTCAGAATGCATGTATAAAAATCAGTATTTGCAATGTACTTGGGAATAGTGCTGATCAGATTGCTGTATTATGAGTACTACAGAAGAATCAATGTTTACAAAATTTTCAAGGAAAACTTGCAGTTATCTATACAAACTATGAGTGCCTCTACCAGCGAAAATAGGCTCAGCTCTACGTGGATTTACCACTGCCAGCAATGTCACAGACTCACAGAATCAATGAATATCTCAAGCTGGAAGTGACACATAAGGTTCATCAAGTCCAACTCCCCACTCCCCATAGAATTACATAAAAGTAAACATATGACCAAATTATATGTAGTAGTGGAGATGCCACAGAAGTCACTGGTATGTAGAAAAAGGAATATTCCCTGTCTTTTCTTATGAAGGGGGGCAAGGTGGTTGTATTGTTGACTACCTTTCATTAGATGTTAGTGTTTTACTCTTATCCCCATCTCCAGTTCATCAATTTTTTTTTTTTTTTTGCAGCTTACCACCTGTTACAAGTGGTACAGTTGCACCTGTGCACCCATAAAACTGGTACAAGTAAAAGCTTACAGAGTGAAGTTTAATATCACTGGATGGCATGTTATTTTTTATAGCATGTATAAATACATATAGAGCCATTATGATTTGCTCTGGGTCAGACTTTAGCCACTACAGAAGATTTACTGTTCCCTTATAATACATGAAAATATCAGACAGTAGTTCAGCTATCTCTGCTCCCTGAATGATTTTTGAATTATGTTTCCATTCTACAAAGATATGTTTATCATAATCGTGCTTTTTGAAGGGAATGTTTGATTTATAAATAATTTTCATTATCTTTTAAGTAGCTATGACACTGTATCTGAATCCTACCTAATTAAACACTTATCCCACCTCATCAATTCCTGTTTGAAATGTCAAATCATTGCTACTATTATTTCATTGCACAGCAATAAGAACTATATTGGTAAGAAAATCCAATATCTTTAAAAAGCTTTAAGTCATTGGATGAAAATTTGCCTAAAAATCTAAGAAGGAACTTGATTCACTTAAAAATGCAGAAATCTATCAACAGAAAGCTGTGATATCTTGTATTTATAATGTAAAATGTCTGTACAGTCCAACAAAGATGTTTTTGAAATATTAGTTAGGCTGTAGTAGTACAAATACATATTAATTATTTTGGAAAATATAATTCTTAAGAAAAGGCACTTGTAATACCTTTGACTAGACATTAGTTTTTTATTTCTGACCCTTTTCCTTACTTTGATCTTATAATGAATCACATACACCAGAGTTGGAAAAATCCAGTTAAGTCACATCTATCATCAACGCAAAAGGACATACTCTTCATTATTTTTCTAGGCTAATCTAAAAATTGTCAAATTACTGGATTTTTCAGTTCATACTGTAGCAATTCCCTTACTTGTTTTCATAGAAATGAATCAGTTTTTCCTAAAACAATTTAAATACAAGTTTTCTCTTTCTGACTGTACCATGTACCACTGTAAACACAGATCTGCCTAGACTCTGTATCCTTCCTTGGTTTTATGAGTCACCTCTTTTCAGTTACCTTACTTTTTAAGGACCATGGGTTTCTCAGAGTGAGGAACTGAAAATTTCTAAAATTAAGACCTTTTTATGTACTCAGATTAAAGCAGTAAAAATCCACAGTCACTTCCAAATGCAGGCAAAATAAATGAATTGCATTGTGTCTTTCTAGTAACATGGTTAATGAGAAAATACATCTAAATTAGCATAAAGGCAGAGGAGGTAGAAGAACTATTCATAATTCAGATTAAAATGAATAAAAATAACTGAGAAAACTTTTTTTCCAGGGTGAAATAAAGTGAGATCCTGCCCCTAATATCATAAAGGATATAGCCATTCAGTCGAGTGGTACCAGGAATTTTACTGTGTTTATACTTGAAACATATTCAATACTTTTAATTTAATCTGAAAATACTGTGAAGGCTTTCTATTTTTTTTCATAGTGTTGAATGAATGAAAATGTTATCTTTTATAAATTGCCCAACAATAATCCAATTTCAATTGTCTGATTTAATTTAAAACCCCAAATTAAAAAGGTTACAGTATTTTGTCGTAAAAATTCCCAATGTATATAAAAACTGAATATTTAATCAGTTAAGATACCTCTCTCCCTCTCTCTCTCTTTTATTTTTTTCTTGATGTTCAATAAGGTTTTGTTGTTTGTCTGCCAAGTCTTGTAAAAGGAGTTTCTTTCGAAATCTCTGGAAACTCCTACATGTATAAAAGAAAATAATTCAGTAGCATTATAGCATAACAAAAGTTATAGCCAGCAATGTTAGGGCATAACTGGGGAATTGAATCTGAGAGCGCTATGAAACCGTTTAGGGGAAAAAAGCATTAGCAAATGCATGTAATTTTGCTTGTGTAATTTGTCATTAAGAAGAGAAAAACAAATATGTAGGTCAGAGGTCAAAGTTCAATTTTATGAAAAGTCATTCGCGTATCTTTAGTGCTTATTAGGAGGGGAAATTGCAGGTCTTACAGTCACTTTGGAATTTTCCTGGGAGAGGGTGAGAAAGTTTCTCTCCCTCTGTAGTAAAAGTCTTGCAGTGGTATTGGGAGTTGTTGAGATCAGATGGCATTTGCTTCTTTCCATTTGGCCCCATGGAAACCTTGTTGCCACCATTCCTGTATACAAGGTATTCTTACAGAGGCAGGGAGGCAGATGAAAGCAGAAAAACAAGGTGACCCACAAATTACTCGAGATATTTTAGGGGTCCGTTATGATTACAAGCCTGGTGCCCCAGAGAATTAATTGGTCTTACACCGTATTGCTTGAAAACTTCTATGGTTTGGTTTGGACAAATGAAATTAAGAGTCTGAGAGAATTTCCTAATTATTTCTCCCCCATCCTTGATGTGTCTCATATAGGTGGCTATGCCACCTTGAAGTAAAACATTTTTCCCCATTTATCTGTAAGCTCAGGCAACCTTTCTATGCAAGGACATGACCTGAACTGATGCTAATATGTCATACAATGTTATTCAAAATCTTACACAGCTTGAATGAATAACTTCTTAAAGAAATTCATTGTTCTACCAAGGGGAAAAAGAGCATAAATGTATACAGTCAATACCTTGCTTTGGTCTTTATAGTCAATATACAGAAAATGTAGCTTTAAAAGTGGTTTCAAACATATTTAGCAGATATTTGCATGGATTTAATTACTGCTATGATACCGCCTCAATATTACCATATGGCACCACTTTTCTTTAAGACATAGTTGTGTTTTAATATGGCTTATTTCTAAATTTTAGGTCCTTTAAGATGGAAATACTGCAACTTAGCCCACTTGCATGACTTTTGACAGAAACATGAAAGTCAGCAAAAGCCACATCCTTGGCAGTCCAGTGATGTCACTGACAAAGTGTAGTATTCTGTAACAAGACATGGAGATAACAAGGCTAGCTGGCATATCTTTCAAGACAATTCATTTCCTCTAAAACCAACCTTAGAAATGACTGGGCCACTTGGGTTTAAACTTAGGCAAAGCCTGAGGCAGGTATTCATCATGGCAAATATTAATCTGAATGGCTACATTTATTCAAACGGTAAACTGTTTTATAATGTGTAAACTGTTTTATAATGCGGACAGGGGGACAAACGTAGGCAGCATCTGTGTATAGCATGAAATATTTTTCTGCTTTTGCTCTTCAAATATGGAAAAGAAACAGTGTGTCTGGATGAAGAGTTCTGTGCCAAAGTCAGCCTCCAAGTAGTCAAATGTCTCTCATCTATTCTGCATCCCACACACAAGTGTGTGTGGGAATGCTTGTAAATTTAATGAAGTGCTGACTGAAAGAAGTTTATGCTTGGCTTCCAATTAAATACTAATAAGATAAGGTTAGGTAGCATAAACTCCTTGTTATTATGAAGATGGATTATGTTAGCTATCAGTAACCTCTGACTTCCCAACTTTATAACATTGCCAGTATTTTTTTCCAGTGGGACTCTCCACCATTGATTCCACTGTTGTTTGCATTGGTGTCTTAGAAGTGCAGCTGTGGCTAACACAGGGTAACTATTCAAATACTACACCAAATGAGTACAAGAAGTAGCTTATAAATTTATCTTGTACAAAAATCTAACCTGGAGACAGAACAAAAGATAAGCAGATATCTAGTCATTTTTCTTAGATCACCCAGGTCATATGTAGCTGGTGGTTCTTCATCTATTCAGATCAAATTGCGCATTTCAGCTATCCCCTGGCTCCACATTTAGGCAAGATCTGGGCATTTGTACCTCTGTTAGAAAAGGGACAAAACAAAAAGGGTCTACATTATACATCTCCACCTGCACCTTTTATGAGCCCTGCCTGTATGATGCGTTGTTAATGTAAGTACTTTGGCCACTGTTACTCTGTACAAACAGTATGTTCATCAGTTTTTTTAGATGAAAAAAGTGAACTTTACTGTTAAATTCTTCAAAAAGTGAGCTGGCTATCATGACAGAGAATATTTCAACACTCAGCTTTTAGGACACCTACTTGGGCTGCTGGGCTGCACAGGCTTTTGAAACCCCCATGAGGAAAGATAGACATTTTAAGTCTGGGACAGCCAAAAAAAGCAATGTAAGCAGCAAACAATCTAAGCTAGCCAATAGGGAAATACTGAGGAAAACAATATATTTCAAAAATTTTATCTTATCCACAAAGCTGTTTAGTCCCATTATAAAGAAAGAAATTGCTTTGCCACTTACTGGGATTTGAACAAAGATATTCAGAAGGCTGCAGCAACTCCTTAGTTTTTTTTCTTTCAAAATTGCTGTATTCAAATTGTTAGCAATTATCTGTTTCTTACCTCTGTTGCTACTGTTCTATTAGTAAAAGTATAACAGCTGGTTACGTTCTATGGTGGGAATGGGAAAGTAGCTCACTTGGTGCCACTGAGCATCTTGTAAGTGCATTTTTACTCAAAGACATACTGTATCTGACAAGTCTGACAGACCATATAATACAGCCAGTAAGAAGTTTTCAGCCAACACATGTAATTGAAGACTTGGATACAGTAAAAATTACTAAAAAGATGCAAAATCTGATCTCAGAAAAATGTCATTTTGTGAGCATACCAACATTAATTTGAATAAATCTTTAAATGGTACTTCAATTAACTTTTCCAGTAATGAGTAAAGAGTATATGTACGAACTCTTAATTAAAACATATTTATTTTCCAATAGTTAACATTAAAATAACCCACTTTTTTCACTTCTTGTTCACTATTGTGTCTATTTTGTGTACTTCTGTTGTGTCTATTTTGTGTACTTTTGTTTTGGTATATGTGATAGTTCAAGGTTGGTTTTATGATGCACTTGTACATGTATTTTATATACAACTCTAAAACAGCATTATGTATTTGAAAGAGAAATTTCGTCCAATAGACCTAAGTAATAGATCGCCTTACTCTTTGTATGTCCCTGTGTACTTTTTACTGTTAGCTTGTTACCTAAACTTTGCTATTTGAACAATGATTTTTTGCTTCTCTAGTCCGATTTTTAAAAAATATTTGTGTCATGAAGTTCTAACTGAATTTGTAACATCACTCATTTCCATGGCAACAGACTGACGTTTTAAACACAGGATTATGATGAATCCAACACAGGATTCAGTAAAAGGGAAACAAGACCATGAGCAAGCAAGATTTCATTAGACTCAGTGTTGGTCTGTTAAAAGAGTGGAGAAAGGAATATAAATGCCGAATATACGTCCACCTTTTAGCATTACAGTTCTATGTGATGATCCATACACTGTGGTTATTTATTTTAGATATTTACAATATTTGATACAAACTCTGTGGAACCCAAACATTGCCAAAAGTTTCAGACATATTCATTAGTCTTATTTTTGTTTACCTAAGTCAAGAAATGGTGGGTTTTCATAACTTCTCACAGTGGTATGTATGCTCAGTAGAGGTAGTAGGCTCTCATCACCTCTGAAAATCATGCTTAGAACATTTCAGGTTTAACCTGGAAAAAGTGGAACACAGGCAACTGTTGGAAAATATGGCTGTAGATTAATTTGTCTTAGTACGTTTATGCTAAGAAATTCTACATGTTTAACATAATGAGTCAAAAAAACACTTATTTTAAAATATATTTATAGTCCAGCATAATCCAATTTATGTAATGAAAAAAAAAGGTCTGTCTTCCATAAATGGCACTCCTTGTAGCTGAATTCTGTTACTATGAAGCACCTTGAGTATAATGCAGACATATACATGCATGTAGGTTTCTGTTGGGTCAAATCCCTACTCTTTGTTTCCCAGACTAAATAGCTACAAGTTGCATAAGTAATTTTACTAAAAATATCATTCAAGGGTGAAAGCAGACTTCAGTGTTTCCATCTTGTTCCCAGATGAGTTGGGACTTATCCTACAATGCATACAATTGAAGCTGCACTGACAAGGCTCATAGTAACACTAAGGAACCAGAAGCCGTGGTGATATCAAAACTACAAAGAAAATTTCAAAAGTTTTATTCTGTGGTGAAGCTATGGTATTCTATGTTTCTGTGCACTGGGTACTGGAAGGATTGACAATTCTAGTCCCACTCTGCTGAAGATGCATGCATTTAAAGAACTACTACTTGTGCATACTACTTGTGAGCTTCAGTGGCAGAAGGTGCCAGATGAGACAGTAGAAAGACGCCAAGGATATTCAATACCTCCATTGCAAGAAATATCAATCTAGAAGTTGTAATTGGAGTCTGATTAATGCATAGATTAACAATAATACTAAGAACTGTCCCAATATACCCAATTGTATTAAATACATTCCAGTCTTCACAGTTTACTAGCTCTTCTGCACATCTTGGGAACTTCTTTCGCTAAGTAGTTTTAAAATACTGTTTCAGAACATGGAAATGCCTTTTACTTCTTTAACCTATTGATAGACCGCATCTTCCGCAGGAAAACGGCATGTTAGAAAAACATCAATGAAGAGGAACACCATAAACTTTACTTTTTTTTTCAGGTACATTGTTGAAAGAGCACATATGCTGCAAAGTTTCCGAAAGTTACGGGCCATTTCTGAAATAGAAGGCTGTGGGCAATATTAGTTTAACATTCTGGCCTGATCTTAGAAATTTGGTTTATGTTTTCTTAAATCATAGACATGGTACATTGTGTTCTCCTTAGCAGGTAAAACATACTTCGACAGGCATAAGGGAACTGGGTTATAATTTCACTTTACAGACATACACAAAGTGACACACACACAAAAATATACCTAGATATGTATAGAAAGAAAATGTTAACTATGACTTTGCAGATAGGGGTTGTTTTTTGGTAGATATGTTTTCTTTAATCGTTAATTTTAAAGAATAGAAAAAATTAATTCCTAGATGAGATTCTATTTTTAAGGATCTAAAAAAACACGTCCTTAAGGAATGCTAAGAAATTAGAAGTCTGAAAAATGCTGTGTTGGAAGTGGCTTTTCACTGGCATTGGTGAATAACTCTTACTGAGTCTGTGACCAGGCACATAAGTGCATGCTACCCACTTAGTACATATTTTTCCTTTGTTTTCATATACCAGTTGCTAGGTTCATTGCTCTTGATTTTAAGGATCTTGCTTTCTTACATAGACAAGTGCCTTACACTGGGGTGATTAAATAGCAGTTAGGTTATGATGAATCCGTTTTGACAAAACAGAGTCCTTAGCTTATGTAGTTTCCCAATTCATCTATTCTTGAATCCATGTGAGACGGGAACACTGTGATTATTTAACCTTTGCTCTGTCCTGGAAATTTGGGTCATAAGGTCATTCAGATTCTTTGTGACATTAGAAGAATTCTGTGTAGGACTGAATAGGCTTTCACTAAAAATGCTTATTCAGCTTATCAGAGTATCTTAATTGCATCAGCATGTAAAGAGTGAAGAATTCAGGAGAATATAGTTAAGGCTAGAACGCAAAAGGTAATCTAGTCTAATGAAATTGAATAGAAGATCAAAAAAGGTTCCAATGTTCTCCCCATACAGTATGAAAATCAATGTGAGGCATTTCTTAGAAAGAATGTATTATATTCAGTACAACTCTGCACAACATACAGTTAATCATAAAAGACTAAAAGGGAAAAGTAATGAAAATGGGAAAAGGTAATAAATACATTTTACGTCATAACAGCTTACCTTTTCTTACAGTGATTTGTGTATGTCTTCATATTTTTCAAGCAGCAACTATGCAATTTTCTTTAAAAATGCTGCAGCTTTTAGCAAAAAAGTGAACAATATCTTAAAATTCATGTATTATCTACATTACATTGACTATAAGCTGAGTTTTGTGTCTATAACAAAAAAACCAAATCCCACCCCCCAAAAAAATTAGTTAAACAGAAGGGAAATGTAATTATGCTATTCAAGAATGTAATACACAACTCTTGGCTTGCTCATGGAGAGTAATAAAGAATCGCAAGTACCAAAACCAGGCTATGTCGTGTTTTTCATTTTTCTGTTACATTTTTTTTACATTACTTGAGCATAAAAGATCAGGCTTCTCTTAACTCCTCATAGTGAGATGGCTTTCATGACAAATGTATTGATTTCAAATAGAGCAAAGGTTCTTGGTAACTTCTTTTCACTAGAAATTGCATTAAATAAGGACAGACGTATTAAAATATTTCTCATCTCCTGATTGTACTGACAGAAATTAGTGACAGAAATTTTTAATTTGTTTCATTGAGAGTTCTACTGAAACATCCTTTATTACTTCAATTAAAAAAACTTCTAAACAAAATGTTACTCAAATGAATTTCCCCTTTTATTTCACTAAATGCTTGCTATGTTGAAAAGCCCATTCTTTGTATTTAGACACTGTTTTGATGAAGATAGTAATTATTTGTTCCAAAATACTTCCTTCTATGGGCTAATACCTAGTTCTATTTCATCCTTTTTGATATCATAGATTTGACAGGATAGTTTTACTTCCTCCTTAACAGCAGCAGCCCTGATAGCATTTTACCACACATAAAAGTACCCTGATAAAACGGGGAAATCCGTTTCCTACCAGAATTTCATGTCAAATATCTTAAATCAAATGCTGATTACATTAGTACTGTTCTCCCTAGTTTCTGTGCTTCTTCAGCAGCTTTCACTGACTCATCCATACTACAGGACAGCTTGCCCTGCCTGTTGCCAGAGCAAAGATTCTCTCAGGCACAGTCAACATTAATGCTGGCTCTGGAGTTCTTCAGAAGGATACAGATAGGGAAGGGGAGTTTTGCTTCAGCCAAAGGTCTGCCCGAACATGAAAAAAATAAATTATTTAAACAATCTTAATAAATAGCTGAATGGGTTGCATTCACTGTAAGAAAAGTATTCAATGACATTAGAGTTGGTTTGCAGTTTACTTGAACGCATAGTTATTTAGTTGGCTCGGTAAATTTCTGACGTCTTGAGCTACTTAAAAAACAAGAGAAAGCTTTTTAAATGCTTTGGCAAAAGGAGACATATCAGTCTCACGCACTTACTTGGGAGTTGTAACTAGATACAAATACATCAATTTTTAAGAATCTTCACTGTCTGTAAATTCTGTTTTCAATATCTATGTTTACATCTAACCTCATAAAAATACCTTTATTTCATGTCCTGTTGGGATAAACTGTGTGTCCTGCTTCAAAATAAAACATGCTATATATTTTATTTAATAAATATCTGCTCAATTCCAGGTTTAAGTACCTAAGGGCCTCCCTAGGCTCTGATCTTCCAGTATTACTGGGCAGTAGATCTGTGGCTGCTAGTGCCAATCTAACCATGGAAGAGGCCTTGCTCAGCATGTTTGTGTTCCTGTAATTGTTTTAGCATTATGTCTTGGTTGCGACCTGAAGAGGATGGGTGGGCAATTTTGGGAAGTAGGATTTTAAGAAGTCCCTGTAATTGGCATACATATGCCAGGTGCTTGTCCACTATATCAATCCAATGCAGTTGTCTCCATTTCCAAGACGAAGGAGTATATGCACAAATAAATGGGGCTGACGTTACTTCAAAGCCAAAATCTGCCCGCCAAAATCTGCCCCATGCTCCAAGACACGAGTGACACAGTACAGCTCTCAATAACATGTGCCGGAGCCAGGTGACAAGTGCCAAGTAAGCAAGCTTTTAAGCATACCAAAGTAGACTAAGTTTAGTAAGAGTAATTCCTGAAGAGAAAAAGTAAGCTGTAAAAACATCATGTATCTTGGCATTACAGTCTTAAAGCTGCACTAAGAAGAAAGAAAATAGACAATCTAAGGAAACAGCTGCCTGCAAAACATATTGAATAGGCACAGTGCCAAAAAGGGAACATGCTGTGTGCGCTATATGCTTACTAATAATAAATACATAAAAACTAGGGTTAGGTCTTCATCAGTATCAGTGTTAAAAGACCAAAAAGGCTTTACAAAAAGTTAAAAATCAAGATTGGAAAGGCAAGTGTACTAACTGCATAACACAATAATCAGAAAAATTCTGCCATTAGTAAAAAGCAAATATGTGAAAACTAGAAGAGACAAATGCTTCTGGTGGGTGGTGTGAAATTGAAACAACCGCTATAAACCAGCTTAAGAGGATGGGTAGCTAATGGATCTCGCTCTCAAATATCTCCTTTACGGATACAATTACTTTTCAATTTGCAAGAAAGACAAAGGACTTAGTTTGAAAAACAAAATTGGGTGCCACATATTTCCCCTAAAACGTGTTTCCTTTTCACTTTATCCATTGACACTGATATGCTCATCCAGATAAAATGAAACTACTTGTTACACCTCATCTACATGATTCAATGGATGAAAATTAAAGCAACTTAGAACTAGGTGAGATTCCTTGTTCATATTCCTGCTTCACTGTACATACTGTCTGCATTCTTTCATTGTTCACTGTAAAACTGCATATTATATAAATACATATGAAATTATTTTTCTGTCTCATTTCAAACAATTTATTAGCATTTTTAATAGCACTAGATCCCTAACTCAACATCCACAAGTACTTTCACACTCTTTGGTTTTAGGTACTTAATTTAGATATAAAGTTTAGAGACCACATGCTTCTGCTATACTTAATTAACAGTGAGATTGTTCCTCTAGAAAAGGAACCATGGCAGGTACCCTGCACTGAAGCATGCAGAAGAGTGCTAGGAAGAAACTTCTCACAACAAATCACATAATCAGTCTCCCAATTTCTGCACGTCTGCACTGTGCTGTGTAAATTGCAACAGTACTAACCTCAAGCCACATCCCCCCCTTCAGACTGTATTATCAACAAAAGCCATAAGCCAAACTAAAAAAGGGGCTGCACATTTCACCTTTCAGTTTCACTCATGTACACTGTGAGAACTTGCAACCTGATGCAAATGGGCTTTCCAAGGCAACTCCAAACATAACATTAATTAGGGTGAAGGACCTTCAATTTTTTCCCTTGGATTAGATTATGACTGAGGGACCATACTAATTGTTAGAGCTGAGTGCAGAGAATTTGGTGAATAGTCTCCATCTACACTAGTTCTATTTTTATTCATGCTAACACTGCTTCCGTGGACATAAGGGAGGCTGAGTCAAGATTTATTATAATAAATTTATTTTTCCCATCACCAAGTATCAATATTTGGATTTCTGTGTGCTGCAGCAATCAGGCTACCAAGCAATGTGACATGTTGTTTAGGTAGTTACTTACAATTGTCTTCTAGTTGGCACATTTTTTTAAAATTAGGATATATCTTTAAATAATAATCTACATGCCAACATACTTTACCTTTCCGTGTACTACTTAGACCCCAAAGTTGTGGTTAAGAACTAAACTACAGCGAAAAAGGAGGTAACAAGAGAATATGGAAAACTCTGCTTTCATCCGAGTCCTGTATTATGCTTGAATGTCAGTGGAATGGGAAGAATTCAACATACAGTATTACAAAATGCAGTGTAGTATTAAATGACCACAATAAAACACATATATGCACATCATATAATGCAGTTTTACACATTAATAGAAAAAAAGTAAATAAAAATTAAATTTTCTTTTCACTTCTTACACAAAGTAAGTAAATTCAGTAGGTGGCATCTAAAAGAAAATTGCATATCTAAAATTCTTTGTTTAAAATATGGTTGGGTGTTTCTACAATGGATATGAGTCTGTTGGCTTGATTGCACTTACTGACCTCTGCTCAGAAAAGTGTTCACTAGTCCTTGAGTCTGGGAACCACTGCAAATGACTAAATGCCTGTCTTTGGCTTCAAGGCAACACTACAATGCTGCAATGAATCTAGTTCTGCTTTTAATGCCTTTGTACCTTCTCCTGTGTCTTTTAGAATAGTGCTGTCCCTCTATTGATGTAATTGGATATGATCTTTCAAATGTCCGTCTCATAAAATAGAGTGTTCTTCAACTTCAAACAAAATTTCCTTATTTCTTTCTACTGGAAATCTTTAGCATACTGCGGGCCCTACTGGAGAGGGCTGTAAATCACAAGCTATCACCCTGTTTAAACAGTAAAACATAATAAATGCAAGGCGATAGTCTGCCTATTCCTCCCCCCACACACACATTTGCCCTTCGTGTGCTCCTCAAGAACAAATAGGACATTATTTTTAGACTTTCGTTTCTCTAGAAGGAAGGCATGGAGGAGCTGCTGAGCAACCGCAGAAGGAATGCAGTAGCTAGTTTTCCGAAACAACAACCAAAATGGCTCCATCTGAGCCTCGGCTCAGAAGCAGTACTGCTTTATTCCCCTGATTAAGTAATACTGAATTATGAAAATGACAGGGGGTGGCTCAAAGGCATGTTTTCAATTCTCAAGGCCTAATTCAAAGCAAATAAACTTGAAGAAGACAAACTTCACAGCTTTTAAGAGCCTCATTACTGACCTACATTAACTGCAGTTATAACAACGTTTCCCAGGTCCTGTGTAAGGAGTCGAGCCAACTTCTTTTATATCAAATGCATGTAGATATACTCTGGCTCAAGTAAATTGTTATGGTATTAACATATTGGCTGGTGAAATTGAAACCACTTTGAAACAGGTCATAGCAGTGCTGTATCATGTGAATTTACAACAAAACATAGCAATTACCTCCGACCTCCATCGTTACAGCTTTTATTGTTTGACTTGTTTCAGGCTGGTATGTCTGTTGGTGTGAATGGAAGGCAAGCAGACACCATGGTAGTGCTCCTTAGAGACCTAAACCCAGACTTAAACATCAAGTGTGTTAATTTGATCCTCAGTTTTGCAACACAATGGCAATTCTGAGCACCCCAAAATAGGAGGATGGCCAATCCAAACAGTCTTTTATTGCAATACGCAGAACCATGTGCTACCTGGTTCCTGTTACTGACCATAGCTGCTTTCTTAGTTCAGTGATGATTGTATGACTGGGCCTGGCCATGGCTGTGATGCAGGGGAAGAAGCAAGTGCCGTAGAGTTCACGAAAGTTCATTCTGGTGCCACCACACACAGCAAAACAGAGCCTGAGCATGTCGCCTTTAAGGTGGGATGTTCTCAAGTTCACTGCAAATAAATGTGCTGCACAACTTCCACCAGGATCATGAAGCCCTGATAAAACTAAACATCTGCTTTTATTGATGAGAAAATTGTCCATGCACCTGTGTATTTCAAGCTGTGTGTGAGAATCTCAGAATGAAAGACTGCCAAGGCGTTGGGAATGGACCTGAAAGGTCATCCTGTCCCAACCTCCTTTCCATGCCATGCCATAGGCAGGGACACCTCCCACGAGACCAGGTTGCTCAAGGCGTTATCCAGCTTCACCTTCAACACTGCCAAGATGAGGGCACCCACAGCTTCTTGGGCAACCTAACCAAGTGTCTCATCCACTGTCCCAGTAAAGAATTTCTTCTCAAACTTCACCTACATTTCCCCTCTTTTAATTTGTACCCATTGCTGCTTGTCCTACCACTACAGTTCCTGATGATCTTCCCTTCAGATACCGATAGGTTGCTATGGGGTCTCCACACAGCCTTCTCTTCCCCGGCTGAACAGCCCCAGCGCCCTCAGCCTGTCCTGGCAGGGGAGGTGCTCCAGCCCCCTTATCAACCTCACGGCCTCCTCTGGGCTTCCTCCATCAGTTCCATGTCCTTCTGGTGAGGACCCCAGAGCTGATGCAGTGTTCCAGGTGGCTCTCACCAGAGTGGAGCAGAGGGGCAGAATCCCTCCCTCGCCCTGCTGGCCCCGCTCTTTTTGACGCGGCCCAGGATGCGGCTGGTTTTCTGCAAAGTCTCAGATCTGTCCTGGCCGACGAGCTTTTTCCTGCCACGAGCACCAGCCGGGAAGC
>VZRL01000335.1:334657-383520 GCA_013397895.1 Origma solitaria | reverse complement strand
CTCCGCCGCCCTCGGCCGGACCGGTCACCGGGCGCCGCCGGTGCGGGGAGGCGCCGCCGCCGCTCTCCCCTCGGCCGGGAGGAGCTACGGCTCCCAGGCGAAGGAAGAGGAGGAGCTGCGCGTCCGGTACCTGGATGATGAGCACAAAGGTAAAGAGGGGAAGGCGGCCCTGCACCCGCGGTCCGGGCCTGGCCGGGGTGACCCCTGCGGGCTGGGAGAGGGCGGCCCTGGGGGAGCTGCCCGGCGGCGAGGGGCGGGACGAGAGCGGCGGCTCCTCCTTCTTATCACCGCAGCCGGGATTGCGCCGCAGGCTGCTGAAAGCTGCCGGCCTGGTTCCTCTTGGCTCTTCGTAGCACGGTTTGGGTTGGAAGGGACCTTGAAGACTGTCTGGTTCCAACTCCTCTGCCATGGCCAGGGACACCCCGTACTAGGCCAAGTTTGCTTAGAACCTCATCCAGCCTGGTCTTGTATACCTCCAGCGATGGGCCATCCACAACTCTGGGCATCCTATTCCAGTGCCTCACCACCCTCACAGTAACGATTTTCCTCCTCTTACCTAATCTAGATCTACTCTTTCTCCGTTTGAACCCATTCCACTTTGTCCTGTCACTACATGCCCTTGTAAATAGTCTTGCTTCATATTTCATGTAGTTCCCTTCAGTCACTGGAAGGCTGCAATTAGGTCACTTCAAAGCCTTCTCTTTTCTACAGTGAACAGTTCCAATTCTGTCAGCCTTTCTTCATAGGAGAGGTGTGCCATTCTTCATACCATCCTGGTGGCCTCCTCTGGATTCACTCCAACAGGTCCATATCCTTCCTGTGCTGGGCCCCCAGAGCTGATGCAGTGTTCCAGGTGGGTCTCACCAGAGCAGAGCAGAGCAGAGGGGCAGAATCCCCTCCCTGGCCCTGCTGCCCACGCTGCTCTGGATGCAGCCCAGGACATGTTTGGCTTTCTGGGCTGGGAGTGCTCATGGCGGGGTCATGTCCAGCCTCTCACCCACAGCACCCCCAAGTCCTTCTCCCCACGGCTGCTCTGCATCTGTTCATCCCCAGCCTCTGCTGATACCAGGGTTACCCAACCCAGGTGCAGCACCTTGCCCTTGGTCTTGTTAAACCTCATGAGGTTGCCATGGGCCCACTTCTGGAGCTTCTCTAGGTTGCTGTGAAAGGCATCCTGTCCTTGAGGTGTATCAACAGTACCACTCTAATTTTCCAAAGTACTGCAGTGTATGTACTGTGTGTGTGAGATACACATTTCTGAGTTGACATCTATTGGCCATTCTAATTGTGAGTAAATGAAGTTTAGCAACAAACTGCTGGAGTCATGTTGGTTCTGACATCAGTTTTGTGCTTCTGTGCAGGGAAAGACGCAGAACTTATATTGATGTTTTCTGTGGTGGGATGTATGGCTTCAGTATTCTCTCATCTCATGCCACTTTTCCTAATAACCATCTCATTCTCCTCCTTACTTTTAGTGTTATCAACTACTATTCACCTTGTTTTACTCAGCTATTCCAAGAGGCTTGTTTTAACCCTCCTGGTTAAAAAAAGAAAGGAAATTTGTTCTCCTTAGTGACCTGCCATCAGTGCATCACAGCACAGAGACTTTGTACTTCCTCTTCTGATTTAGTGCTCCCCAGATTTTGGAGGTGTTAAACTTCCTTTGGTTTTTTTTCACTTCCTTCCCCTGTGGATGCAGCAGGGCTAAGAATGGTGGAGCAGAAGTATGTGCAAGCTCTGTGCCTGAGGATTTGTTTTTATACCCATGATATTATATTCGCTTTTGTGAAGAGTGCCGTAGTATAGAGTTTTGATTATCTGCAGCACATGAATCTCTTTATATGGAGAATATATTTTGGAACCACCAAGTGTTGAGATGCACAGTTCAGTTTACGTCTTTGAGCACGTTAATCCAGCTATTCCAGACCTCCTGCAAATTCGGGTGAATGCCTGTCAGTTGAGTATGCCTGCGTATAGATTTGTATATATATGCAGAGAGGTAACTTTAAAACTGAATTTTAGCATGAGGCTTAGCAGATTATTCTTTTTTTACAAGGGAACATTGATGTTGTGCTTTCATCCGAGGGCAGGTTTTTGTCATTATTTAGGGGTGGTAGTAAAGATGAGGTAATCTGATCCTGAAATCATTTTATGTCTTAATTATAGTTCTCTTCCCAACTTTTTCCACTTCCTTTACCCCTATTTTTCCAGCCAACTGTGGAACTTGGAATTAATTTTAAACATCTATTCAGGTTTTTTTGGTATTATTTTAAGTTGGGGAACATACAGGAGCAAAGAAGAGTTCGTAAAATGTTAAAGAGTGTTTTTTCTTGTTTGTTTTGTGCTTTACCAAGAAGTGGTAGAAAATACCATGGTCTTTCTGAATACTGAATTATTATTTCTGCTGTTACATGACAAATATAGAATTAGGCAGTGTGTTCCAGCTGTTGAATCAGCTAGGAAACACTGTTTTTGTAATGTTATAGGTGTTTTTTACTGAATATTTAACCTAATGTCCCAAAATATGGAAATAGTATTTGGAATGTTAAATCAACTGTCACTATCATAAGGGAGGATTCAATCAGTATATTTTTCATTAATGAATTCTCTTCAGCAGCTGGAATTTTCTTTGGTATTTGACTTTCAGAAGGACATAGAAGCAAACACTGTTTGTTACAAAAAGATAAGAACAAGGATCTGGAAGTAGGCCAGAAGGAGGTATAAACTTCGTATGCCTTCTTCAGCAGCACAAAGAGCAGGCAGTGTTTCTGCAAAAGAAACATTGCTCTGCTTCCTTCTCATAGTGCTACCACATAGCCTCCTCCTCACCTTGTATGCCAAGTTCATCTGTATTTATCTGCTTACAGCATGTAATATCCCTGCTGAATGAGGACACCACATCTATAAGCACCCCTGTGGTCTTTCTTGCTCTTTTCTACCCTGGCATTCCTTGATCTTCCGTTTCATGTTCTAGGCTTTCCGACATGGAACTCTGGTGTCCCCGTGGCCTCATCACACTTTCCCATTACATTGTTCTTGACTCCACGCAAGGTCATACCCTGTTCCTCTACCTACCTTTTATGGCACACATATGCTTCTTCATGCTGTGATTGTGCTCTTGCACATGCCTAATATTTCTGTGTTGCTCAGAGAAGGATGTATTGTGAATGTTGGGGAGATAGGAAAACTGTCAGTACCTGCCTCATGTACCAGCACATTTGGCACATGTATTGTGGCACCAGACAAATCTTTGCCTGTAGACAAAGTTGTGAACTGTTCTGCTTCATATCACTTCCATGTGATTTGCATACCCCAGGTCTTGAGAAGTTGTTAAACATCAACTAAATGAGACTATATTCGAAGAGACTAGTTATTGAAATTTCAACTTGAGGCTTTCTAGCTTCCAAATTTGAGCTGAATTAGAATACAAAAGGGGCGAGATTTTGAAGAGTGTGCTTGAAAAATACCTGTGCATGCTGCACATGTTACAACTTGAGAAGCTCTTAGTATCAGTTTTCTATGAATAAAGATGACTGTCAGTGCATTAGTATTTTTTAATTAAGTCTATATATTTTGCTTTATTTGAGATTCTATTTGATCATCACTAGGGCTGAAATATATTACCACTGCTGACATTTCAGAAGTCCTAGCCAAGCTGCATTAGTGATCCCATTACAAATTTAAATGAACTTGGTGCTTTTTGTTTTTAAGTTATAGGTGTGATTGGGAGAAATATTTTTTTTGTCTTAACTCCAGTGTTGCAGTGTCACTTGCTGGCTTGTGATATAAATATTTATAAAATTTGGATTTTATACTAGAATATCTTGTTTTGATTAAATTTCCCAACTGTTTTTAGTTCAGTTTAGAGTAAGACAGCCTTTGGCCTTCATCAGTTAGAATTTTAATGTACATGGAATGGCCAAGACAGATACAGTCTTGGTTGAAGTTGTTTGCTCAGAGGTTGGAAACTGATAGCTGGCTGATAAATTGGAAAAACTTCCCCTTCTTTTGCTGTGTTTAAAACACGGCTGAGCAGGTGAGATCTACTAATTTAAGAAGTTCAGAAAAGAGTTAAAGCAGAATTTAGAGATGAAACAGGCGCAGATAGGGGATTTTGAAGAGTGTTTCAGTGCTTTTAAAAAGTACTGCTTAGTACGCATCTGTGTGATTTTTCACTTAAATACTTCTTGATAAGATGATTAATGAAGGCCACCAGAATTGTGCATGATATAGTCACCATATGTTCTTGTTTTACTTAAGAAACTACTTTAGAATAATAAACATCTAAGTCCACTTGTCTGCCTTAGTTTATCTGAGTAGTTAAGTGAAACAAGCTTAAAAATAACTTACCTCTCTTTGATCCTCTTTCCATTTTTCAAGGCATAATTCAGACTTTCAATTTTTAAAAAAAATTATGGAACATTACATTTGTGTGAGTGTGTATTTAATGCAAATAAATAATAATAGGTAAAAATAAATACAAATTTAAAAAAAATCTGCAAGTACTTTATATGCAGAGGTACTGAATCTTTCGAACTCTGACAAAATTGCTAATATAGGTTTAAAGATGAGATTTATTTTTACTTAACCATTTAAATGTGTTTCTACCAAACATTGAGGATGAATGTTTTGATCCCTAAAAAGTACAAGATAAAAGAGATAAAAACCATTATTAAAAGTAAGATTTCCTGTGTGCTGATACAAACAGTAGTTAAACCAGTATCTAATCTCTTCACTTTATTCAAGTCTTAAATTTAGCGGATTCTATGAAATAAGGATGTTTCTGGAAATTTATGGATATTTTGAAGCTGTCTTCAAGAGACGTGTGTATGTATCTTTATTTCACTAAAAGATGTTTTTTGCTTTTATTATTCATGACTTCCATATTTTTTTCTTAAACATTGAGAATTCTACCATAGGCATCTTTCTCTCTTGACAGAAGCAACTTATAAGCAGAGAACATATTGTACATTTGCAGATGCTTTTCCTCTAATGGTTGACTAGGAAAGTAGTATACAGGAATATTGCTGCTTATATTAGACAACACTGGGAATCATCGTCTCTTGGAGAGCCTGGCCAGTTAAGATGAACTTCGTTTTCAGTATGCAGATGTAATTTTTAATAGATGCACATTGTGTGCTGTAGTGTGTCCCCGAAATAATGTGGGGATGTCTCCCAGGAAATATTTAGGTTAGCATTATATGAATGCTTATTCCTTCTTAGTATATCTGTCATGGTTTTGACACCATACTGATACAGCAACAAAACAATAATAATAATTATAACAACAACAACAATAATAATAATAATAATTAATAATAATAATATCAACAATAACCATATGGTTTCAACTTACAGTTATTAATGACTACTTCTAATATTTTTTCTTTTATGAGTAGATATTTCAAACAGTTTATTTTAAAGAATTTTGGAGAGCATATTTGTATGTGGGTGCTTTGTGAAGAATGAACCATGATTAAATGCTTCAGATGACAATGTAACAGGCATTACTGAAAAGTCACAGCCATCAGGTCAAGTCCCAGGTGACTGGAAAAGAGGAAACATTGTGCCTGTCTTTCAAAGGGGCAGAAAGCCTGGGAACTAGTGACCCATCAGCCTCATCTCTGTGCCTGGAAGAGTCATGGAATAGATCCTCTTGGAAGCTGTGCTAAGGCACATGGAGGACAGGGAGGTGATTCAAGACAGCCAGCATGGCTTCACCAAGGGCAAGTCCTGCCTGACCAGCACAATGGCCTTGAATGATGGAATGACTCCATCAGTGGTCAAGGGGAGGGCTAGAGATGTCATTTATGTGGGCTTCTGTAAAACCTTTTACAGAGATCCCCACAGCATCCTTCTCTCTAAACTAGAGAGAGATGGATTTAATGAGTGAATTTCAACAGTGGACTCTTCGCTGATGAGAAGTTGGTTGGATGGTGGCATATGCAGTATGTAGTGGTCAATGGCTCAGGGTCCTGATGGACATCAGTGACAAGTGGTGTGCTTCAGGGGTCCATACTGGGACCAATGTGGTTTAGTATCTTCATTGATGACATAGATGAAGGGATCAAGTGCACCCTCAGCAAATGTTTAGATGACACCAAGCTGAGTGGTGTGGTTGACACACCTGAAGGATGAGATGCCATCCAGAGGGACATGGACAAACTCATGAAGTGGGCCCATGAGAACCTCATGAGGTCCAGCAAGTCCAAGGGCAAGATGCTGCACTGGACACCCCCTGGTATCAACACAGGCTGGGGATGAACAGATGCAGAGCAGCCGTGGGGAGAAGGACTTGGGGGTGCTGTGGGTGAGAGGCTGGACATGACCCAGCCATGAGCATTCCCAGCCCAGAAAGCCAAACATGTCCTGGGCTGCATCCAGAGCAGCGTGGGCAGCAGGGCCAGGGAGGGGATTCTGCCCCTCTGCTCTGCTCTGCTCTGGTGAGACCCACCTGGAACACTGCATCAGCTCTGGGGGCCCAGCACAGGAAGGACATGGACCTGTTGGGAGAAAAGTCCACAGAAGGCCAGGAAGACGATTAGAAGGATGGAGCACCTCTCCTGTGTGAAAAAGCTGTTCAATGTGAAGATTAGGCTTTGGGGTGACTTTACTGTGACCTTCCAGTACCTCTAAGGAACCTACAAGAAAGAGGGACTTCTTACAATGCCATTTAGTAAGAGCAGGACTAAGTCTTTAAACTGAAAGAGAGCATCTTTAGATTATATATTAAGAAAAAATTCGAGTGGCCTAGAGAAGTTGTGGATGCCCCTTCCGTGGGTGTGTTGAAGGCCAGGTTGGATGGGGCTCTGGACAGCCTGGTCAAGTGCAATGTGTCCCTACACGGTGCTTGGAACTAGATGTTCAAGATCCCTTCTGTCCTCAGGATGCTCAGGTCTTGTAGTAATGGCATATCAGAACAAAACTGATTCAAATGTGAATGCAAGGAATGTCTATTCTATACATCACTGCAGTATGTAGGTGTCCCTTGCAAACCTTTTATACTTTTCCTCTTGCAGGTTTTGCTTCATTTTTTTTTTTTTTTTCTTACTTAAATAGATCAGCTGGGTGGGTGCCATCTTTATCTTTTACTTCTGTAGAAGGAATCAGAAGTGGTAGTTTTATGTTCTGATACAGCACTGCTAAGATAAATCAACTTGTATGATTTGTCTTCAACAATCATTCCTTTGTAGGAAAAATATTAAAGTGCTTTAATGTTAACTGGAACATCCTTCTGAATACATTGTTGGTGGTGGTGGCGGAGCAGTCTTTGGGCTTCAGTGGGGAGAAGAAAAATTCAAGTGTCATTAAGTGTCATTGCCATTAAGTACAACATGCTTCTGAAAAGGACTATATTTCCTGACTGAAGTATGGTGTGGGATAATAGCATCTCTAGTTTATTCAAGCATGGCATTTGTAGTGCCTGAAAATCAAAGTGAAGTCAGGGTGAAGGGTCTTTTTGTTGCTTTAACGTGGGATGTTGCTTTTGCTTAATCTACTTGTGTCGAACATATGGAGTATTTGAATTTGGAGTGATCTTCCTCCTGGAGAAGAAGTTGTAACAGCTGAAGAAAAGTGCTACAGCACCACTCCTTTTTGCTTAACAGAACACAAAGAGATTCCTATTGAAGTGCTGAATAATAACCTTTGCAGGTGGTCCTGTGTGAATACTTCCAGCCATGGGGATTAACAGGTGGGAATTCAGGCTTACAGAAAAAGGGAGTGAAGATCATTTGGGTTGGTCTAATTCCTCTCCCGTTTTAGGAGGTATCTGTACATAGCAATTGACTGTACCTTAAGAACAAGAAGGAGGCATATATGCTTTATTACTTGTATTTGACACCATTTTTATTTGAATCTTGAGAGTGCTAGTTGGCAAATGAGAGATTTTGCCTTCAAATTGCTAACTGCAGAAGGAGCAGGAGCTCTCTTTAGTCTTGTCTTGTGTGCATGTGTGTGCATACATGCAGGAGGAAGCAGAGGAAGGGAGCTCAAACACTAATGGGTCAGTCCTTAGTAAGAACAGGTTTTCCTGAAATAGAAGAAGCAATATGCGCTGAGATGACAAGGAGGGCCGTGAGAGCCTGATTATGTTTAGATTGTACATTCAAAGCTGAGTGGTGAAGTACTAATCACCTGGGCAAATATGGAGTTTCTGGAATTTGTTTTTTCATTTTGTAGGTTGATGGCAATATAGTGGGCATTTTTGTTTGAGACAGAGCTCCACTTCTGCCTTTCATTCCTGGTCCCTACCCTAGGCCTTTTGCTCCCCTTATCCTTTCATTCTACGCATAAGAGGTCCTGATTGATAAAATGTTACCAGGCCAGGATCAAGGCTGTGTGGTGGTGTTTTGAACTCAGGCAGTTGTGTTGGGTTCATGCTGCTATAGCAATAGTAAATTTAGGCATTGCCAAAATAAACTTAGATAATCATGTCTGATAAAGGGAGGAGGACAAAATAAAGATAAGTTTTGTTTCTGCTGCAGCATTCAAACCTGTGCACAGGTAATCAGTCTGTAAGACAATTAATCTGTAAGTGGACTAAGGGAGCTGTGAATGTGTCCTTGGAGCCATGTATCAAAACTGAGCTTGGTTGTTGTGTATTTTTGTGTGATTTTGTTCCTTTTTAAACCAAAGTACAAGTTTCTCCCTGGTGACATAGTTTCTATGTTGAGAACTTCCTTTTACCTGTATCAGAGTTTTTAGTCTTTGTTGTGGTAGCACTTTTAAGAAGTTTCTGGAGACAGGCTCTCTAAATATGGAAATATGTGCATGTCAGCACTTCATGCACTAGCATGGAATTTGTGCATGCAAATGTGTAATTCTCCATTCAACCTTTGTAAGCACTGTTTCCACATGAAGGTATTAGGGCCATATTTTTGTTCTTCAAGTAAGTGGAATTTCTCTTGAGTACTGAAAAGTGTAAATCAGTTTATTTTCTCTCAGAAACTCAGTAGTGATTGCACTAGAATTATTTTTTTTAGTCCTCAATGTCTTTTGTATAATTTCAAAATAATAATAATATACATAGATGATACATATTTCACTACATTGTAACAATGATGTGATTTTTTTTTTTCCCCTCCAGGAATTGTGGTGCTTGGATTAAACAGATCTCATGCCAAGAATGCACTTAGCAAAAATCTTGTAAAAATGGTAAGTGGAAAGAATAGTTTTTAGTATAAAGGTGAAGTATTGGAATGAAGCTCTTTAAAAAGTGTTTGGTTATTCCCCTTCCTCCTTTTCTCTGTAGATGTCAAAAGCTGTGGATGCTTTGAAATCTGATAAGAAAGTACGAACTGTTATATTCCGGAGTGAAGTCCCGGGGATATTCTGTGCTGGTATGCAAACTTAATTTTCCTGAGAACTGGAAATCTGTATTCTCTTATTGCACACACAGACACAAAACAAAAAAAGAAAAAAAAGAAAAAAAAAGGCCCAGATTCCAAGGAAACATGTCTTTTTCATATATTCATCTCAGTAGCAAACAAAACATTTTTGTATGATTTTCCTCAATTGCTAACACAAACAAATTATTGGGTTTATTCTTTCTGTGTCATAAAGTATTTCAAAATCTGTAACAGTTTATCCATGGTGGTGAAAAATCATTTAATTGAACTAGAAGCTCTTGCAAGTATGTCAGAATAAGGTACAAGTAATTTTAGAGGCTGTATAAAGAGACTTTATAGAAAGCTGTATCAGACCTGTATTTTAAATGCATTAACTTGAACTTTTAATTAAAGGAACATATGTAAACTCAAAATTTCACAATGAATATGCATGTTACTGCAGGCTGAATGTATTCTCAAATTCAAAACAAATCAAAACAAAAAGCACACACCCCAGCCCACATATCCAACAGTACATGTGTCTTGCCAAAGTGCTCAGAAAAACAAAAGCTATCAACTACCAGATGCTGGGAAACAGAATTTGCTGACATGTCAAGATCAATTCATACAGCAGTATCTTTTATAAATATCAAGTGAATAGTATTCTTATTTAAAATTTTTCAGCCAGTTCTTACTTTATTCAAATTTAATTTAAAGCCATTTGAAACTGAAAACAGAAGACAGTTTGTTCTTTCTAATATATTGATAGAACTGTCAAGAAAGAGGAGATCAGTTCTGAAATTTTACTTTTCTGATCTTTTATGTAGTTGTTATGCTTGATAGCCCCAAATAACATAATAATTTCAGTTTTAGATGCAAAACTGCTTTTTCAGTTTTTTTGTATGTAACATACCTAAGCACTTCTAATTGAGTTTCAAATTCTTTTTGTTGCTTTTAGTAAGTCTGTTCTCATGCAGATACAGTTTGTCACTCACAAGACTTGTGAAATTAATTGTCTTGGAAAAAAGGGAATAATCAATTCAGTACTTAGTAATACGTATGAATAGGTTAAATATGTATGCATTAATCAGCATATTTGATTTAAAGGCTGTATCTTGTTTTAAATCAAGAAGTTTTAAGTTTTAGTCATCTCAGAAAAGATGGTTTAAACACTGTAGTTTTTAAACTGATGAAGAATGAATCATCAGTGTGACATGTGCAAATGGTGTTTCAAGTTAAATGTTATATTCTTGAAATTAAAAGGTGGCTGATGGGTTTTTTTAATGATACTTTTTATTTGAAATTCTTGAATTTTGTAATAGTGTTATAGTGCAAATAGGAGAGCAGAAATACTGATTTTTAGGGAGAGTATCTCAGGTATATTACTGTTATTGTATTTGTGAGCTCCAGTATGTCTCCAGTATTCTATATTAGCTGTCTCTTCAGAGCTGTTTTGGTATTAAGATTTAACATACTCATTGCTGCTTGTTTGTCTGGCTTAAAAAACCAAGCAGGTTAGATTATGTGTTAACACATAACGATAGACAAGATACAAGGATGTTTATGCTGGCTATTAGGAAGGAAAATTAGTCCTGAAGACTGTGAAAGACAAGGGCTGGTTAGTTATATCTGCATATTAACCCAGAGAGTAGAAATCGGGTGTGAACTACGTGTCTATAATTTAAAAAAAGTGATTGGTAAAATCGTTTAGGAGGGTCCCAAGAAAGGAGATTCCTGCAGCTGAACAAGTGAAATAAAGATTGTTCCAACAGTGATAACAGAAATTCAGAGTTAATCAGAACACTTGTGGCAGAGTTTGTTAATGAAAATAGGCAAAAAGTGCACAGTGGGGCGGATGGGTTGCTTCGGTGGGTGACTTTAATGGATGTAAAGAGAATGATAATGGAGAAGGTATAGTGAGATGTGGAAAAAACAGGCAACAGCTTAGGAAAGTAAGATGAAGACAGGAACATACTGGATGAAAGAAGGCATTTTCTGGAGGGGACTCAGGAAATTCAGTAGAATAGAAGAAAGTATTTTCAAACTTAAATGTTAAGAGAGAATGTGTTACTTCAAGAACATTTAATTTCCTTGAAAAATGCAAGGATCATCTTGTGAAATGTCACATTTTCTTATGCCTTATAGTGCTATTTAGTTAGGCTAAACCTGGAATGTTTTTATTTTTTTGTGTTTCCTCAATAATGTTTTCTTGCTAACATATACAGGAATGTATGTTTTTAAAAATACACTTTAATGAAGATTTTTTGGACCACCATCTGATGTTTAACAGACTGCATATTGAGAAACTTTGTCCTAGAATGTAGTTCCCTTTTATGTGTGGAATGAAGTCCAAGATCATTAAATCTTGCCATTCCTTAGCTATCAACAAATGCCTGTGAAAGCCATAAGCCAAGTGTCTTGTTTCCTTCTAAGGCCTAGTCCACAAAACATGACATTCAACTGTTTTTCACACAAAGTAACAGTGTGGATGATTAAAAGATTTAAACTCTGTTGATGACTGATGTAGATTTGAGTATGATTTCAAATTACGAAATTTTCACATGGTGAAATGGGAGGGTGACAAAATGGAATTGTATAAAAAGTGTAGAGATGTGTCAGAAATCATATCCTTTCATTTCTGCATAAAAATTCGCTTTGAGTCTTTAACTACTGTTTTCTTTGTGTCTTCCATTTTATACTTCATACATCCATGGGTGCAGAAGGTTCCCCATTAATGTTCTAGCAGTGATCAAAAGGGACGCACAGAAGTCAAAGACTTTCATGTCTGAGGTTAAGGATGTTTATGTTTATACACAGACTGTGTCTATGAGTATTTATGCCTATGAGGGCTTCTTGTGCTTCCATTAGAAATGCTCTGGCACAGAGTCACTTCTTGACTCCTTTCTTTCTCTATCTGAAACCAAATAAGTAAAGTATTGGCCTTTCTGGAGTGAGCATGTATGACCAGTCCTGGCCTGTGTAAGTGGAGGCTGTGTGCTTGCCCCGTTCTGCAGCCAAAGCAGGTGAGTCTGTACAGGAGTCTTTTTATTTTCAGGCAGTGTTCCATTCTTGAGGGAGGCATAGTCTTATGCATGGAATCAGGCAGGTGTCCCATGGGTAAAATGTCTGTGATCAAGTAATCGTGGGCGGTGGTGTGTTCACAAAAGGAGATGAATTACATTTGCATAGGCAGTTTGAATAGCTTGATTTTTCATTATTAATGTAATTTTAACGTATGTATGTTAGTGATATTGCCGAAGTACTTTTTGTGAGCAGATTTTTAGTCTTTTTCATCTTCAAAATATTTCTGGAAATTTATGTGCATAGTAGTGTTAGAGAGATATAGGGAGATATAGTACTGTGAGCAAGAGAGGAGGCAGTATCCACAAGTAGTTGCATAAACCAGTTTTGTGTCAGTGTGTTCACAGAACGTATAATGTTGGAAGAGACTTCAGTGAGGTCATCTGGTCCAGCCTCCCTCCTCAATTAGGGTCATTCTGGAGACAATCTTAGAGCTTCTTCTGATTTTAACTTCATGAGGTCTAAAAAAAGGTCCAAATAAAATACATTGCTTAAGATCTACTTTTTTTTTTGGTTATCAGACAAAATGGCTTTGGTCTGAAGAGTTGAACAAGCCAATATTGCACCTTAAAGCTTTTGTTGTTCAATTTTCTAAGGCTTGGAGTAAAAGCCAAAATAATATTTATAGAACTTCTAGTTGTTATAGAGTTTCATCTTTAGAAATGTTTTGGCTGAAGCTGAAGACTCCTGCATGGTTCCAGGTCTTACGCTTTCTTATAATTTTTCCCATCTCACCCAATTTTTTCAGTGTGTTTGATGATCTGAAATAGGCATTATGCTATATTTTGCAATTGAAAATTATGGATATTTGAGATCAGGTAATATTCTTTCCTTTTTAAACAGTTTTATTTGTTATTTTAAACATTTATTTGTTGAACAGTTTTATAGTGATTAAAGAATCAGATTCTTTTTATATTATTTTCCTTCCACCATTTTGCTTACTGTTCTTTGTATTGTTTTTCTTGGTACTGTCATGTTCCTCCAGCCCTCTTTTCAGGTCCTGTCAATAAGGCATTAAAAAAGTATTCCTCATGTATTTGTTTAAGGCAGTAACTTACTTGCCCAAGTTCAGTCGTTCAGTTTACAGCTCATGCTAATAAATAAAACCCCTTATTACTGTTTTACCATTCAGAGTAGTTCTCTTTGTGCCTGAACAACCAGGACAGTTGCTTAACTCTTACTGTCCAAGTTCAGTCAGGGATTGTTTGTTTCCTCAAAATCCCCATGTGAGTTGTTGTCAGTTTCCCTGCATCCATCTCTGTCCATAACGCAGAAGAAATCCTACCATCTTATAAAAGAGAAGAATGAGTAGAGGAACACCCTAGTTCAGGGTTTTGATTTGCATTGGAGAGTTAGGAGAGCTTTTTCGGACAAGAACTTGTAACATTTTTAGATTTTTGTGATCCCTGTGTTTAGCATGTAAGTGTTTAGAACAGTCTCTCTTCACTATTGTTTTTTCAAAGTGAACTAGTCTATCTGAAATAGAGGCTGATGGGTTATTTGCTTTGTATATGTGTGCATAGAAAGAGAGAAATCTGTGGAACAATTTTTACTTGACATATTTGAAAAAAATGTTCTTTGGAGACCTTTTTTCAAAAATCTTTGAGGTGTATCAGGACATAGACAGTTAACTTTTTGTTGTTGTTGCTGTAACAGGCTTTCAAGACAGTTTGAAAAATTTGGGTATTCGAGCTCTTTTAAACCACTTTGACCTAAAAGTTACTGCAGCTTGGCCTATAAAGTCCCTTCTTGGAAAAGCAGAAGTAATCTCTCTGCCAGCAAAAATTCACCATTTGAATGTGTGGTGTGAGTAAAGCCAACACAAATGCTATTCCTGTTGGCATAAATAGTTGGCATCAGAATTTTGTTTCCAGCAGGGTTGAATTTGCTAGATGGAGTCTAATTCCCGGCTGCCACTTCCAGCTGGTGCAGTTCTTCTGGCAGAAGTTTATGAAGCAGACAAGCCTGGTAGGGCAGATCCTTGAAGACTTCTTTGTTTATGAGGTTTTAATGTGGAGGAGTAGTGGAGTTTCATAATAGCTCTCAAATACTTGACCTACTCTTATTTTTATGGAACTAGCAGGAGTAGTAGGGAGGTATTACTGTGGGTGTAGTCTCCTTTTTTATTGCAGTGTCTGTTAAGCAAGCATGGAGAAAGTGTATATTTTCCTAGGGCATATTTGGTTCTCCAGATTCCAGCTCCTGCACAGAAACTGAGAAGAGAGTTTGTGTATGACTCCACACTTCCCTCTTGAGATTCAGATCACACATGAAAATGTTTTAGTGTCTTCTGAATATTTCTGTTGCTGCACATACCTTTCATTTCCCCGGATAAATGCCTTTTGATGTAGACTGTAGCTAGGTTCCTTCCCCTTTTTCATTCCATGCTTTCACCAGTGTTCAGACTCCAACTGATGTTAGCAGCTTCTAGACTATAGGCTCAATGACAGTTGCATTTCCCCTAGAGCAGCATCACTGATGTGAAATGCATCAGGTTGGTCAGCTGTGCAGCGACTCTGTCTTGTTGAGTGTGTGCACAGTCATCTGTTGCATTTGGATTCTACAGCTTGCATTTGTCCGACATAGATGATTTTGCGTCTTAATTTTGTTGTTGGCTTTCTGAAATGACTAATTCCTGTCACGATTTTCTAGAGACCATTTTGAACAACTGTACCAATAAAGAGTGCAGTTAGGATTGTGGTTTGATTCTCTAGTCTCTATACAGAAAAAAATCCCAATAAGAAACACTGGTTTAAATACCCTTCTTTTGGAAGTATCTCAGTCAGCTAACTCCAAATGCTTCTCTACCTTCTATTCTGACAACACATACAGAATTCCTGGAGAAATTGGAATGACAGTGGATTTTTCAGAGCTAAAAATTGCAAATAGGAGTTTTCCAGGAAGCTTTTCAGTAAGAATATGAAAATCTAACTGTGTTCATTTTTTTTAATCTCTAGAAGACCTATCCATTTCTGTTGAGGAAGCAGGCACAAGGAATGTGGTAGGGAATTGGGTGGGACTGTACTCAACTGTACGGTCTTTAAATCAGCATCTAATCAACTATAAAACTTTAGGCTAAGAATCAGTTGTCTGTCTTCTCATTAGTCATTGCAATGCCTTACTTGAGAAAATTATAGAATTTGGTTTTCATTTGTTCAACCTTCTGAAAATTATTCTCTAGTTGGGAATAGTGCTTTTAAACCAATGTATTCAGTTCACATGAGCCTCTCTGAGAAGGGACCAGGAGCTGTCCTGGTACTCAGCAGAACAAGCTGCAGCCAGTTACAAAACAGACCCATAATTTCCCACTGCTGAGTGTGTAAGTGATGCTGGTGGCCCCTCAGTGATAACATATATATTAGAAATTGTAAAGAACCACGTGCAGCAGGCATGAGAGAGCAGTGAGAAAAAAATAGAGAGGAACAGCTCTGCAGACACCTGGATCAGTAGCAGGGAAAGGAAGGAGGTTCTCCAAGCGCCAAAGCAGAGATTCCCTTGCAGCCCAAGGGGAAGACCATGGCAAAGCAGGTTGTCACCCTGGAGATCATGGAGGACCAATCTGGAACAGATATCCACACTGCAGTCCATGAGGGACCCCATGCTGAAGCAGGTGGACATGCCCTGACAGACGCTGCAGCCCATGAAGAGCCCAATCAGGAACAGGTTCCTGACAAGAGCTGTGACTTGTGGAGAACAGTCTATACAGGACCTATGCAGGACCAAATGTCCTGGAAGCTGCAGCCCATGGGGGACCTATGCTGGAGAAGTCTGTTTCTAAAGGACTCTGCCCTGTGGAAAGGACCATACTGAAGCAGTTCTTGAAGAACTGTCTCCCACAGGAAGTCCTGGGGAAGACTGTATTGTGTGGGAGGGATCTTATGCTGGAACAGGGAAAAAGAGTAAGGAGGAGGGAGTGGCAGGGATGGAGTGTAATGGCCTAACTGCAAGCCGTGTTCCCCCTTCCTTCTCCTCTGCACAGCAGTGGGGAGGGGTGGGGGAGTTAGTAATAAAGTTAAGCCAGGAAAAAGGGAAGAAGGAAGGGTGGGGGGAAGATGGATTTATTTTGGTTTTTGTTTCTCACTATCTATCTTTTATTGGCAATAAATTATCTTTTCTAGGTCCTGCATGTTTTGCAGCAAGTGAGTGATCTCCCTGTCTTTATCTTGATCCAAGAGCTTTTAATTGTAGTTTCTTCCCTGTCCGCCTACTGAGGATGGGAACTAGCAGACAACCTAAGTTAACCTACCACATCCAGTTATTATGGATTTTTCAAAGTAAGATTGAGGCAAGACCTTTGTTCTTGAAGAGATATGAAATAGAGGGTGGATTGGTTATATAAAGTCTCAGAGGAATTTACATAAATGTAGCATAGAATTGCTTAGATATATGCATGTGTAACATCACCTTTATAATATGTTCGTGCAGTGGTGTAGGAAAATGTAGATACCTGTCCATAGTGAAAATGTTTTGAATTTTGTATGTAGATTTTTTTTTATGTGCAGTCTGTGGGCATTTGTTTTGAACATTTAAAAAATGTTTTTATTTGTAAAAGTAATATAGGTAATACAAAAATGACGAAATTCTGAAATTTCTCTTTTGACTTTCTTCTTGTAAAATTTTTACTTCTTTTCCTAGCTAAGCAGTGATTCCATGTATGAGATTTAATAAATAGAAATACATGTGTGCTTCTGTTTATACAGATCAGGCAATTCTTCTGTTGTTTTACACCAAATTTATAAGATAAGTAAAAGAAATGCTGTGACTTTTAGTCAGATCCTGCCTGTTGTAACAAAATGCAGTTCCCTCAAAATTATTTAATGATTAAAAGCTGCAGTGATACCAAAGTTGGCTAAGAATGAACTTTCTAACATAATTTGAAGTATTAGAAAGCAGACATTCTTTATTGCAGTGCTGGACACATTCGGAGAATTTTTCATCTAATTGAATGTGTGTCATGAAACTTTACAACAGGGTATTTATTCCATCATGATCATACATATTCATTGCGGCATACTTCCTGGGTAATACATAAACATCACTTTTCCTAGAACTAATTTACATGCATCTGCCTCCTACTGGAAGTCCTTTTATGATCCTAGAGGGTTGTCCAGAGGGGTCTTTGGTGGTTGTATGCACTGGGTGCCCCCAATATTGGGAGGGCTTTGCCTTGTGCTTCTCTTAGGGCGTGCACTATTATTTCTTGTTACATAACTTTGCCACAAAACCCACTTATGTTCCTCATTATCTGTTTATCCACAGGTTCCAGCTACCAGTTTAGCATCCTGTGTGTCTACTTTTACATTCTTTTATCTAATTTTCTGGTTAGAATTTGAGCTTTATTTTGCAGCTTCAAGAAACTGAAAATTTCTATTCTCTGTGTTGTCTGTCAACAGATAGGTAGTTGTCTACAATTTTCCACAGAATCTTCCAATCTAATGCATGTAGTTTGTGTTAAAAATGAGGCATCAGGGTTTTGTGGGATATAAGAAATTTATATCTAAAATAGTATTTTTTGATATTTTTTCTTTGTGTTCCTGTCACCAGCTGAAAACTTAATGTGTGCATGTGGATGGACATGGTTTTTAAGTGATTGAGCTCTGGGTGCAAATATCGCCGGTCTGTATAATTTGTTAAACCCCTCCAAATGGCAGGTAATAGTCTTGTGTTGGATCTCCTTTCCTTTCTTTTCTTTCTCTAAAGTAATTTGCTGACAAGTCTATTGGATAGTCTTTTAAAAATACTAGAGAAGAAATATCTCTGAAGTATTTTAAAATAACAAGTTCTTAGAAAATAGAATTGAGTCTGTAATATTGGTGTTGAAAATATATTAAATGGATGGGAAATTTTGCTATTTGCAAGCACTTTGATTTATTTTTCCGAGTCAGTTTGAGGCCTTTGGGGGCACTGGGAATAAGGCGAAGTATTGCTTGTGAGCTGCTTCACTTGGTATCGTGACAAATAGAATTGCAGCTGCTGTTTTCACGTCTGAGTTTTGTGTGAACAAAGGATAATTAAGAGATGTTCCTGCACATGACTCAAATACTTACTTGTCCTTAGTTTCACACAGAAGAACACATTCTGCTGTGTAAAATGGCAGGACTTTGGCCTTGAGTGCTGGTCCTGTATTAATTTGAGCCAGAGATGTTTGTGCAGGAGTGCCAGCCATTTTAATGCCTTTTTTTTTTTTGTTTCTGGTTTTTTTTTGGTTTTTTGTTTTTTTGGGGTTTTTTGTTTGTTTTTTTTTTTTTTTTTTTTTTTTTTTTTTTTTTTTTTTTTTTTTTTTTTTTTTTGTTTTTTTTTTTTGTTTTTTTGTTTTTTGGGTTTTTTTGTGCATGATTTAAGCTTTCTGAATAGACCTGGAGTGGCCAAAGCTGAATTTTGTATCTTTAACCTGGAAGGTTCTTCTTCTCCAGTTTGGGTTTTCCCACAAAAGTCCTTGTTCTTACCTAGTGTCACTTGTAAAGTTTTCTAGTCAAACTCAGTTTTCACCTCACACAGTCTTTCTAAGGCCATGACTTGAAGTCTGTCTTCAAGTTTCTTTGCAGTCTGGTGTATGCAGGGAATGGTCATTTTGTAATTTGGAGACAACCGAATGTGATTATTGTTGCAGATATTCTTTACAAGGTGTCTGTATTTTCATATACTGTACATATTATTTACCAGCATCTTTAAATGTTCCACTAACAGTATCACTTGCTGCATAGCAGCACAGATTTCAGTGTCATTGAATCTTGACCTCTGAGAAGTTTACAGCTAAGATACCATCATGACTGATACAGATAGCTGAAAAAAAAATTTTAAAAAAGGCAGCCAGAAAGATATTGGGGGATGCCTGTGAAATCGAGGGAAGGAATGAAGGGTGGTGAAAAAGAAGAAAAAGACTTTCACCCATGTCTTTATCTGCATTCAGGTGATCTGGGAATTCAAGCTGTGATTTTTCTCAGGAAAAACTACTCCTTTCTTTAAAAGGATTTGTGGTTGAGTGTTGACTTTGGGACTTCTAAAGAAGAAATTCTGACTTTCTCTTTTTTACCACATAGCACACTTCCTCCTTTTCTGTTTACAGCTCATAAAACTGGGTGTGCTGTTAGTTAACTATTTTTGTACTTACTGCTAATCAAAAATAGATAAACCCAGCAGTATCAATTCCTTTTAATATTAACCCCCCATATCTGCAATGGTCAGATGTACGGGATATGCAAAATATTTGAGTCAGTCATCTGTGATAGTGCTATGAAACGTCTCTTTTTTTGGTTACTGAATTTACTAGAAATCAAAGTGGAGCAAGCTAGTTGCTGAGAATTTTTAGGTGTGTTCATATTTTTTGAGTTGAAAGGCTTAGTACTATTTACTGAGTATGTTTGGTCTGAATATTCATGTAAAGTTAGAGAAGAAAGATGAAGAATCTCACCACTAGCAAGTTTTGGGAGTCTTTCTTATGAATCAGAAGATAAAAAACTGTCAGTTGTTATTATAGGGATTAGATGTTAGCAGACTTTACTGTGAAGTTATTGCAATTGATACAAATGAGACATGGTATTACATTAATGCTATTTTTTTCAGTAGTAGTAGTGTTAGAATAGCCATATATGATTATTCTATTAAGTAAATTAGTTTCTGGTTTTTGTTTAAAAAAATAACTGATCTCTTCAGAGGATTTTGTTATGGAAAATATGGAAGAAATAGAAATCACAATTAATGATTGCACCATTAGTTTGGCACTAAATATTGTAAAAATACAGCTTTTATGATTGTCTTGGTTATAAGAATTCGGTTATGTTTAATGTAGAAATTCTCTTAGTGAAGGTTGAATTTGAAAATGAAAAGTTGTTTGGGGAGGTTGAGTGTTCAGACTACCAGAACGACTAAAGAAGTACTTCTGTAATGCTTGCTGTGGAAATAACATAGAAGTACAAGTGGTATAGGAAATAGCTTTTTCCGTGTTTGTTGGTTTTGTTTTGTGTGTTTCTTTTTTAAAATTTTTTTTGTTGAAAGAAAAAGATCTGTGTTGAATAACAATTGCATCATACAATGTGTTTTATTAAATGCTGATATTATCATTACCACGATGTGAGTTGTAAACTCACAGTCTTGTCCTGTAGCTGGGATGTTATGTGAGATATTATTCTAAGCTTTGGGCATACAGGTTTGTCATGATTTGATTGTTTTAAAGGCCCATGGTTGTGGTTCCTAGCCACTTACCAGCTGACCTTCACTGCTGCTACTACTGTTTTCTCTTTCTGGATCTTCTGCATTGATTCTCTCTCTATGTGAGAATCAAAAATTATGCAGCCTTTGTGCTGGTCTTTTGGTGGTTCTGATTTTTTAGCCTGACAGAAGTAACTAGCACTGAGACAGTACAGAATCAAAAATAATGTCTTAATTTACTATTTGGAAATTTAACTGTCCTATCCTGGAACTTTTCCACCAATACTGGTGTTGTGGTTTAACCCCACCTGGCAACTAAGCACATACAGCTGCTTGCTCACTCCCTCACCAGTGGAATGAGAGAGTGAATCGGAAGAGTAAAATGTAGAAAACCTATAGATTGAGATAAAGACAGCTTAAGAGGGAAATCAAAAGCTAGTGACACAAGGAAAGTAAAACAAGTAATTCATTCACCGCTTCCTATGGACAGGGAGGTGTTCAGCCATCTCCAGGAGAGGAGGGCCGCATCAAGCGTAACGGTGACTTGGAAAGAAAAATGACATCACTCCAAATGTACTTCCCTTCATCCTTCTTCCCCCCAACTTTATATCCTGAGCGTGATGTCACATGGTCTGGAATACCCTTTGATCAGCTTGGGTCACCTGTCCTGGCTGTGTCCTGTCCCAACCGCCCATCCACCCCCAGTCTTCTCACCAGCACGGCAGTACAAAAAGCAGGAAAGGCTTTGGCTCCACGCAAGCCCTGCTCAGCAATAGCAAAAACATCTCTACAACCCTGTGTTCAGCACAAATACAAAACACAGACCCATAGCAGCTGAAAAGAAAAAAAATTAACTCTACCCCAGCCAAAACCATCACAACTGGCCACTTACATGTTTCTTGGAGGAAACTGCAGAAGTCCTGCTGTAATAGGCTACAAGACGATAGGTACGAGGGAGTGACTGAGACAGTTACTGGACGATGGAAGTTTTATGAAGAAAACTGGTTGGTGTTTGGGAAAAATTGACTTTAAGAGGTGAGTTTTGTATCTTTATAATTTTTTTTTTTTTACTGCTTCTGCAAGTGAAGATGAATTCAGGAAATGTGAGTGAGGTGTAAGCTGGTTTTTTTTTTTTTTTTTTGCAGCTGAAGAGGTTAACGGGAGGAATATTGTGTGTGTCTAAATTTAGAGCTGGATACACAGGATGGAAAAAGAGCCAGCTGACTTTAATCTATATCTGGTTTGAATCTGCATAGGCACTGGAAGAAGATTGTAGACTTTTTGTGTATGAAGTTAGTTGTTTATATTCAGGATTTTAGGTGGAAACCTATGTGAATTAGTGCCTGGGCCTTTCAGATAGTCTCAGAATTCAGAAGCTTACAGGGGAAAAAAAGGCAACCTGCCCAACCCCCCCTCCCCCACAATCCCTGAAGTTGTACTTTCTGAAATATCCTATTTATGAGAACTGATATAGCAGGTAGTGCTTTAAATATGCTGATCTGTGTGTAAATTATTGCAAGATATGTAAGATAACTTGTAGTGGAGCTGTAATGCTGCCATCTTACCAGAGGGAATGTTTAGGATTGGCATCTTGCCACTGGCTCAAATATATAGAAATTGCAGGCATTTTGTTTCTGTTTCACGGTTTGATGGGTCTCAGGAATGTTTCTGTGACACAGAAGGCGTATGTGCAAAAGTCACAGATATCAAGTCATGCTAATAAATTATAATAGCGGATCATATGGAAAAATACCAATGTCCATTTTGGCTTAAAAATCATATATCCACATTTAGATAAGTTCAGGAATATACAGTATATATTAAAAAATTGGTTTTATTAATTTAAATTACTTTCTTATGTAGGAAATACACATGGCAGCCTTTATGCCAAACTGGTTTTCCGTCAGCTGAAATTACTGCAGCAAGCACCCTTCACGTTTTGTTTTGAAATATAGAATACAGCTTGCTTTTTATTATTGTTACATGTAAATGCATTTTCCTTTGTGCTCAGTTCAGATGGTGTTTGCAAAGATTTGTGTCTGTACAGGTGTGCAACAGGGTTGGTGGTTGCTGTTCAGTAAAGCAAATGGCTACAATAGAAAGTAGATGGTTACTCTTTAGTTATGAAAGGGGGTTTTTCCTAAGTTATGAAATATGCTTTAACTGTATATTGTGAACTAGCTTCTTAGATAAAATGATATTTAACAGGCAATTATGAAAAATGTGTCATAATCTCCTTAGTATGTTTGTGTAACAGTACCAAAGGCTGAGAGATAACCCAGTTAGATAGGCATAGGGCCAAGGTCTGTGTTTGCAGCCAGTGACTGTTTGTTTATAGCTCTTTGGCACTTCAGAGCCATATCTTAGTATATTAATTCACTGTTAAAGCTGGGTCCCGTGATAGTGTTCTGGTTTTACTTTTTTGGTTCCTTATGTGTTGCATACTCAAATATCTTCCTAATGCCCATGAACATATGTGCCCTTAGTTATATCAGTTTCAAATAATTTTGTATCTTTGCAATTGCTGACTTTCTAAGACTTTTGTGCATCTGGAAAATTGAGTTTCAAATACTTACATGTAACTTTTGAAGTTCTCCATTCCATTTTATATGAGAAGATTTTAAGCACTTGCATAATATTTTGTGGTGTATTACTGATTTCTTTACCATTGGGTTTTTTATTTCCTACCTTTGTTGAAATCATTACATGGTTTTTGTTTTGGCTGGGACAGAGTTAATTTTCTTCCTAATAGCTGGTACAGTGCTGTTGTTTGGATTCAGTATGAGAATAATGTGGATAACACAGTGATGTTTTGGTTGTTGCTAAGTAGTGCTTAGGGGAAGCCAAAGGCCTTGCAGGTGCACAAGAAGCTGGGAGGGAGCACAGCCAGGACAGCTGACCCAAACTGGCCAAAGGGATATTTCATACCATGGAACATCATGCCCAGCTTATAAAGTGGGGGCAGTTGGCTGCGAGCTGCTGATTGCTGCTGGGGGATAGGCTGGGCATTGTTCAGAGAGTGGTGAGCCATTGTCCATCATACGGGTTTTCTCCTTGGCCTTCATTTCTCTCTCTCATTTTTGTTATATCAGTTTCTGTTGTTGTTGTCATCATAATGATGGATGATGATTCTTATTTTATTCTCATTATTGTTATTATCTCAATTTTCTTTTAAATTTTCATATCTCAGCCCATTTTCTGATTCTCATTCCCATCCCACAGGTAAGGGAGGTGGAGTGAGCAAGTGGCTGTGTGGTGTATTTAGTTGCCACCTTGGGTTAAACCACAACAGAAATGCACTAAAATGTAGAGAACCAAGTCAATTTTGCCACATAGAAGTGGTGATCATATCTGTTTAACTTCAAATTAAGAAATAAGTATAATGGAAAAACTAAGTATGAGACCATTTGAGAGTTTGAATAAACTTGGAATAAATGTTGTGGGATTCTTTCCTCGTTGAAAAGTTTCAGGGTACTCTGCAGTATACTCAAAGTTAATGTGGAGCTTAGTTTTTTTAATCTATGCTTAAGGAATAAGAAAACTTTAAAAAAAATTGGGGTTATGCAAAACTATGTTTTACCAACAATATATTATTCTTCTACAGAGTATTCTTTGAGGAAATGATATTTTGATATAAATTTTACCTGTTACATGCATGTTTGATTTGAAATCTAAATATTTCTTTAAAATCTCAGAGAACAGAAAATGTAGAGTAAGTTGTACTAGTTTGTAAGATCTTTCTTTTCAGTAGTACTCACAAAAGAAGCTGGTCCTCAGAAGCAAGTTGCTAGCAGTCCTTTGTTTAGTAGATATTTTGGGACTATTTTTTTTATCCTTAAGTTTCAGATCTCTCATACCTCACAAGCAAAATTCATTATCCTTGAAGAAACAATGTTTAATTTCTTAATATTCTGAATTAGTAACTGATTTATAAGTATTGATAGAGTCAGTTTGAATCTAAAATCTTGAAAATATTTAGGAATAGACTGTAGCATATTCAGTACGTTATAAATTTATTTTGTGTATTCTATACCTTTTGAACATTTAGACTTGAATATTCATTTTTATTCTGAAAAAAAAAAATTCTTCCTGTCTTTTAATCTCTTGAATGTCCTTTTTATGTTTTTGGAGGAGTTGTTTATTCACTCTTGGAAAATGGGACAGACTTCTAAAGCGCTCAGTTATGCAGAGATATGCTTAGGATGAAAGAAGTTCAGCTGGAGTTCAAACTGGCAAAACGTGTTAAGAGTAACAAGAAAAACTCCTGTAGGTGTGTTAGTACCAAACATAAGGTCAAGGCAAATGTGGGTGTACTTTTGCATGGGACTGACAGCTTACTTACGGGCCACACAGCAAAGGTAGAGTATTCCATTTTCTCTTTGCCTTGATCTGCATGGGAAAAGTCAGCTCCCAAGTCTCTATGTCAAGAAGCAATAACAAAGTCAACAGAAAAACAGTGACAGAGTAGTACCGAGTTAAGATCCAGCTGTAGGAGAATATTGACAGAGTAGGACTGAGTTAAGGTCCAGCTGCAGCAGTTGGACACACACACATGAACAGGATCTGGTGGGTTACATCTATATTGGTCCACCATCTCTCTTACTTGAAAGGTTATTGAAGGCCTAAGTGACAGGAAAAGGGCAAATATTATACCCATCTATAAAAGTGAAAATTTGAGAAACTGCAGAGCTGTCAGTCTCACTACATTTTCGGGGGGAGTTGTGGAACAAGTGTTTGTGGAAGTTGTTTCCAAGAACTTGAAAGACAAGAAAGAATATGGCTGTGAAAACCCAACTCAGATTTACCAAGGGTAAATTGTGCTTTCTGTGGTGAAACCACATGTTCAGTGGATGAAATAACAGTTATGGATGCTCTGTACCTTGACTTTAACAAGACACTTGACATGTTTACCCCTAGTATTCCTGTAGACAAGTTGGCAAGATACAAGTTGGACATACAGACTGTGAGAAGAGTCTAAAGATCAAAGAACAATGTGAAGTTAGTGGCTCAAAGTCAAAGTCAAACTGTGAGATGGTCCTTGGAGTTCCTTGAAAGCTGAAGATGGGTCTGGTAGTGCTATTCAATATCTTTGTAAATACTCTAATGATAGGCTTGAGCTGTTGCCGAGTTTGCAGATGGCTTCAAAGTGGAAGGAGTGGGAGATGTCTGGAAAGAAGGAGCCATCATTCATTCACAGAAACACTGACAGGCTGGAAAGGTGGACCAACAAAAATTGCATGAATTTTAACAAAGATAAATAGGAACTGCATCTGGAATGGAATAAACGTAAGTGAACAGTCAGGGAACACACTGACTGGGGCATAGCTCTGCTGTAAAGCACCTGTGGGTTCTGGGGGACAGCAAACTTAACATGAGCTAGTAGTATAATATGGCATAAAGGAGGCAAACAGTGTCATGGACTGCTTCAGGAAGAGAATCAGCAGATCAAGGCATGTGCTTATTCTACTCAGCACTTAGTAGGCCAGCATAAAGTGATTAGAGGTTGAAGGTTGATGAAGGGGGAGAGATAAATGGTCTTTCTGTGCCTCATAGATTCAGCTGTAAGTACTCTATTTACAGGGGTTTATACAGTGACAGAAGAGGCAGTGGGCACAGGTTGCCCTATGAGAACACCATGCAATTTTTAAAAAAAATAAATTCCAGTGTGAGAAGATTAATTAAGAATTAATCATAGGAATAGCTTTCCCAGAGGAAGGGTGGCATCTCCCTTGCCAACACTATTAAAGATTTGGAAGGACCCTGGACAACCTAGTCTAGGGTTGTGCATTTGGTAGAAGTTTGGACCAGGTGATCCCTAGAGATTTTGTATTAGAAGATAAAAATGAAATCTACAGTCTAGACTTGTCTATTATTCTATCAAATCGGTGATTTTTTTTGTTACTCTGTGGAAGGTGGTCTCGAATGTCAGTAGTTATGATGCATTCTGCCTGTTCTTGATTGAGCAGGTTGAACTCATTTGTATTCAAGATTACAGTCAGTAATAGCTCTAATGGTTAGAGACTGATGGCCTGAGTATCCTGGGTCTGGCTGAGCTGGAGGTACAATGGAATTATTACTGGTATGCATGCATATTTTGTCTGCAAAGCGTAGGATGTTTTACTTTTACGCAGGCAAGAGATTTCAGTAGTTACTGACATTGTTTTGCACTGTGATTTGTCAAGCATGTAGCTTTACATACAGAAAAATTTTAGTTGAAAGCAAAATAAAAACCATTAATCTACAGGGTAATATTATTATGATCAAATTTAAATTATGCTTTTATGGATTTTTAAAAGAATTATAAGGATATAAATTGGAAGTATATATCAGCAGAATAATACTCATGACTTATTACTGAGTTAACAAAGTTAAACATGTGTTAGACCTGACACTATCTTTAAATAAATATATTTGTTTTATGAGGTACTGTAATTTTAAAATTTAGATTTAAGTTGTCGTGAATAGATTTCAGGATGTCAAAGCTTTATTTCTGAAATTCTTTGAAATTTGGAGAAAAAAAAGATAAATCTTTCTGATTTTGAGTGTAAGTTGACTATAGTGTTGTCCTCACATATGTATGTACAGCTTCCTTTTGGGGTATTACTAACCTCATAGAAGTTTATTGGTGTTCTGCTAATGATTTCGGCTAATCTTGGATTTTTTGCAATGGCTTCTCTAGGAGTTGCACACATCTGCTTTTGAGGAAAGATATTTCCATGTATCTTAATGGATTATTCTTTTTTTTAGTGGTTATAAGTTAATCTATAATGTATGTCAAAGTTGGCTCTTTGCCCTCAGTATTTTATTTAGTTCAGTATGCTTGGAGAAGGAGCCGTATTAATTCATAGTCTGCTTAAATGCTTTGTGTGGGAATAAAATGTGGGTTCATAGGAATTCTTAACATTTTAATTGGTGGGGTAGTGCGTGTTTTGTACTTCTAGCTGAAAGCATTGTAAGTTTCCTTTATAAATTCTTTAACCTGTTTGATTGCATAGGTGGTGCCTTTGTGTTTTGCTGTTTTGAGCATTCTTTGTTCTTGCTGACATGATACAGAAAAATTGGATGCAGTATTCAAGACAGTATCTTCTGACACTCCCCAGTCTCACTTCCTTATTGAAATTTTGGTGTGTTGATAGAAGTGGTAGATCTGTGTTTGGTAAGATCAAAGGGCAAGGTCACAATAACACTGCTGCACTAAGAATTTAATACTTTATTCTACCTTGAATGCCTGTACGTGTGTCACTTCCTTTCCTCTTCTCAGACAAAAGACACTTCGAGCACCTTTTGACACTTGGTAGAATAACTTCCCTGATTAATTTTGGTGTGGCAGCTCTCTAAAAGACCAATTTTTTAATATGAAGTCTTTATTGAAGAAAGTTAATTTTTTAAGTGACATATACAAAGCATTAAATTTTATGCCTTTTTAATTTAGGGATTTTGTGGTGTGTTTTGGAAGTCATATAGAATAGTTTGTACAAGATTTTTAGGCATTTATATTATTTGGAGAGTGAGGCTTACAGTTGGAACATATCTTGCAAACATAAAATATAGCTTTTCAACAGTATATAAATTGTGATTAGCAAGTTTGTGAAAATATGCAAATAAGGCAGGAGGCATGGGGTCAGAATAATCACTGTAAAAACTCATTTCCTTTGGTGTGTTCTCTGAGTTGAATAGCCATCCTTGTCATATATATGTGTAGGTGGAAAAATTCTGGTGAATAACAGCAATATCCCTATCTTGCTGGACTGCCCTTGGCTTTCTCAAATAAACATTTTCTCTGGCATCACTATGAGCTGGAAGTCAGGCACATGCTGCAATAATTCTCTCAGCTGACAGTGTACTATAGCCATCCATTGAATAGCCAAATGTTTGAAACCATGCAAAAGAGAGTTATTATGACAGGATTTTCATACTTAGGGGAAGTAAAGTAAAGAAGCCAAACAAACTAACCTTCCTATTTTCTTCCAGTATTGGAGGAGGGAAATGAGAAAGTGATGGATCAAAATCAACCATAGGTTTTCTTTTTGACTGACAAACCTCAATACAAGTGTGGTTAGTATTTAAAACAGCGTGTGTCTTCCTTACATCTGTTTCAAGGATTGATCTGGAAAGACCAGTTTATGTACTTGCTGCGCAGCAGACCTCTAAAAGACTGCTGCTTATGCTGGTATTTTTCAATCATATCTGTTCATTGGAAGTGTGCAGGAGACTTCTCTCCTACCAGTTTGCTCGGTAAATTTTGAAGTGATACTTACGTGAATTAAATTGATTCATGAAGAGTTTATTTACAAGTGGAGAGTGCCTAACCAAATCTTAATATAGCTGTAGGAGGAAGTGGTTGATGGTACTGTCAATGTACTCTTTCACGGTGGCACTTCTCTTTTGTCCTGTAGTAGCAGCCAGTAATTTGAAAATGGCATTTCATAATGTTTAAAATGTCGTTCATAAAATGCTGGGAGCAGTGAGGTGAGAATTGGGGAGCATAATTCCTAAGATCACAGCTTCTGTTATTGTTCTGAATGGATGAAAATCAATTTGTGGGACAAAGCATCGACGCACCAGGAAGTGTAATATGGAGAAAACAATGATTCATGCTCCAGTACAAACCGGATGGTTGTGGGGATATAATTACAGTGTACCATCAAAACTGCAACAGTTAGTTTGCCTCAGCTCACTGGTGGCTCGGGTTTGCCCTTTTCTTTCTTGGGTAGGAGGGCTTCGAGAGTTCTGTATTCATTGTGGTGGGGAGGAATGGACCCACAGTAGAGCGCTTGGAGTCTGTTGGGATTGGATGTGGGGGAGCAGATAGGTCAAACTGTCCACAGATTTCAGCTGTGGTCCATAGAAAAATTGCAGAGTTTTGTTGTGTCAGACTTTGTGGTTTGAAAACCGTAGCTACTTTGTTGCTCTCAGCAGTTAAGCAAATACTATTTTCAGCTACTTTGAAGTAGAAAGGCAGGGTGAGAGGAGGGGTCTTTTATTTCAGGCACTGAGAGTGCAGAACTCTCTGGTTCAGCCTGCGTTCTCCTTCATCGCTAGCTTCAGAAATGTAACCTTTCCTACTTGTAACTTGAGAACAGATTTTGAAGAAATACGTGAATAGTTCTCTGTTATATGGGTCACAGAATTCTTCAATAATTCTTTGACCAGTACTCAAATCTTACAACAGGAACAAAAGTATTAAGTAGGTGGCAGTTCCATCTCCTGTGACCCAGAGGATGCCAAGGAGTGTGTTCTTTTGGAGTGCAGTGAATGGCTTCTGACTAAAATTCTTCTGACAAAGCTTCAGTTAATATTATTATTCTTTGGAGAGCTAAAATAGAAAAAGGGCTACCAAAAGGGCTCTTTCAGTTTCCTTGACATTTGTTATGGAGAAACACTTAAAAAAAGAAAATGTTAGTTTACAAAAGTTGGTTAAGGCACTAAGATTGGCTATTGTACTTGGAATTTCTTTACATTACTCAAAATCATTAATTTTAAATCAGCAGCTATATTTTAATCTGTTCTTAAACAAGGTTTTTGTTGAATATTTAATAGATTTCTATAAATGTCTTCAAGGAAATGTATGTTCTAACTGAAGGAAGAAGTCTGCAGTGTATTTTTTATTTTAGAAGGTTTGAGGTTTCTTTTGGTTGACTCCATTTTTCTATTCATATATTCTAGTCTGAATAAATCAAACCCTAAAAATTTCCTTAATCTTATATTGACAGAAGATTTTCTTAGCAGTGATGCTGGATGTTTTCTTTATAATACTTTTCAAGGGATGCCCAGTGAGCAGGATTTCAGTGTGTGGAAGTTTTGAGTTGGACTGCACAGCCAAAGAGGTTTTTGCTCATAAAGCATACAGTTTCTTACATAGGCAGTGATTTGAACAGAGTTGAAGAAGCTAGATCCAGACATTAACTGATATGAAATAAATGATATTTTTTGATTCGCACACTTGCTGATCAGACTTTGAAAGCAATTTACAGTTTAACTTCTTAAACATGATGTTTCAAAAGCCCCTTTTAGCTCCAGAACTCTATACATAAATGGATTTGTGAAAGTTGCTTGCAGTTTTATATGATTTAGAGTTCTATCCAGATTTCGGGATGCAAATTTTGTTTGCTATTTGAGTTCCTGACAAGGTTTTTGCATGCACTGTTTGTGAGTTACAGAGGTAACAGTTGCAATTTTGCTGCAGTGCAGGCTTGACCACAGTAATTCCTGTTTTGTACTGTCTGGTCAACTGGCCTGTCCTACTGTCTCAGTTGGGACACATGCTAGAAGGTTGTTTGCAAGTTTTTGGCAAAGTGCCTCTTAGTGTAAATTAAGCTTAACATTACTTAGCAGGAAATATTCAAATGCAGCCAGGACTGATGCTTCAATGTTTTTATATTGGCATACATTGAAGGAGAACTGAAGTCACAGAAGCTGTCTTCACAGAAGGTGAAATTAGGAGCTTTGCTATGGTGGAAATAGAAGGAAAGTTTTCGAGCTGCATTATTGGGCATGGTACTTGAAAGTAACAACCATATGTCCATCAGATAATGTCACATTGACATACTGATTTTCACACAGCTAGCCTAGAGTTGTTTAGCATTACAGCTGATGCTGTCAAAAATAGTAAGTCTAAAACTACGTTTGATGAAGAAGGTCAGGAGGATTTAGCATGAGTTAAATCCAGAAAGGTAAAAGGGGAAATGACACCCATGACTGCATAATTTAAAGTTCTGGGCTACAATCTTAACTTAATCTGAGTTCAGTGCATTTTCCTGAAGGGGTAGTGTTCTCAGGGTAGAGAAAGATAAACTCTTTTTTTAAATTTTTTTAAATTTCTTTTTTTTTTTTTTTTGCTTTTTTTTTGTTGTTGTCTTCTTTAGCCTTTTCAGGTATGCAAAGAGACTAGCTCAATAGGTTAATTTTTACCAAATGGAAAAAATACACGCTAAGTTGCCATGTTACTGTTTCACTTCTTTGGAGAGTAAATGTGTCTATGCAGGTTTTGTCTGTTTTAGGTATTGTTCCTCTATAAGAAAGATAGCCTTCTGTATTTAGCTATAATTATTTTTAGTTTACTTTTTTTTTACACACTCATGAGAGAAAATATCAGTTTTTCCTATAAATGAGTTTTAAAAAATACATCTATGTCCATGTGTATTTATAGTATGTTTATTAATCAGAATAATTTTTATGTACTCATGAAGAAATAGGTAAAAATTTTCAAGTTGTGGCATTTTTTTGATGAACAAAAAATGGTGTTATGTAACTCATTCTAAAATGCATATAAGGAAGTTAGTTGAAAGTGAGCTGAAAAATTGGTCCACTATAGAATTATTTAAATAAATACAGTCTGTTAATGTAAAACCATGCAATGTGTTTACTGTATGATCTATCAATAGGAGAATAACAAGAGTACAATGTGGAAAAAACATATTTGTCAGGCTTTGTGACACAGTTGAGAAAATAAAATAGTATGACAGATGAACTGTAAGCATAAATGCTACTGTTCATAAACTATTTTAATAAGAGAAAAATAAATGCCACTGGGAAGAATATACTTAGTGAAAATCTGGTTATGGATAATTTGTTTTTTGTTTGTTTGGGGCTTTTTGATTTTGTTTCTGTTTTTCCTTGATAAATAGTTCATGTTTTCCTTGAAATCTGTGGAAAATTTATTTTAAAATTTAAACTTCTTGTCTAGAAGTAGGCTTAACATTTTTATGAATTAAGAATTATTCTACTTTAGCAAATGTATTTAAAATACCATTTACAGCTTGCTAACATATATATGAAATGTCACTTACAGGTGCTGACCTTAAAGAAAGGGCAAAAATGCACTCAAGCGAAGTTAGTTCTTTTGTCTCCAGAGCAAGATCAACTATTAATGAATTGGGTAAGTAACCTCTCCCTTGAAAAATGTTATTATAACTTTAACCTGAGAGTGTTAGATCAGAGGGATGACATAAACATGCATAGTTAATTTTCAACAGGTAGTAGAGTATCCCTAAATATATCACATAACAGATCTTGAATTGGAAGGAACCCATAAGGATTATTGACTGTATTGATAAATATGAATAATGGTGTGTTTATTCTTTTAAAATGTCCCAAGTTGAGTTGTACTTTTTTTAAGAATGCTAGAAAAACTAAATCTCAACTGAAATAGAGGTGATTTGCCCTGATGTTTTCGTAAAGGATGGATTATTCAGTGACATCAGCGTCCTTTAGAATTCATGCGATTGCATTCTTGTGGTTGGTATAATTAGTACAGTCTAATACATTTTAGAAACATGTTAAACTTCAGCTGCTGACAGAAATTTAGCTACTAAGGTCTTTTTAAAATTTTGTTTGATATGTTCTGGTGTAGTAAAACCTGTTAATAGTTTTGGATTTTAGTCAACTTGTACCAGTTTTTTGGGATAGTAATTTCTCTGTAAGTTTTACATTATGAATTCACCATCAAATAATTGTATTTCTACATCTCTGCTGATCAGTTTAAATATAATTATTTTTCGACAGGTTATTGCCAATATGATCTGTTGAAAAGAGAAGTGTAGTATTCCAAGTTTGAAGAAATTAATTTTCTACATTTAACTTATATATAAAATGTATTCTGTCACTTGAAATTTTGGCACACAGCTCTGAGGAATAAATAATTACTCAGAAAATGTATTTAGATGCATTTCCTTAAGAACACTATGTCAGATTTTGGGTTGGCAGAATGTTATGAATGGATACCAGTATTTTTTTTTTAGGTAAATGACAAACTGCTGAAGAATGAATTTTTGATTAGGTAATGTATGGAGTCCTGAAATGAATGTCATGTCTTTGAAGTGGACACTCAAGGCTAGTTAAATAAGTGAAATCTGTAGAATACCTAGAAGTGAATAGATCATTAATTTCATGCAGCTGATACTGTATGTCATGCTGGTATTTGTCCTTTTATTGGAATGCCAAGCAAGTGGCAACAGGTTGTTCCATTCATTTACTTTGTAAGAATTTTGGGAGGCTTTCTTAGCATTAAGTAATAATTTTTCGGACTTCCTTGTCTTGAAGTTACTGGAAATACTTCAAGCTGCTGTCAGCGTTCAAATATAGGCAACTGGTTTCAAGATATTCCTATGATTAATAAATAGTTTTTTAGAATTTGGGTATTTTCAAATTTTTAAGTGAGAAAATTTCTAAAGTCTGAGGGAATATTTGGATTTGGCATTCTTGACTGAATGAGTGGAAAATATTCACAGTTATTCAATGCTTTGTTTTGTCTCAGGGTTGGAAAATCTTTAAGAAAAATGTTTGGTTGTCTTCATATTCATTAAGGTTCCTGTGAGAGTATGTAAGCAAACTTTCACTGTTATCTAAAAGGCTTACAGTGAATTACTTGAAGTTTAGGAAACCAGTGTGAGTGCTTTCATTCATTGATATCTAGTCACTTGAGAAAGAAGCATGGAATTGTGAGCAAGTGGAATTACTATTTGAAAATCGAGGACACTGAAGTACCTAGTTAGGAAAGTTTGTGTGGGAATGTACTAGCAATTGACATGCATGACATTGGTTGGAAGAGAGAAAGAATTTGAAGATACAGCCTTGGCCTGATGCTCTGACAAAACTTTTTGCTTAGATTGACCAAGTGTCTCTGTGCTGTCTCATCTTCTCCTCTTTTTCTGCCTTTCTCTTTCCCTTTCCCTTTCTCTCTCCCTTGACAGTAGATGTAGTTACAGGATGGATTAAAGATTTTTCTGAAGGGTCTTTGCAGTCAGTTTGAAAATTGTAGAGCCATGGAATGGTTTGGGTTGGAAGGGACCTTAAAGATCGTCTTGTTCCATCCCACCAGCCTGGCCTTGAACACTTCCACAGATGGAGCATCCACAGCTTCTCTGGGCAACCTGCTCCAGGGCCTCACCACCCTCACAGTAAAGAATTTCTCCCTAATCTAAACCTGTTTGAATCCATTTGTCTTGTCCTGTTGCTACACCCTCTTGTAAAAAGTCCTTCTCCAGCCTACTTGTAAGCTCCCTTCAGATACTGGAAGGCTGCAAAAGCCTTCTCTTTTCCAGGCTGAACAATCCCATTTCTGTCAGGCTTTCATCATAGTAGAGGTGCCCCATCCCGCTGATCAACTTAGTGTCCTGCCTCTGGACTCACTGCAGCAGATCAGTGTCCATCCTGTGCTGAGGATCCCAGGGCTGGATGCATTACTCCAAGTGCGGGTCTCATTATGTTGTTCCTGACATAACAAAATGGTAGACAATATTTAAAAAAAAAATTTATATATGAGGTTAGATTAGATGGGTGCATAAGATAACCCATTGCTGATGATGCCCTACTGAATAGAAATGAACATTAATTTCACAGCAAGTCAGAGGTTCTTAGTTCTTTTTTTATTCTTCTGAAGAAGTGATCTGTCATTACAAAATGTAATTTATGTAGAACTATAGAGGCATTGTATTTGCATTTGGTCACTGCAATTAAGTTGTATATTGAAAATAATAATGGTATTTTTCTTGCCCAGCAACAACTAGAATGCTGTGAGATAGTTAAAAGGGGGAAACAATTTTCAAATTACTATTTGCCACTGCCAAATGTTATGCAGCCAGGAAACAATATTTCCAATCTCCTATTTTTTCTTCTGTTCTATCCGAGTTTAATACCGTAATCTCATTTAAAATGTATTTTACTTTTTGCTTTTCAGAACTAGGTCATGTTTTGATAATTGTGTTTGTATTCAGATGTGTGACCTAGTAAGGAGATATGTCTTTTTAGCTATATTTTCAGAAAGAAGACCAGTAAGTTACCTTTACAGATGAAATATGATAAAGGTTAATTGTGTCTTGAACAACTAGATAAACTTAGCTTTTTAAAATTGACATGCTGTGGCTTTCTTTAATTTCTGTCAATTTCATTACATTTAAAATCCTTACACTGGTGGTTTTGTAAAAAGCTGTTGTATCATTTTGGAATACAGCTACAGAAGGGAAATTTCTGGAAATTAAAAGCACACTACACTTGTTTATATGGGAATAATTTATAACTTCTTGCTAAATTTGGGTGAAGTAGTATGACTGCGGTAAATATCACTTTGTTTAAAAATAAATGCATAGAAGAAGAGCTGAAAAAATTGAACTGAGCCATTAGTTACGGCACTTAGAGCTTTAAGCTGGGGAGGGGAGAAATCAAAAGAGCCTCTATTTTTAGCAGTGATTGCTTTTGCTAAAATTATACCAGAACTGTGGAGGTTTGTTTGGGGCTTGTTTTTGTGAGTGTGTGTCTGGGGCTTTTTGTATTTTTTTCTTTGTTGTTTTTTTTTTTTTTTTTTTAATAGTAGGAATTATAAGACTACTTGCCATTACTATATTCTGCCTTGAAGCACTTAGTTACTAATGTGAGGCTGTCTTTACCCTCAAGAAAGTAGGAGAGAAAAGCCTTAATAAATGTCTTGTAACCATACACAGAAAGACAGTCCTGGCTAAATTAAGTCAAATGATAATGGTTTCCAGAAGCTTTGTTTTTGATGCTTTTGGAGTGGGAAAAGACCCCATCATTGTAGGTCAGATCTTTAATATGTATTTTATAGTATGCCTCTCATTAAGCCCATGTTGTTCATTATACAGGCTGTGATGGTGTATACATGTTATCTTTTGGGATTTCAGTTGCAAAACAGACTGAGGCTATGTAGGGAGGTGAATGCAATAACCACACTCCTCAATAAAACGCCATGTTTAATAGAAAGAAAAACTGAAGCTGTAGGAAAAATTTAAATTCAGCAAATACATGTAATTACTCAAAGTGACATTTGGCCCCAGCCTCTCTTAAGTGAGAAACACCATTGATTAGCAAAGCTCTTCCAAAAAATGTAGGCATAAATGCCCAAATCCCGCAAAGTTGGAGACTGACTTTCTTGGTTACTTTTTAAAATTAAAGTGTAGTCAGGCTTGTTTTTTATTTTGTGTTTGGAGACAAAGCACCTTACTCATGGTCTGATGGAACCTAGATCTGAACTAAGTTAAGAATTTTTTAGTAAAATTAATTTTTTAATGAAGTTTTTAACAAAATACTAAAGTTACTTGATTTTTGTTGGTCATGTTGCATTATAACAAATCTTAGAGTTCTTTGTTAAAAATATCTGATTAGTGTTGATGCATAAGCTGTGATACAACTTTAATAAGTGGTGATATTTAGTAACTTTATTTATTCATATTTCTATCAGATACGATTATTTTTAACATAGTCCACTTTGAATGAGATCATTCTGAATGAAAGCACCTTGTGGTCAGTCGCTTGCATGTGTGTTTTTTATTGTGTGCTTTTTATTTTATTCAGAGTAGATACAGTTCTATATTTACAGATTTTTTTCCCCCCTTCTTTAGCATTTTTTCTGTTCTGGCTTCTTTCAGTCATCACCAAACTCTAATTTAACATGAAAGAGTGTGCTTGTTCATCCTTTAGAAGAGCATAATCTTTTCAAAGAAGCTCCTAGTTTAATTATGGAAGATCATGCATACATGTATGTTTTGTGCCACGTTATATACCACAGTTTGGTTTTGGATACAAGCTGTCAAAAATTGGTTTCAGAGGTCTCAAGAATGGTATCAGGATTATAAAAATTTTCTCTTGATTTCTGGTATGCTAACTGCTACCCCACCTTGCCATTGTGAAGTCTAAAAAATAAACAAGAATTATCATTGATGAGGTCAGTTCTGTGCCTTGTTTTAGTATTTGAATTTCTGAGGCTTGTGTGGAGCTTTGGCTAGCATTTTAAACCCTGATTTAGTAACAAACACTCAAAATTTACCGAATTTACCAAATCCATCTGTTTGCTGGAGGTTGATCTGGCCATCAAAGATGGAGTACTCTAGTTTGGAAATCCTTTGGTAAGAACTGTGGATTTCTCTTTCAGGGAAGAGAGAGATACAGGTTATGAGTTGCATTTACTGGAAAGCTGAATGAAATTTCAGATAACTTTGAAATTTGAAAGAGGACAAAGCAGAGCCATGCTTAACAGCAGGCCTCAGGCATCATGTTCTTTCTGTGTTGCTGACCCTGTGAAAGGTAGATTTCAGCACTGTATTTCTCTTGCTGTATTATGATGTTACCAGTTTGGTTAATTGTACAGCATAACTAATACAGTCCTTAACTGCTAACATTCTGAGTGTGTTGCTGAGCTCTTGGTTGTTTTCCAACAGTAGACTTATTTCTTCTCTTGATATTGAATTAATTTAAGAAAGCCTTTGACTAAGTGTTGTCTGATCCTGGTGCTGCTGTACAGCCTTGACAAATATCAACGTAACCTTAGCAGTAGTTTAGTTTTCCTTCTGGTAATAATTCCAAATGTCATTCTGCAAGAAAAGGAGTCTATGCTGTGGACATGGCTCTTAAAGTTTCCTTCCACAAAGGTGTCTGTACCAAAATGACAGTGCTGCTTACCCAAATGGTTTATAGAGATCAATGTAGCCAGTTTGCACAGGCCTCCAGTATCACTTGCTGTCGGGGGCTTCCATTCCCTCTCTAGGGAGGCACACTATGCATATTTGATGCATTGGAAAACACTACCCATTCATCACCCTGTACAGGTTTGAAATTTCATGTTTCAATTGCTGAATGAGAAAGAATAGTTTGTTAGCTCTTTATTTTGCCTGTCTTGGTCTCTCACTCTGCTCCTTGAAAGAATCAGTATTCAAAGGGTAGCAACTCCTGACATGGTCCCAAAAGGATAGTAGTTCTCTTATATCAAGGAAGTCCTGAGCTCACTGCTTGGACCAAGAATGAGGCTTTGACTTCAGAACAGCATTTTCAAGTCCGGTATTAAATACATCTTTTGCCTAGGTAGGCACTGGCTTGATGATATGGCTAAGCTAGCTTATTAAAAAAAAAAAGTATGCTTAATGTGAAATGTTAGGGAGTGTTCCTTCAGTAGTGTTCTGTGAATGAACTAGCTTGAAACTATTATTACTTCATAAATTATGCTAATTAGGAAATAAAAATGTTTTAGCACTAGACTGGGGAATGTATTGTGTCAAACAAGAGTGCTAGTAATAGTAGAGTATGTGTTGTCTTCATACTGTAAATCAAACAAGTAGACAATAAAAGAATGAAAACCATATCCCATTTGATTCTCTTAAAAACCAGAGATTATATTAAAGACTATAGTTGTGTGTGTGTATATTCTATAGAGACTATAGTGTGAGTTTCAATCTGTGTGCTCTTTAAGAAAGAAAAAAACCTACATAGAAGTAGAATGTAAAAATGTAACTGAATTCATTTAACTCCTTTGTGTTTTGTAAATTCGCTACTTGATTATGTGCTGTGCTGTTTCTGTGAATGATAAGTTCTTAAATGTACTTAATAAGAGTAAAAAATAAATAAATTTTTCTTCTATCCAAAGCTTTCATTCTTTTACACAGAAAGTGGATTCTGTCATCTAGGTTTTACTTCATTATTGTTTTACTGAGGGCAGAATGAGACTACAAGACCAAACATTAGTAAATATGAAGAAACTGAAGAATCTGTTTATCAAACTGAAGTGTGTCACTGGAGATGGATGAAATATCCAAGTGATTTTATGTAGTACAAGAAAATCATGGAAGAGCTGGATACCAAAAACTGTAGCTAAACGGTTTAGTTAAACCCCTCTTTCATTTCCATTGGTTTCCCAGTTTCTGTTTCTATTATCAAGAACGTAGAACATGCTGTCTCTCTTATTTGTCCATTATAAAGTACCAAACAGAAAATTTTAAAATAAAGAATATAATCTTCCTCTATTAAAGTTGGAAGTTTTTTTGTCAATTCAAAAATATATTATTTCTAGGTCAAATATAAGAGTGATTAATGGAGGAAACTGGGAAATTAATAGGATTGAGTGAAGTGCTCTAGCCACTGTCAAAATGAATGGAAGAAAAAGTTTATTAGTACCTCTTGCTTAATAATCAGCTGTAAAAAATGTGCAGTAACCATTTTCATTAAAAAGCAAAATTTCTTTACAAATACTAAAAATATATACTTTTTATGCAGCTATTTCTTGTGCTTGATTGTCTACCTGAACTTTGAAGATATTAAAGAAAATACAATAATGTTCAAACAAGTCTATCAACAGTTGTAGTTTGTTAAGCTTCTTATTGAAAGCACAGAAATTAGAGGGTACCTAAAAGCCTTTCACAGGTGTAACTAGAAAGTGTATGGCAAAGAATTGCATGCATCCAAATACACACTTAGCCTATTCAGACTTGAAAGTGTGGTTTTTTTTGCAGATGGATATACTTTTGAAACATACGGAGGTAGAGAAATTCATTGAATAATCACTTTGTGATTATTTTTGCACTTATGAGAGGTAAAGCTTTGTAACATTTAGTTACTTGCCTTGTGCAAAAATGGTTTGACCAATCTTCTTTACCTTGAAGTTCTTGTAGGAAGATTTGACAGTTTCTCCTAGCCATTTTCATATATTGCTGCATACACTGGTTGGTTTTCTTAGTGTTACAGAATGGATTAAAGTACTTGTTGAAGTACTTTGTTTCTGTTAGCTTTTCTCCCCTTAGAAAATCTTTTTTTTGCTGGTAATGCTTTCAACTGAAAATGCAAGCAAACTGTTGTAGTCACTGACTTGATAGTACATTTTACAAGGCAAGGTTACTGCCTTGAAACAAAACTGTCATTGTAAAGGTTATATGCCACTGTAATGTTGTTCTTCAATAAAAGGTCCCCCAAAATGAAATCAAGATATAATACTGTTTTGCAATTATTTTTCTGATTTCCTGGGACAGAAATAGTTTAATATGTTGTATAATTTTGTGATTATAGTGTTCCTAGTGTAAAGAATATTCCGTTTATCAGAATTACACAGGGGCTGCCTCTACTTGCCACTGAAGGTGCATAGTTTATGCCGTTTGTGCCCCTTTTTTATTTTTTAAGTTAAAAAATCTTAGTTTTTATAATCAAGAGCCCCATCACCAAGAGCCATCAAGAATCTGGGTAGTGAAGAGGTGGAAGAGAAGTCTATTCTGAGTCACAAAATAAGAATTTAGATATAAAATTTATAATTTTAAGAACAAATTAAAAATATGTTCTCAGTTATTTTGCAAATGAGGATGTAGTTTTAAATTATCAGTAGTGCTGATTCAAAATTCCTATTTATGTCTGTGACCTTTCGAAAATTCTTTTCTAACTTGTAACCAGACAACTTGGAGATTTTGGGTTTGTAAATAAACTCTCTAAAGAAACAGATCTCAAGCCTTTCTTTCAACATTGTTGGTCTAAGAATCAGCCCATAGATTTGCAGTATTTTATGGATGTAAGCTATTGTTGGTTGAAATATACACTGAATATAAATATTATGTAAATAAGTCTTGCTTTGTAATAACAAGATTAAAATTTGTAATTCTTTATTTGACCTTCTCACTCTTGAGATAGGACTCTTTTTCCCTTTTTCTTGCTTTCCTAATGGGTGATCCTTCAATTATGGAATGAATCTACAGATACACACTTAGTGGTATTTAAACATTTTGGGGGCATGTGACCATTCTTTTTATTAATTTGAAGTCTCCATTATTACTACATTTAAATAAATGTACTAAGAAATAGGGAGGAACCTTTCTTATCTGTAGATTAGAATTTGTCCTTGGAAAGGTTCTGGAACAACTAAACATGGAAACTACTACTGGGCGCATGAGGGACACCAAAGTCATGAGGTATAAGTCAGCATGGGGACAGAAGAGGAAAATCTTACTTAACCAGTCTTACAACCTATGATGAAATGATTAGTTTGTTAGATGAAAGCAGTGGATATTGTCTGCCTCGACTTCAGTAAGGCTTTTGACAGTGTAAGTCCCTTGTGTAAGATTTTCATAGAGTAACTGGGGAGTATGGACCAGATGAAAAGGCGGTGAAATGAATTGAAAATTGGCTAAATGAATGGGTACAGACTGGGCATCAGCAGCATGAAATCTGCTTGGAGGCCCCTGGCCAGCAGTGTGTATCTCAGGGGCAGTGCTGGGTTCAGTCCTGTTCAACATCTTTGATGGTCTGGATGATGGTGTGGAGTGTAGCCTCAGCAAGTTTGCTGGTGATGTAAAATTATAAGGAATGGGTTGTGCTACCATTCAGAGGGAATTCAGCAAGCTGGAGAAATCAACTAACAGGAACTTCACAAATTTCAACAAAGGAAAATGCAAACAACCTCATACACTGAGTACACGCTGAAGGTAATGATATGAAAAGCGGCAGTGCAGAAAAGCTCCACAGGTCTGAGTGGGACACCAAGTTGAGCATGAGACGGCACTATGACCTTGTGACAAGGAAGGACAGTGGTATTCTGGGCTGCAGTACGATGAGTGCTGCCAGGAGTTGAGGGAGGTGATCCTTCCCCCATCACCAGCCCAGGTGAGGCCTCTGCTGGAGTACTATGGCCAGTTCAAGGCTCCCCAGTAAAAGACTCAAGAGTACTGGAAAGTCCCGTGAAGGACCATGAAGGTGATGAATGCTCCAGAGCATCTCTTCTGTGAGAAAAAGTTGAGCAAGTTAGGACTGTTCAGCTTAGAGAAGAGAAGGCTTGCGAGGTGATCTCAGCAATATATATAAATATCTAAAGGGGAGAGTGTTACAAGATGAAGCTGGGCTATCTCTGATGGTGTCTAGTGACAAGACCAGAGGCAATGCCCACAAACTGGGACAGAAGAGAGATTCTTGCTGAGCATTAGGAAGTCCTTGTTCGCTGTGAGGGGGACTGAGCATTGATACAGTTTACCCAGTCGGGTTGTCCTTAGAGATCTTCAGAAGTCATCTGGATATGAGCCTGAGCAGCCTGTTCAAGGTGATGCTGGTTGAGCAAAAAGGCTGGATAAGGTGAGCTCCAGAGGTCTCTTTCAGCCTCAACCATTCTGTGATTTGAAGGTTTCTCATGTGCTGCAGACATATGTAGGCAGATGCTTGCCACACTTTCTTAATCTGCTAGAGTTAGATAACAAATTGTGGAACTGTTAATCTATTCCTCAGTTTATGGCATTCTTTCTTCTAGTAACCCATGTAATACTGACAGTATGCAGGATATTTTTATACAATTCATCCTTCTGGCTTTATGTTTTATGAAATCCATTATTCAAAAGGAAAAATGAGCTGCTGGAAATGCCCCCTGAAGTTGCTTGTCCTAGTAAGCTGTTCACTAATCAGCCTTATTTGTCAAATAATCAGAAATGTATATATGGAATAAATAGCTTGGACAATCAAATTCTTCCGTCTGTGGCAACTCAATTGTGTTGTCATTTAAAATTGAATTCTCTAGCTACTTCTGTCTTAGATAGATACAGTTTTTGAGGCAAGTAGAGTATGCTCACTACTTTTTTTTCTGTTTCATTCTGGGAAGCAAGAATTCTGTTCATAATTAAAGACAAGTCAGGCTTATGAATGTGGTTCAGTAGGTACTAGAGGTAGTGACCAGGTTCTGGTTTATATCTGAATAGCTGTTCTTTCTGAAGATTGATTTCCAGAGGTCACTGAATTCCAGAGGTCATTGATTTACAGAGGTCACTTTTTTAAACATTGTCCATGTATAGGATAACACAGGAATAGCAAGGGAAGTTAAGATGATTGTCTTTCATTTTAATGTTTTATATCAAATGCATAAAAAGGCATGCTTTAAACTGGGGCTTCATTTGAATGTCCACAGATACCAAATTCGGACTGCTATAATTAGTTGAATTGAAAATATTTGTCCTAATCTATCAAAAAGTACTTCAAAAATAGAAGTTAATTATATCTAAGGGACTGCAGAGAATTTTTGCATTGTTAGGGCTTCAGTGGGCTTTTGTAGAGTTTTCTGATTCATGAGAATCATGAAGTGTTGCTACAGTAACAGTGCAGACCTTTTACTTTAAGAGAAACTGAATTCTACTGCTGGACTTCAGTTCTTTAATGATGACCTGTATATCCTAGCTAAAGGAAAGGAATACTGCAGGTATTCTGCAGGTTGATTGGAACTGCTGCCAAGCTACAAATGGGTCATTCTCATACACTTCATTAGCACTTGAATAGTCTAAATCTCAAAATCTTGTGCCTAGCTCAGGAATGTTTGTTTTTTTTTTTTCTTTTATGTGGGTACAGTTGTATACATTTTATAGAAGTAGTACAGTTTCTTACATAAAACATTACAGGTATAAATTTATTTAGCAATCTAGGAGGGCACTCCTAGGAGGTTGGTCTTTTTGAATTTGATATTCAAATTAGTGATTCTCTTTTGTGGGTGTTAAATATTTTTAAGCTTATCAATTTGGGCAAGACCATGCAGGTTGACCAGGAACACAAATCACAAAGTCTGGAATTCTGGATAACCATATTATTCTTCCTCTGCCTGTTTCAGGAACTCATCGTAAGGGATCAGTGTTAGTTACTCTTCCTCAGAGTAATTGGACACCATTTGAAGAATGTGTTTTTTGGCTGTTTTGTAAAATCTACTGTATGTAATGTTTCATAAAAACAAGGCTACTTTCATATGTAAATTGTTGACATTTTGGTTTTACTATATATATTCATTCTTCATAGTTATTTCTTTCTCAGTAACTGTGGAAAGTAAATTTTTCCTAGTTGATCAGACCATTTATTTTTTATCAATAGTGAGAAAATGAGGTTGTACAGGAACAGGAAAAGGCTGCTTGAGAGTTGCCAAGAAAGTGTCACATGTAATCCAGTCTCCTCTCAGCTATTATCTTATGTATCTGTAATTTTATAAGAACTTTCTTAATAAATTAGTCAGAGGACTAAATAGTCACATATGATTCAGGTCAGTAGAATCCAGGCAATTTCTGCTTTCTGTTTGGGGAATGTCAGTGTCCGCAATAATATGAATCAGCTGTGTGGGCTTTATGGCACACATCTGAGAAACTATTTAGTGGTCAAGTCCTCCAGACCAGTTGGTTGTATTCATATGCTGGCCTGTTGTTTGTCATATTGTGATCTCTAAGTAAAAAGGAAATCCCTTGTTAGTCACCAGTGGTAGTCATCGTGTGGAAAGTCACTTGAAGATGAAATAAGAATTACCTGCTTCAGAACAATTGTGATTCTTTGAAATTACTTCCAACACATTACATGTGGTTTTATATGCTTAATTGCAAAGTGCTCCTCCTGTGACATTCTGTACTCATGGCAAAATTGTGGGAGAATTTAGCTTACTCTATTCTACATCTTTCAGTATGGAGAGTCACAGGAGAGCAGGAGTTTTCCAAACACTACAAGATGCTGCCGGTCAGCCTAATCTAAAGCTACATGTTACATGTCTGTTTACCCGGGATGTGTTCCTGAAGTTGAGCTGAAGATTCACAGTCAATGCAGAGTAGGAAGCAGGTCCATTTCTTTATATTGCTATATATAATATTTTCTATTTTGTTTGACCTTTTTGGGTTTCGTTTAGCTATCTAATGTTACTAAGTTTATTTTCTCTTGTTGGAGTTCTTCACTTGTTGGTCAGTCTAGGTGTATCATGTCTTGAATGGCCAGCAAACATCCTTTTTTACAGGTTTTGTCAGCTTCTGTGGTAACAGATTATTCCTCAAACAACTTAATGCATAAAATTTATTTTGATCTGCTTGTTCATGTTTGTCTTCTCTTCAGCTAGAACTCTCTACTCCTGAGATTACAAATATAGGGCTGTGTTTTTGTCTCATATCTGTCTCTGTTGCGGACATAATATAAACTGAATTGGACTCTTCTATTTCTTTACTGTACTTAGAACCTTACTTTTCTGTAATATAATTAAGCATTGATGTTACATTAGGACGTGACTATTGGCGTTTGCTTGGAATGTGTTTAATACGCAGAATAGAAGTGTATTTAGAGAATAAGCAGCATGTTTTATAACAGATGTGTAAAGTATCCTTTCTGAATTCATTGTGTGAATTACCTTTATTTATTTCATATTCCACACTTTGATATACTATGGTATCTCAGTGAAATTCTCTAACTAAAGTTTAATGCTGCTCATTACTTAGTCTTTTTAACCACTTCTAACAACATTTATTGTGTATCTACATGGTCTGCTCTTGTCTCTGTGCTGTATTCTCTCGTTTAGTTAATCTGTTTCTTTTACATCTATCTTAAATTCCTTTTTGACTTCACTTTGCAGCTCATGATTGCATCCTGATAAACCTGTATCAGATCTAAAATTTAGCACTAATGATTAGTAGTACAACAATTGCCTGAAATTTATATCGTGTGATTTGAAGTGTGACAAAAATGTGGAATGCTAAAGTGTAAAACCACTAGGCTTCTTGGCAAAGCTTTAAATACTTTTTTTATCACTCATAGCAAATGAACCTTCTCATGTAGAATCATTGTGGAGATTGATGTGTCTTTTTGTGTAATTTATTGTTCCTAAAATTTGAGTGCATACAGCTCAATTAAGTCTACAGGGCATTATTTGTCAAACATCATCTCTGTATTTGTTGTGGGCTCAACAGATTTTGCAGTTGTATATTAAAGTCATACAGATAAATGTGATCAGATGCCTCTTATGTTACAAAATATTAATACTTCAAGAAACTTTACCTTTGTTAACACGTCCTAGTAGCCTAGAAACTCAGTTTACAATCCCAAGTGATTGCTAGTTTTTTGTGAGTGATTGCAAGTGATTTCTGTGCTAGTTTTTCTGATGCTTCACAGGAACATGTTAAGAGGATTAATTTCTTAAATTCATTTAATAGATATGCACAAAGCAATTACAGAGAATTTGTATTTTCCCTTCCATTCATTGTCAACTCTTACGTCAGGTGATTCTTTCAAATTAATATCCTTGGGAAGTGATGATTCTAACATATGTTCTCAAGCTCCTTTTTCTCTCTTTGTATTATGAATTTTTATTATTTCATGATAGGAATGCTGGCTGTAATTCTTGAAACCAAGCTGTTTTATAATACTCATTCTTTAAATTTCATTTCCGTGTGTAACAGTCTACTTGAATTGCACCATAGCTAATTCCGGAAGTTGCTTATCTTAGGAAAGTATTCTGCTTTGGAATACTGCAAAAGCCATGCAAATAGTGCTCAAGATACTGTTTGCTAGTCTCTGATAAATGGAACATTCATACAGGCAGTAACTGCTGGAAACTGCAGTTAACAATGACCCTGTCTTCATGTTCAGGCAAACTATTTTTTATTTACCCATGGCAAAGGCATATTCCCTTAAGAGAAAGGCTAGCTGTGTCAGCTAGCAAAATTGCGAGACTGTTTGGCAAATTGGTTGTGTTGACAGGGTTATAAGTTTCTGTCAGCAACCTGGCCCTGCTGGAAATGAGAGTTGCCTTTCCATAGAACTAAGAAGAAGTAAATAAAGAAAGAGCAAATTTTTCTACTATTACTCTGTCTCCTATACTTTCTGGGGCAGGTGGCAAGTATAATGGATACCTTGAGCTCTTTTAAGTCACTGAAAGAGCTCTTGCAAACAGTAATCAGTAGCCTCTTTTGACACTGAAATTGATTCAGATAATCACTATTAATATGATCTAAGACAGCAACCCAGGGGCTTTGTTTTAAAGCATCTGCTAGAGTCTTGAAAAGCATTACTAAGTTTTTGGTCTTCTTTTAAAGGCGATTGGATTTTCATTAGTTGTTAATCATAAATGCAGGTCAATTTGCAGCTGAAATAACCTTTGTTTAATTACATATTTTGTTTGTTACCCAGAGAGAGATCACAGGTTTGTGTACTAATTTTAATGTGGATGTACACCGATATTTAATTGATTTTTTTAAAAAATGAAGTTAACTGAGGTGTATCTGTCAGACAGGAAAAAGTAAACTAGGTAGCACAATTTCTAAATTTAGAATTAGCTAGTTCACTAGGAAAAGGAAGTATTATTTGTAGTTAATATATTAAATGAATAATTTTTGTCATACTACTCTTCTAGATTTTAAGAGGAAATAAGTCCTTCACATCTGATTTTAATTTATATGTTGACAGAAGGTTTTTTTTCTATATTCAGCTAAGACTGAATGAACTGGTCATTGAATTCAATTAGCTGAAACATTAAAACAAAGAAAATATTTTTTAACATCTGCAGAAAAAGTATTGCTGTCAAGAGCTGGTTTAACATTTCAACAAGCTGTACACCCAAGTGTCCACCTAATGAATTGCTTCTGACTATCTTTGAAACTTCAGTAGCAATAATGTATGTATGCAATACTGTTTGAATATATTTTAAAATGGATAGCTTGTGGTAACTGTTATATTAAATATAATTAAAGCTGTAATATACAAATTTATTTCTCAAATGAAAATGCATTTTTCATCAAGCTTTGAGTTTGTGGTGAAGAGGGATGAAGAGAACTTAAGCTTGGAGAAAGTGAAATCAGTACTTTAAGCTGATTGTTTAAATGACTTTCCTGTGTCAGAGCACTGATGATAAGTTACATACAAACCATGCCATGGTCGCACAGGCCTCTGGAACCCTTCTACCTGTCATGTGTGCTGGCAGCATGTGCATCTATTTGTCAAGCTGAAGACTTTCCCACCTATATTAAGCTGTTAGCTGCTGCTTTACAGGAGAAAAGGGGCAATAGTGGTGGCCACTATTGCAGTGGTGGTCTGATAATGTCAAGACACAGAGAGCTTCTAACTGTGCAAGCCTCAAAGGCACATGCATACACCTCTATTTCATCTGGGACTGTTTGTATAAGTACTTTGTCTAGCTCTACTATCTGTGTTCTTGAAGTTTACTTTTCAGATTTGTGTCAGAAGTGAGCAGAAGCCAGAGAAAAATACATGGGAACCTATTCAGCCACAGAGGGATAGGGAGGGTCATTTTTTTGGCCAAAGTGTGGCTGATCAATTGATTTTTAGTCACAGTTTATTTTATGAAACTTTTTTCCCATAGTATGACTAAACAAGGAGCAAAATGTAATGAAATCATATTCCAGGGATGTTTTTTATGAGGTTGGTGTTAATTGGTGCTTTCTTTTTCGTTTCAGCTAATCTGCCTGTACCTACTATTGCTGCAATAGATGGAACTGCTTTAGGTGGTGGCCTTGAACTTGCATTAGCCTGTGATATACGTGTGGCAGGTAGGTCTGAATCCTGCTATAGGGTATAGGATTATTAGTGTTTTAGCTGGCTTGACTAATCCATCTGTTGGCAACAGTCTTATAAAACTTACTTTGTATTTTATGTTGTTTATAACCGATTATTTTAAAGGACTTTAGCAGAAACCTGTCTAAGTGCTTGCTAATGTTTCATTTAAAACAGCTTAACTGTTAGCTGGATTGGTTTTGTTAAATGTTTATTTGATTCTTCTGACCCTAATTTTATCGGTATTGCCAGAAGGGTTATGTAACTATTTCCTTTTTTTTTTTT
>VZRL01000335.1:298811-334633 GCA_013397895.1 Origma solitaria | reverse complement strand
TTTTTTTTTTTTTAAATTCTTGTGCATTTGAAGTACTCTAGATAGAGATTTGATTTCATCTAAACAGGGTGCAGGAAAAGAACAAAAGTTGCTAGTGAGAGTATTGTTGCAGAAGAAATTGAATTATAGAAGTGACAACAACTTTTGAAAAGAGGAACCTTGAGCTAATAAGCTGTCAGAACTGTAAAGCAAATTGATGGAAAGTTAATGGAAACTTGGTCCTGGAAAATTGCCAGTAATTTATGATTTATAAAGTTATTTGACCTTAGAGAATATTCTATCATCTAAAGAATTCAAATAATCAGATGCAGAATTCTACCCCATTCTAAGATGTTAAGCAATAACAGCCATTTTCTTTTAGTACTTTCCATTTGGGAGCAACTCTCTGTTACTCACTGTAATTGCTTATTTGCTGTGTGAAAATTTGCCTTGATGGAGGTAGTTGGATTTTTTACTAAAGGCAGAGCAGTTGAATCTATTTGAGGCATTTTTAATAAACAAATCCTTTTAAAGTGATTTGTTGTTTTTGAAGAAAAATGAGTAAATTGTCAAACTTCTAGGTCATCATTACTATTTTCCATAGGTTTTTTTTGCTCTCTACATTATAGTAAGATCTCCTTTACATTCTGTTTTTTAGCTTCTTCTGCTAAAATGGGCCTAGTTGAAACGAAGTTAGCAATCATTCCAGGTGCAGGTATGAATGTTTTGTTTTTGCTACCACAGATAACTAAATAACATATGCACTTAGTATTAGATTTTCAATTGTTTATGGATGTCTGCTTATTTTTATGTTTATATTAAGTATTATAGCATGTTTTACAGCTTATTGCTTGTATTATTTAACAAAATCAAATAAAAATGGTATTTCTTATTTTCAGGGTGGGTCACTTGTATGTAATGTTTTTAAACAAAGCCTTCATTGACTAAGTCAACATTGAGTGATTCTGTAGATGACATTTAATGTCTTGATCTGAGGGCTGAATAATTTTGCAAAGGATCAGGTGAGGAAAAAGCATTAACTGTCACTGTACAAAAACAATTACTTGAATTAAGATCCACTTTTACAAAACATTTGGTACTTTAGGATTCAAATTCTGTTTTCAAGCTCCTTGTGTATTAGTTTTAAAGAGTTTAAGAACTGAAAATGTATCTGTGAATAAATCTGTATTCTTGCCAAGACTTTTTCACTCAAAAACCTCTTTAATATTTGGAAGGCCAGTTGACCTGCTCTTCCTAGATTCATGGTGAATGAAAGTTAGGTAATAAATATTGTTCAAGGAGGTGTTACACAGCCTTTTGTTTTGCATGAACCATTGCTACTTGAATTGAGATATTTGCTGGTCTGGGAAAAGGGCAATAACTTGGACAAAAGTGTGTCCCTGTGATCTTTGGCCTTAATTTCTGGAAGTTCTAGGGAACTTTATACTGTTTCTTTACTCCTGTTTTCTTTTCAATGGGTGGAACCTATTTTGAAAGCACTATATCTAATTCTAATGGATACCATTGCAGGTCACGTAGAAAAAACAGTTAATGGCAGTAGTGGTATGAATTTTGTGTATAAAATTGTCCCATCCTATGACTAATCTGGACAATTACTATGCAATTTCAGTTGCTGTATTATTACGGTTATTTTTGAGATGTGATTTCAGTCAATACTTTCTGTAGTCAGAGCTACATTTTACATAAGGAAAACAGCTATGATTGATGCCTGGTTTCTTTTTAGTGGTGGATAAAGATAATAATGTAGATGGTTTTAAAGATGTATTCGCTTGTAGTGGTGTTGTCATGAAATAATATGCCTTGGAAATAAGTCCCAGTGAAGAAAAAGACAGAAACTGATGTTGTGTATCTTTGTTGCCAGTTTTTCCTCTTTGTTCTCCCACTCCCTCCTTTCCTATGAAATTCTGTAGGACAGTATTGGAAACTTACTCTCCAGTTCAAGAAATTCAGATCAAATTCTCCGTGTATTCTCAGTATTCAACTTTTTTAGGTTGTCTCATTTCCTTGTCTTCAGTTAATTATAGATGTTTCAAACTGCTGTGCTCTTACCTTGAAATGCTAATTAACTGAGTCATTGTAAGTTTCATTCAGAATGTTTTGGTCCTATTCAAAGACTGAGGTTTAAAGAAATCCCCTTTTTTTCCCCCTCATCCTAAAATAATGTTTTGGGTGTTTGTCTTCAGCTCCTTGAAAATATGACAGGTTTAATCTTGTTACATTGACTTTTCCACTTCAAACATTTTGGGGTACATTCAATGATGAATTTTTTTCCCTATTCGTATTGGCCTTTCTGACTACTATTTTTTTTAATATATTAGTGCTTGTCACAACCTTTTCCTGGTCAGCCTGTACTTGTATCAGTCCTGTTGAGCAATTACAATGTTTCAACCCTTTTTGCTTCTTGTCATCCAAATAGCAACTGATCATGCTTTTTGTCATCAGAAAGTGAAGAGTCAGTGAAGGAATTTCAAGTATTTCATTTAGGTAGAGAAGCCAGGTATACACACTTGAATCATAGGCGTCATGGGTTAATGGAATATTTTCTGAGAGTGTTTATGTCAAGCTGAGCCGAAACAGAACTGGGGAGTGGAGCTGAAAAGTGAGCTGTAGCTCTGAAGAGGCCTACATAGATTTCTGCTGCCATCTACTACACCTGAAACTTGCTGACAAACTGAGTTGCTTCTTTGAACTAGGTCCCTATACCATGGCAAGCTACTGTTTTTATTCTGCTCTGTCAGCTGCCAGGAGTATGTGATGGTTGTAAAATTTTAACTCTGGTGATAGTTAATGTGGGTGTTTGAGGCTATGTGGAAAACATGCTGTGAGGGTTTGCTTTTTTAAAACCCCAGAAAGTTATAATCAAGGAGTTAGAAGAATGTTACTAAAATTTAGTAGTAATAAAATATATATCCAGGGCATACCAACTGTTGTGTTTCGGGCCTTGTTGTATCTTATGTTTTATTCTGTTCTTGATTAAATGTGGTTATCAAAAAACCCAGTGAGGTGCTGTCTGTTTTCCAACCAGTTTTAACACAAATTTCCCAGATGCAAGAAATTTTGCTTTGGAATATGTACAGATGTACTGCAACTTTCTAAAGGCTAAGTTTGAGCAGTAGTTAGCTGAGTTAACCAGAATCAGTTGTTCCTTCTAAGTCTGCTGAGGATCTTGACCAAGTACACATTTATAGAGTGTGCTGTATTGTTGCAGGTTGAATCTCCTCAGAAAATTCATCCATGGCAGACAGCATTGCAAGACTAAGTGGGGTCACAGCAGTGCCTCCTTTTATACAAAAGCTATCTTCACAGACCTGCTGCTCGCGTTGTGAGGGAACAGGATTATTCTTCTGCGTTTGGAAATTTAGACCCAGTTTTCTGCACTGTGGAAAAAAGCTTAACTGCCAGAATGTGAACTAGGAAATACAGAAAATCTTTTGTTTTCCCTCTTCAGTACACCCCACTTTCTAGAAAGGAAGTCAAGATTCAGAGAACTAGTGGAAATGTGGAACAGAGAGAAAAGCTTGGTAACTTGGTGATGGGACAGTTACCTGAAAATGAATATTGATGATTGACTGGTTTCTAAGGAGAGTGTTCCAATCATTGTTGCACAAGTGGTCTCATGCCAGCACAGAAAGCATGTGTCATAGAATCATTTATGTTGGAAAAGACCTTTTAGCTCGTGAAGTCCAACTGTCAAATAAGCGCTGCCAAGTTCACCACTTAAACCATGTCACTAAGTGCTATATCTATGTGTGGCTCAGCCACTTCCCTGGACAGGCTGTTCAGTGCTTGACAACCCTTCGGCGGACAAACTTTTCCTGATACCCAGTGTAAACCTGCCTTCGCACAACTTGAAGCATTTGTTACCTGGTAAAAGAGATTGACTCCAACCTTCTTCCAGGTAGTTGTAGAGAGCAATAAGGTCTCCTTGAACTTCATTTTCTCTAGGCTTAACAATCCCAGCTCTCTCAGCGGTTCCTCATAGGACTTGTGCTCTCTTCACTGGCTCCATTGCCTTTCTCTGGACATGCTGCAGCACCATAATGTCTTTCTTGTAAGGATTCCGAACTGGACATAGGATTCGAGGTGTGACCTTACCAGTGCTGAGTACAGGGGGACAATCACTGCCCTGGTCCTGCTGGCCACACTATTGCTGATACAGGCCAGGTGCCATTGGCCTTGTTGGCCACCTGGGCACAGCCTGGCTCATGTTCAGCTGCTGTCAACCAGCACCCTCAGGTCCTTTTCTGCCAGGCAGCATTCCAGCCACTCTGCCTCAAGCCTGAAGCATTGCATGGAGCTGTCTCCCAAGCATCTCTCCTTATTTGTATTGAGTTCCAGTAAAACTCTCTGTTCAGTCAGGCTGGTCTTCTTTCCCATTGACTCTTCTTTTGCCACATAGAGATAGTCTGCTCCTCTGCCTTTAGTATTTTCTTCTTGAAGAATTTCCAGCATTCCTGAAAGCCTTGGCCCTTCTGGACTGCCTCTGGGGGGGACTCTGTCAAATAGTCTCCTAAACAGGCAAAACCTGACTTCTCGAAGTCTGAGGTGGCAGTTCTGCTGACCCCCTTCCTTACTGCTCTGCGAACTGAAAACTGTCTTTTCATGGTCACCTGTGCCCTAGATGGCCTCTGAGCATTGCGTTATCCTTCTCTTTTCACAAATAGAAGTAGGGGACCTGGCCTCTTGGCTCACTCACCAGCTCTGTCAGGAAACTATCTTCCACATATTCCAGGAATCTCTTAGACTATTTCTTCTTTGCTGCATTGTATTTCGTAGTGTATATGGGTCTGTTCATCCCTTCTCTTCCTCAGGTTTCTTCACTATAAGCTTGGTGTCTGTTAGCCCGTTTTCGTATAATTTGTGGTTTACAGAGTAGAGGTTGCAAAAACAAACAGTCCCTGGACTTTTATTAAAAATAGGTGGCCAGATGAAGGGAAAATTTTATTTGCCTCAGATGAAAAGGTTTCAGCATGATCTAACCTATTCTTGGGCATGAAAGAAAGGGCACAGGAGGGAATTGTTATGTATGACTTAGTTGTGGATAATGTTTCAGTCAGAATAGCATCTCACTGGATGGTATTGAGTTTGTATGAGGCAGGATTTCCTGGGACACCAGACTTCATTAGCTTTACAGTTTAAGGAGATGCTTATTATCAGTCTGAGTGACTTTTCTCAAACGTATTAATTGCTAAAAAAAGTGACTGTTTTTTGATCTCTTAGAAAACTGTTTAAACAACTTGTTTTCTGTGTAATCCTGTGTCTGTACAGAACTCGAAATAATGTGGGAAAAGTCTTTTTACACAAGAAAATTGTGTTCATTCTCTTTGTTGTTGTTTCCCAAACTGACATTAAAAAAAGTGTAAATATATGCCATTAATTGAATGTAGTTTTTGATGTCTCTCAAGCTGCAAAGAAAGTGTTTCTCAGTGAAGACTTTCTCCTCAGCCAGAAACTGTCTTTTGGAGCATTTGTTTGTTGAAGTCCTTTGTTTTTCTGCTTTGTAACTTTCTAAAACTGTCGCCATCCATGTCGTAATTCAGTTGTTTATCTCTAGATTCTCACAATGGATGTCATGCTAAGCCTGCAATTGATAGATGATGCCTTGCTGGCAGATCTGCTTTTATTTATTAGTATTGTATTTATATACCACTCAGTATTAGATCCATTGTGAGACGATAAAAATGCTTGTAAAAAAACATACATAAACTTTATAGTCTGTTCATAGAATAAGATGTATCAGTTGGACAAGGGGAAGTATTCTGTGATCCCAAGAAGTGAAAAAGACAGGCATATATATAAAAATAATTTGTATTTTCTTTATGCAGTTTATTTCCACAAGAGATTTATGTGTAAGGTAGAGGTACTGGTATACATCACATCTATTTTTCCATCCAAAAAAAGAGTAGAGGTTCATTGAAATTAATACATTTGTGTCAGCAGGTAATTTGACCCTAGATAAAATAGATAAAGATAAAAACTATGGCTATTGTCCTGCATACTTACAGCTGTCACTCTTTTGTTTGTTTGTTTGTTTTGTCTGTCACAGCATTTTAATTAGCAAGGCTTTCTTAATTTCATTACCATTTTGCCTTTATTCTTCCATGCTCCTCCCAAAAATCTCACTACTTCATTTCCAAGCTGTCTTCCACTGTTTAATATTAAAATAAAAACCAAACGCCTAAGCCCTGGGATCATGCTTTCCTAGAGAGTGTTTAGTTGAAAAACATATTTTATGAAGACTTAAAAAAAAAGGAAACAAAAAGAAACTCTGTTAACTCTCTTAGAAAGTATTTGTATGTAAGCTATATGTTCTTTCTGCATCTAAATATTGCTTTGAACCCTCTTTTCCAAAGGTGAAACTGAAGCTGTAAGAGACTGGACTGGTTTTATCTTAAAAATATAGAAACAAGGGAGAGATTAAATGACAGTGTTTCTGTGTTCTCCCCTTACTTTGGTAACAGTATTTTTTTCATTGTTTTTCTAGACTTTAAATTGTATTTCACGAAATTCTAGTACTTGCCAATTACAAGACTGTAAAATAAGAGAGAGGAACACTGAAATATTAGGGTATTTTGCATAGGAAGAAAACAAGTCTAAGAATTAAAACTGGATTTAGGTAATCATACTGCATTTTCCTTTTCTATGAAAGCATTAATTCTTTGCTTTTATAGACATCCTTGTGGTCTCTGTTTCAGTATTTATTTTAAAGCTGAAAAAAATTTTCTATATTAGATGAGAAAGATGTCAAGGGAATTTCCGAATGTGAAAAACTCACACAGAATGTGTTCTTGCTAACAGCAGTAGTTGTCTAATTCAGCTAAGTATAAAGGTTAAATTGAATGTCAGACATTTCAAGTTGGAATCCAATGCACATTACAATGGACTCCTAAAATATTCTTCAGATTTCTATATTTCAGTTTCACTAGTAATAGGAATAGCATTTGACAAATGCTGAAAAATTAAAGTGTTACTGTTTGTGGCAATGTCTGAGGTAGGATTTGAAAGCTTCTGCACATTTAGTGTACTTTTTCTGTATATAGGCGTTTCCTGATAGGACATCATCACAGACATACTTAGAATGAAAAATCTGCTTATTTTCTATAACTTTATACATCTTACTTGGGTAATTCTGTACCTTTCTTGTCCATCTTTATTCCTACCCTCCCTAGTTTATCTTTTCTTCTCCTTTAATTTTTTCATATAGTCTCCCAAATTTTTACAGAGGTTTTTTTTTTTTTCCCATTCCATAAGGAAACTTATATAAAAGTCTTTTAAAGTTTTTTAAGTTCTGCTCTTAGTCCTGTGACAGTTGACTGACTGATTGGGAAAAAAAAACCAAAGTGAACAGTTAGCTCTGAGCTTATTTCTTTTTTTTTTTCCAGTTAGTCCATAAAGTCTCTTGTGACTTCTGTTACTTCTCCTGTTTCTTTAACTCAGTCCTGTATCAGAGTTTTAATGTTGTAAAGTATACAAATTAAATACTAGTAGAAGACAGTTTTAAATAAGCTCATGAATCAACATCTTCAGCATTTCATCAATACTGTGTTTAAAATTTTATTTACTGTGGAACTACCAAGAAGATGCATTTTCTTCTTCTTCTTGACTTACAATTAAGAAAAGCTTTTAATTTTTTTTACTGTGGTCTAATAGTGGCTGTTGAGCATTTAACCGTCCAGTTACAATTTGATACAGTAAAAACCCTAAATTAGTTTCTCTAACAACATCTGTCTACTTTCCTTCAGTCATCTGAAGTCTGGATACCTCTAGTTGCATTTTAATATTTTTAATATTTGTGTCATGAGTTGTATTTAATAAATGGCCTGAAATAAGAAATTGCTAGTAGTGTAGAAAACAGATGTCTTAACATCTACATTTTCCTCAAAGTAATTAAACACAATATATAGAATGCTTCTAGAGGGGGCACATTTGTTCTCCCTCTGTAAGTTAAAGAGAACTATGGTTCTTACAGTTCCATTTTCTTGAATGTAAGTTGATTTTCATCAAGTGACTCATTTTCTCCCTGGCTTTGTAATCAGTTGTAGTGGTGATGCTGAGGTAAAACTGCAAAATCTCTTGCAACACTAACACTGCTAAAGCTCCATACATAAAACTAATGTTTTGCAAATTTTATATACAAAATTATTTCATTTTTATAAATAGAATAATTCCCAAGTACTAGCAACATACAGCAAAAGAGAAGATTTTCCATGTCATCTGAACTATCCCCTGTACCTTCATGAAGCAGGTATCTCCAATACTAAACCTTGCATAGAGATCATCAGGTCAACCTTTTCCTCTTGTCTGCTAGCCATAGAACACTTTCCAAATCCATATTAAAAACTCAGCCTTTCCTTCCTGTAGGAAAAGGAGGTATCCAAGGCTATCAAGTGTGTCCCATGTGTCCACAATTGTATAGAATGATATTTGAAATGTCAAGTTCAGTGTAAGAAATTGACCACTTTTGGCATTTTGGTTTATTCTGCTAGCAGAGATTGCAGAACGTTTCTTCCTGATGTAAGTTTGGCAATGGCTTGTTTACAAAACAGAATTAACAGTCAGGCGTTTGAGAAATCTCCGTTTCTTAAGTAGCAGCACTTCATATGCAACATTTAAAGTTTGCCCCCTGATGCTCAGAGGAAGAAGGAAGTAAAACAAGAACAAAAGAAAGCCCCAGAAGCCTAGTTGAGCATTAGAGGAAGTACAAGAGCAGAGATGGAGAATTTTCTTGATCTTGGAAAGCAGAGCATAGAAGTTCTGAGATCAGTATGATATACTGTTGGAGAAATCAAACCTTAGCAATAAACAAATTAAATGTTCCTTAGATTTTTGTCATGTCTTGGGAGACTAAAACCATTGTTCTTTATATCAAAACTGAATTTTGAAGTACTGTTGTTAATAAAATTAATTGTTGCAACCTGAGCAATGTTATCAATTGTTTTCCTAATTATCATGGGTATGTAAAAAAGCTTTTATGAGTTGGAAAATTGTTTTGTGAGATTGATGGATTGCCCATTTTAGAATTACAGCCAGAAAAACGAAGCAAATGCAATAAGTTATTTGTTTTCTTCCATCCTCCTTAAATAATGTGGACTTAAACCCCATTCAGGTACTATTTCCATGAACATGGTTTCTGCAATCACATTTGTATCCTTTCCAGACTGTCTCTCTACTGTGGGGTACTACAGAGGGAAGCTTTGAAAAGAAAGCAAGCCCAGACTTCACTTTTGCAGCTTGGTTTTTCTCACCACGTATTTAGAACAGTATGACACTGAATATAAATTACGGTCTTGGCCAACTGTAACAATATGAATGAAATTCACAGTAGGTTTCATAACATAGGTGCGAAGTAGGTTATATTCACTTTGGTTACTCAAGTGAAGAAGACATGGAGAGAATAAAGTAAATAGAGAAAAGAATGATCTAAGATGCTGCTGGGTAAGGAACCTTATATTTTTTCAAAGCCAGTTAAAATTAAAAAATTATCTGTGTACAGACTTGTACCTAATCAGTTAAATGAGTTTTCTGTTCACTCTTAAGTATCTATCAGAGTTCATGAATGCCCTTGATGAAGTGATTTTCCCCTTGCACAAAGTTTGGACTTAATTAAAAAAGTTGTGCAAAGTCTTTATACAAGACCACCCATTTTCAGTTTGTGAAAGACTACCCTTTCATTCCTCAAATGAGTCCTGAAACCAGAACCTAGTGTCTGTCTCAAGCTCTCTTGTCCACTGAAAATCATGATAGAAGCTCCCAGTGGCACACTTTCATGTGAAGTTTTTTAATTGTTTTCTTTCAATATCTTATTTCTAAGCCTATGCAAAAACAAAAGGAGGATGAAGTAATAATAGCCGGTGTTTCTGGGGAAAAATGGGGCATGAGAAAAATAAAAATTTGCTGGATATGGAAAACAGAATTGCATGAAATTTTCTATTAAAAATTGGTGGTTTGGTTGTTTTGAGGTCTTTTTGCCTTTTTTGTTTGTTTGTTTGTTTGTTTGTTTTTTGTTTTTTTTTTTTAATCAAGAAAATAATTGCATTTTGGAAATAAATATTGGACAAATGAAGGACTTGTTTCCTTCTGATAGTCTAGAGGTTAAAACAAAAATCCTGAACTTAGATTTCTAGGCTCAGCTTCTTCCATAGTCAGCATTTCTGAGTTTTAATGATCTCTACCTTTTCTGACTACCTTTCCAAATTCCTCTGTTAAAGAGACTCGTTGCTACTTCAGCTCATTGCCAGAGATTAAATATTGTCTCAATAGTGTCCTTTCTTCCTGCAGCTTCTCTTTGCCACTCTATTTGACAAACTAATGCAGCTTTTTCTCTATTCTTCCTATCTCTACAGTAGCAGAAGTGGTAAGGAGAAAGAACTCCTTAGGAGTTTTAGGAGAGGCAGAAAAAATAGGTGGGTGAAGTACAGGAAATTATTAACCTTAAAGAATCAATGAAGAATGAAGGTGAAAATGCATAAGCAAGTCAGTCTGGGTTGGGAATTTATTTTCTAATTCCTTGAAGTGGTGAGGGAAAAATCTAATTTTATCTTTCAGTATAGATTCAAGCTGAAATATATTATTACCGAACTGCCAGTGTGTTTACATAAAAAACATACTAGGGCAGTGGAATACAGCAAAATAAAAGGAGTAAAGAAGATTATTCATACAGTCTAGGCAATTTTGGAAGACTTAGTTCCTATCCTGTCTCTCTGCATTGACAGCCCAAGAAACATAGAATCCTTATTTTAGTTCTTGGTTTGTCACTAAATGCGATGTGTAAAAAGGGTGATGAAAATACTCCTTGTAGTGTTAAGAAGCTTGTTAATCTGCACAGTGATAGACACAATTTAGTACAAGATGGTGAGGATGAGACATTGGATGCAAACCTATATAGCTGATCATATTACATATCACTTGGTAGTTTTCAGTAGTCTTGTAAAAGTGGTGACCAAATGTGCATTTCAGTTGGAGACAAAAGGTATCTCTAGAAGACCTGCATAATTTTCACAGGTGAGATAAGCAGCCTTCATAAACTGGAATCAAACAGCTCATAAGCCTTTAAGTGGTTTAAAGTGAGTTTCTTTGGTGCATCCCCCTGTCCCCATCCTTGTCCTTTATTATTTTTAAAGCTACAGTTGACAGCACCTAGTGATGATACTGCCATGGCCTGTATGTGTAGTTGAGATGGTAGTCTACAAAGAGATTATGCATAGACACAGACACAGAAGGTGTAGGAGAGAAAAAGCAGTAAAAAAATATGCACACTTTATCACTGACAGATAGACAAGATGGGTTGGGGATATGAACATGAGGACTTAAAAAGATTTTAATTACTGAGAAGAAAGAAAGAAGACACTAAAACTTTCCTATTGATTCTCTTACATAAATGGTTTATTAAGAAGAAAGTAATTAGTATGGAGTTTCATTCTGTTTATTTTTTTCCCAGATACTCCCACAGCATTTTTGAAATTTAAATGATGGGTATGTCCTTCCAAAACTTAGTTACCAGTCTTCATGACATTATTTGCTCAAAATTTCCAATGACATGAGTGTTTGCCACAGTAAAGCCTACAAAAGCTATGATCATCCTTTAGGATATTTTCAGTAGTCATGAATCCAGAGGGAATCTGGAGGATAAAAGAAAACCCAGCATTTTGAGGAGATTAAATGATCAGGGTTTTTCTCAGCCTTTTAAATTCCAGACCTTTTGTGTAAGTCATTGCGCAAGTGACCCTTACTGCACGTAGCTTGCAGAGAGCAGTTGCGGTTTTGTCATTGGGATGTGTTAGTAAGGACTTGTAAGCAGGGCTTGCTGGGTGAAATCAATTGCATTGCATTACTTATGTCATGTTCAAGTCTGACTTACGAAAGAATGTTCTGGGATTTTTACCAGTGCTGTAATAGTTTTCTTACAGTACGTCAGTTTACCTTCTGCACTTTGCTGGATAAGTGAATGGAAAGCAATTTACAGAAAGAAACAGGCTTTGGAAAGATGAAAAGGAGATGAAATGTCTTTTACTTTGTGTTGTTATTAAGATTACCCTCTTCAAAATGTCTTCATCTTAATATAGATGTTACTGGAGGCGAAGGATTGGGAGTGGGGCTCTGGTGGACCAGCTGGAGTGTATAAATGGGGGCTAGTATAGACGCAACAATACTTGGTAAGTTCCTAAAAATTATGTTGACAGCTGTTGAGCTCATCTATACTCAGTGTGTTTTTTGAAGAGAAGCCAAGGAATTTTTAATCAAGGAAGATTACTGAGCAGATTACTGTGTGCTTAAAAATAGACTTACTTTTATTAGTAAGACTTTTTGTTTAAGCCTGAAGTGTTACATTTTTCAGTGAAAATGCAAAAGCTGTTTTGATTTAAAACAGTATTAAATTATTATGAATGAGATGGAAAGAGATAATGAGATGGAAAGAAGATAATATTTATTCTATTTAATCGAAATGTTGTATAGGAATGTCAGTGTGAGTAATACAAATGCATTGTAACTTTAGAATTTAATGGATGTCAGACTGACATTTCGGGGGGAGAGACAGATTTTCCATGACTTTTTAGATTGGAGAATGTCTGATTTAAAGAAAATTCTTTATTGAATGTTTTTGTGTGAAGTTATTTTGGTAATCTGCTCTCTTAGGACCAATTGCTAGTCTTTTCCCACACTAATGAAACTAGGTCACTAGTTTTTGGCACTCATCCAAGTTGTGAGATTTATTTGGTGTTTAAGCACACTGTCTAGAAATAGTGATGCAATATTAGCAAGGCCACTTTTCATTTCATGAACATCATTTTCAGTGCCCTGGAATTAATTTATTCACTGACCTGTTAATAACTGCAATCTGTCACTGGCTTAACAGAGGCTGAGGAGGTGTCTGGAAATAGTCGTGGTCACCCTACCAGGTGATCAGTTGCCGGATTTCTGTTCAATGTAACATTTTTTGGTTTTGATCATGCAGAAGAGTCTGACTGGTAATGAAAACAGACCAGCAGCTCAATCAAAAGGAAAATACATGTAATTAGTAAATACTGGGGAGAGAATTCATTGAAGTGGTGGCTTTACCCCGCATTAAACTGCAGTGTAGCTGAGAACTATTCTGGTTACCTTTGAAAAAGTACAGAAATTCAGCATCTGTAGATGGTATATAATTGTTTGAACAAACATATTATTATGTTACTGTTGTTAAATAAAAAGAATCTTAATAATTTGACTTCACTGGTGTTTCAGGTTTATTCTCATCCCCAACTCAGCAATGTTTTTGTTGAAATCAGGATTGTCTTTTCCACAGGCATGGCTGGCAGTCACTTGTGGCAGTGCATTACTCTGGAGAGCAAGATAGCTGTTAGCCCCTTTCTACTTCACATGAGCCAGAGCCCTGGAGAGACAAGCAGCAATGCTGCTGCCATTGAGGGAGAAGGGTTCAGTGGTCAGAAAACAGTTCTTACTGCACAGTGACACAGCTGGCTGTTCCTAGCAATGCTGCTGCTGTCTTCAATTTTTCTGTTTCTGCTGTAGAGAAGCATCAAACCTAGCTCTACAGGGATCCCCCCCCTCCCTCTCTGTGTGCATCCTAGCTCTGAGCCTTTTACCTCACTTTAGATCTGAATATTTCTCCTGTTCCTCATTTACCATTCCCCATGGTACAAGCTGCACAGCATCCTGGCCCTTAATCCACCGTCTTGAAAAATTAAATTTTGCCTATAGCAGTAAGCTGGCTCTGATTAAAGTATCAGGCATCATCACTGCAAGTAGTAAACCCTACTCCTGGGTATATATGGGGAAAGGCTTTTCTAGTCTTGTACAAAACTGATCTTTTTGGGCACAAATTAAAGCTTAACAATGAAAATTATTTTTATGGGTTTTTTTATTTGTTCAGTTTATTTTTTAAATTTTTTTGTGGTTTTGAGAGGTTCTGAGGTGCAATTTCATACAGCTGAGGAGCTTCTGAGTTAGGGTACTGCTTATGATATTTGAGTTATTAAATTTCTGATGAAATTACAGCAGACCAAAGTGTTGATGTGCTATCTCTGCCATTGCAGGCATGGAAAGAATTGCTGTTTTTTTGATCTCAGGTTTCATGATCAGTTGTTGTTTTTTTAAGTTTTATTTTCAGATGAAACTTGTGGCCTGAACTTCCATGGCAGAGCAATGATAGTTGAAAACATGTCCCTTCTTCATAGTGCCTTGGAAAGGTGGTATAAGTGAATGGTTATTTTTGTTTCTAATCTGATTTTCTGTGATCCTTGCTTAAATGTCTTGACAGCATTTGAGGGTAGAAATACACTAGAGATCTTTTTTCATGGTAGCTTTTATGTTAAAATGGAGTATCTTTGAAAATTCCAACTTTATACAGTGTACCGGAACTCTGTAGAGGGGCCAAACATTTTGTTATGTTGTCCATAGAAGTACTGTCATACACCTCTGTAGTGCTCAAAGAGAATTTATGAAATCCAATTTGAAGGAATAGGATATGCAGAGGAAATGCATTGTTTTAATTACAGAAATGGCAAAATGAGACAAAAGATTGCAGCTTTTTCATTGACTCTTGCTAAAACTAGGCTTTTCAATGGAGAGTTGTATAAAGGGCAGTAGCTACTGCACACTCCTGTGTTTTGTGATATTTATCTTATCAGGCTGCACGGAACAAAGAAAAGTCTGTCTGCTTTGCATAATATCCAGTCTTTTGGTGTATGGATTACTTGCAAATTTTGATGACTTGGTCCAATGCATCTTTTGATGTCTCCTTTGTTTTCAGATTCTTTCAAGTGACAGTAAATGAAGCAGTTCTCTATTCTCTGCATCTGCTGACTGCTCCCCAAAGTCTTTGTAATAAAAAATGAGTGAAAGCAAAGTATATTATCAGTGATTCATTTTCTAATGTGATAAAACATAAAACCAAAACTGGGAATGAACAATGTGAAAGAACATTCTGATCTTGTAAATCACATAGATGCAGGGCATACTTGCTTGGTTTTTCATGCCAGGTAAATCAAATGAAAATGATTTGGATACATCTTTGAGATGTATCCAAAAGTGTTTGAGACATGTTTCTTTAAAAACATGCTATTGAAATAATTTTGGTTGTATTAATTTTTAAATTACTTTTGAGAAAAATATGTTAGTAGTTTATAATGTTCTTATACTATTATATTATTAGTACCTAGTGTGGTCATGATTCACATGATTGTGTTTTGGGGAGAGGGTGTCTATTTTTATATTTCAACAAGAAATAGAGAAATATGTTAATAATTAGTGACTTTCTAAACTCATAGTTGTTTTGGAACCTTGAAACTGACATGTTTGGAAAAATCCCTCAGCCTGAATCACTAGTTCTAGTTCACCTGTATTGTAAGAGGCATAAAATAGAGCAGTTCAATCATCTAAACGTTTGAGTGAATGTTGTTCTTGAAAATATCAGTATGCTAGGGGTTCGCTGTTTTTTTTGTCATTACTGTGACAGAGTTTATTCCATTTTGCTGAGCTTGTAATCTGCTTTATTGACTGTTTCAAATGTGTTTCTGTGACACGTTTGCCAAAGGTTTGCATTTACCAAGAACATAAGCTAAGTGCCATTTTCCTCTTTTGTTGTGTGGTCACTTTTTTCACCTGTTTTTAGTGGGGAATGTTCTTTGGAAAATCTCTCTCTTAACTCTCTGTTTTCATGTGAAGAGTCAGCAGGTGATAACTTCCCCCAACAGAGCTGGAGTAAAAGCAAGTCTCGCAGAAAGTAGATGAGTTATAACCAATTAAAAATCTTGAAAGTATCCATAGATTTGAACATTTTATGTGTTGAATTTCACTGTACACTATAAGACTTTATTGTTGTAACTCTCGCCTTCAAAATCATCAAGCCATACTGAGGTGCCTTGATCTCAATTGCATCTAAAATTTCAGTGAATTCACATGTCTTCTAAATAGAAGGGAAAATTTAAACATCTCTCAAGTCTCTTCTTCTAACATATATGAATGAGTGAGGTGCTAGGTGGGTATTAGCTAAATTAGAAGGAAAAATTTCTGGTAAATTTATCTTAGATCATAGACTTTCCCACCATTTTTCTTGTAGTGGAAGTCTGTTCCAGTGTAGCAATAAACATGGGAGAAGTTGTCCTCTTAAAAGAGGTCAGTGAAAAGTAGCTACTTTAATTGGAGAGCTGATATTTTCTGTATACTTTGTACCGTCCTCTTTGTAGAAGAGTCTTAGTGTGCTGCCACACCTGGATTCGAACATTGGCCAGGCTAAGTTAAAGTTTCTGTCTGTGTACCCCTGCTAACTGGTTGGACAATTCTCAATTCAGACGTCCAGTAACTAGGTTAATCTTAATTGTCAGGATAAAGGCACACAGTGGACCTTTAAGGACCTAAGTGTTTCTGAGTTTTCATACCTTGAAGCAGAAGCCAACCTTTCTCTTCAGGCAGTTCCTAGAAAGCTCTTCTTGCCAGCAGAAGATAGCATGTGGAATTCAGTTCCCTAAACGTGGTGTCCTTATGCCCTGGGGTGTTTGGCTGGGATTCTGATTACTTCTGTGGTCTTGCTGTCAGTGCAGCAGCTGTACAGATACTGTGACATCCAAAAGCACTTTTCAAATTTAGGTGTATTAAGTTGAATCCCATACATAATGTTGGTGATACAGGGCTGCAAGCACAGAAGGCTTAAAGGGGAGTTTTTTGTAAAATAGAGAACATAAGAGCAAATTGGTTTTATGTTCTTTCAAATGGATGTGTCTGGTTTTGTTTTTTGTTTTTTGGGGTTTTTTTGTTTGTTTGGTTTTTTTTTTTTTCTTTGGGGACGTTTTTTTGGGTTTTTTTGCACCTTTATTTTTTTGTTTCCCTCTTCCCCCTTTTTTCCCCTTTCTTTACCTTTGAAGGGACAGGTAATTTACAATTATATGTGTATAGTTTGTTCTGATAAAAAACTCATGCAGGTGCAGGGGTACACCATAGCTCTGCATATAAACATCATAAACATGCCAAATAAAATCCAAGAGGAAAAAGTGTGCTTCAGAATACCTATTTGGTAAGCGAATGTTGCATGGCCATAGACAGTAATTTCCTTTGAATTTTGGTATGTAAACGCTCACATAAAAGATTGTAGCAACTCTTTTGTAAGTAATGTCATAAAAATAGAGTAAATGTTCATATTTTTATTCTTTTCCATTTGAGTCTTCATTTTATATAAAATTGTTTAAAAAGTCAGAAAGAAAAGAGTTGATACAGAATTGACTGCTGCCAGTATGGAAGAGAAATGTGATCATTTGAAGACCAAATGCTCCCTGCTATAGTAATTCTATCTGAAAATTAGCTGTTAGCTATTGATCTTTATTGAAATTCCTGAAATTTGATGCTAGATTAATGTACTAATTGCCATGAGTTTGAGTAAGGCAATATAGAGCATTGTACATTATTATAGCATAGTACATTAAAGTTCATTCAACTGAGGAAATTAATAGACAGTTTTAACCCAGTTATATTGGGCTATGACTTCCTACAGGACTGAACCACTGAACCCATAGCAGTGAAAGATTTCTTACTCCTTCTTCAAGATTTGCCATTAGAAGCAGAAATGAGTGTCTGAATTTTGATACTTAAGTTGCTCAAAAGGATGTTATGCTTAGCCAGCTTTATAACTACTACAGATGATCAAAAGTCTTCATGCTGAATGCTTTAGAAGTGTCAGATTTCTGGATATCCATCTCTTCAACAGAATAGGTCACCCTGAGCACAACACTATAGCCATTGAAAAGCTTTCTTTTCTTCAATCTTGAAGTGAGAAATAGAGAGGAAGAAAGAAACACTGGGAGTACAAAAATAATAGTACATGTCCTTACTCATTGTTCGTATGGAAAAAATAAGCTCCTGTGAATTAAGAAGCACTTAAGGTAGTCTTGGAAATGTCAAAGGTCCAAATAGTGAAAAAGGCTGCTATGTTGTCAGTTCTGACATGCTTCTCCATGCTTGTCCATTTTAAAATGGGCTAAACCCCAAGTAAATTGTTTCCATGTTCTGTTAAAAGAGGTGTGCTAAATTAGGATATGTAATATAACTATGGATTGTATTGTAGCTACAGATTTTCTGATGCTCTTGAATTCCATGCAATGCATATGTAATGTCTCTAGTCAAGACCTTTGTTCCAGGTCAGAGAGCTCTACTCTGTACTTTGACCTTTACTAAAAGTTTGTCTTTAAAATACCCTTTTTTTTTTTTTTTGAAACCTGAATTCAGTTTGGCATGGTTGAACGTTTCCAAAGACATATACTTTTCCACTTTTCTATTCCTAGAGAAGAGGTGATTATACATAATGGAACCAATGGTAGTCGCACAATATCTTTATTGTTTCCTTTTTAAAAAACCCACCCCAACACCCTTGAAAAAAACAAAAAAGCCCTCCAGGCCCCCCACATTTCTTGTTCTCATGGGCCAAATAAAATAATTGTTAGACTAGTAGCTGTTTCAAGTTTTTCAGGTTATATTGTAGCAGGTTATATTGTAGTATATTTGTGTAGTTGCCTGTTGTATAGTAGTTCGTGTAGTTGCCTGTTGGCTCATAGTATCATTCAGGAGCTAGCTACTGTGTTAGAAAAATCTGGTCTTCAGAATTCCTTGTTCTGGGCATGAACTTTTTTAAAATGACATTTCATGGATATTGGACAAGGTGATCACCAGAGGTCCCTTCCATTCAGCTCCCTAGAATTTAGTGATTCTGTGATTTTAGGAGTTCAATGAAGTATCAAAAGACAGTGAAAAACATGTTCTTCTGGGTTTTGGTTTTTTTCTTCTCAGAATCAGATTAAAATAAGCTTGCTGGTTTTATGCATAAGTATTAGCACAACATAAATAAAGATATTATATGTGTATGTGAGTCTAAATCCGGTTGTTTTTTCTTCCTTTCCCATGCCCCTTGCACAGAAAAGGGAAGTAGTGCTTCACAGTGGTGAAGTATGATGTATCAATGGAAAAATCGTTGAATTTCCTGAAAACAATGTTCATAGAAAAAAATATTATTGCAGTCTCATGCTATTTTTCTGATTTGTTATTTTTTTGTCATTTGCTTGTTTCCTCATTAATAGGACTTGATATTATCACTTCTGACAAAACCCCTACTACAGGGGTTTCATTACATGTATACTTTGTACCTTAGTCTTTAAAAGAAAAATGTTTTAGTCTTTTAAACAAGGGTGTTTTGTGATTTCTGCTATCTTTTTGTCCTGTGGATAGTAAATTCACTTTCATATTCTTTTATTGATTGTAATAGGCTTGCTGCAGATCTTTGCTGCTTAATCAAGGATGAGGTATGTAAGATGTGTGCAGTTAATGAGTTCCTGCCAAAGGGAGTTTGGCTTAGGCTGTCACATCAGGAAGCCAGCTTGAGTAACAGGAAGAAAGATGAAGTTATCCTTACAAATAAATGCAAAACAGTGGACCAGTAGTACTGCTACAGCTAAGGTTGGGATGAATTTGGCTGTTTAGTTGAAGATTTTCTCCTGCTCTAAAAGTAAAATATGTTCTGTATCTTACAGAAAATGGGATTATTGTGAACAGTTACGTTTAAGGAACAAGAGATCTGCAAGGTACAGTGATTCTTGACCCAGAGGGTGGCAGGACGGAAGATAAAAAGGAGTGAGTGTGTGTGAGGATATAGATATAAGGATCAAATAATTTTAGTACTTAATTTCAAAGTGTATCACCAAACTGTAGAGAGACTATTCTAAGAAGCATTCTGAGATTGGTGGTGAATTTCTAGAGTCAAAGCTTTTGTATGTGGCTGAAGAAGTGTTTATCTGAACTGAGCATTACTATACTCCAGCATGTCTGACATTACTGAGTTGCATTAGGGTGTTTGTTCCAGGTTTTGCTGGGTCACATTGGGTTGTTTGTTTTAGGATTTGTTTCTAACTAGGACCATACACCATGTAATAGTCTTTCTTTCAGCATATGTCTGCTGTCTCTGCAGATGCAAAGAATAAATGGAATGATCTTAACAAAAAGGTTATCTTTTGAAAATAATACTGAGATAATTGTTTTGATATTCAGGAGGAAAATGAGGAGTTTTTTTTGTTTTAGTTGTTTATTCTTATTGAGGATGTAGTTTAGCGGTTGCAGAGTTTGTCATTCTCCGAAGCAGCCATTGATAGAGGTAAGGTTCTGCACTGGCTGAAGAATTGCAGCTGAAATCCATCAAGAATGCCTAAGTAAACAGATATGAAAAAACCCACAACTAATGCAAGTGTCAAATTTTCTTCGCTTAAGGAAATGATCTCTTATTTATATATACATAGTCTAATTCTGTCAGGGACAGTGTTACTGTTACGCATTTACATAAACAGATCAATAAGCACTTAGCTTAGGGGAAGTGCATTTTCAAAATCATACATCCATCATTTCTCTGTGTGATGATGTAGATTTTTTTCTCAGACAGAGAAATGAATACTTATTAATAAAATGCGTATTTCTATTGTTCCTGTGACCTCATTGTCTGATCACAGGTTGCTGAAAGGATGAATGTAGATGATATTTTACAGTGAATCTTTAGTATACACCTGAATAGATTGTAAAGTTACACTAATGATACATTTTTAGAAGAATAGTTAATAGAATCCTAAGCACAGACTGAGTGTATAGTTTGGTTTGCTGACTCTACATGAACAAACATATCTTTTGACATTTACTAAGAGGTCTGGCAGTTTTCATAGCTGTATACATGGTCTTTACTGTCCTTTTCATCTACAAAATAGTGATGCACACTAAAATTGAAGTAATTTCTGGGGAAAAGTTGAGATTATGTTGATTTTTCTTCCTGGTATTTCTCTTATATTTGGAGATTTAAGCAGGTGAACATAATAGCTTTGAAGAATTTAAACCATGACAAGTCAGCTTTAGCAAGGTATAATGACATAGTTTTTTTGTTTTAAATAATCGTAGGTTATGAAAACTGTTGTTGTGAAAAGTATTGTTAAATAACTTGAAAATTTATTTTGCATAGAAATGTTAGTGATTTTGATCGTCAGATGTGTGACATAAAGTATGAGTAGGGATTTTTTGCCTATTCTTGCAAATGTAAAATAACTCCAGACTAATCTGCACTACCACAGAAGTGGGATATTGGGACATAAACTATTCACAGTGTAGCTCATTGATTTTTGAATGTCTGATTAAAGTAAATCACATCAATCAGTGGGGTGGCAATGTAGAAATATGAAAGTGGTGTAATAGTATTAATCTTTTCCACAATGAAAAAGTCAGCTACAAGAATGTGTGTAGGAGGAAATTTTTTCTCAAGAATTAACTGCATTTGAATATCATTTCATCTAAATAGAACACACCACCATATGACTGATATTTTCATTTTTAGTAATCATTGACATTCTTTATGAGAAGTTGCTTTTGATCCGATCTCTTGAGCATTGGCCGACTAAGTTTTGTTTCTCTACACAAAAAAATACTCTGATTTTCATTGCATCATATGATGAGTCAAATATTTTCAGCCATTGTTTGTTAGTTATTTCCATGGTCAGTCTGGCAGTTATCTCTGTCATCTTTCACGGTGATTTACTAAGTTCTTTTAATGGTGAAAAGAACTGATTTGCTTATTTCTTAGCCTCATACAAGTATGTGGCTGATTAAGTCAAAACCTTAAAATCTATTACTTCTAAACACAATCAGAATTAAGCAAGGTACTTACTTCTACAAAATAATTTTCGTAAGATGTTAGGAAGATTTTTTTTAATTACTTACTTATTGTACTGTAGACTCCAAATAATTTGAAAAAGATACAAACCTCTCTACTTAACTAAGTCAATCGTTTACAATGTGTGATTAAGGAAAATCCAGATTGATTCAATAATTTGCCACACTCCTTCCTGTATCTTTCTGGGGAAGAAATAAGATGCTGGATGTAAAAATAGGTGATAGTAGGTAATACGGTGTTGTTACAAAGGCTATTTCATAATGCTTTGCCATCATACCTGTAGTTTAATAATGCAGAAGCAGAAAGTAACCAATTAAATAGTTCATCAGTTTGAAAATCCTACAGCTTGGAGAAAATGGAGAAGCTTCCTAGAAGTCATCTACCTAATAAATTATTCTAGATCAAGTTCATATTTGCAACATTAAAAACGATATAACAGGAGTGTACTTTTAGTCTTCTACTTCCAGTCTGCTTAGAAAGCAGGCATCTGAAGCTTCATTAAAATTTGTCAATAGAACTTTGCAGATAAGATAAACAAGAATATATATCCCTGCTATAAAGTCCATACTGCTTATCTATGCTTGGTATCACTGACCTTGCCTTGTGATGCAAGGCAAATACGAATGATTCTGAATAATTAGAATGGAATTTCACACAACTAATAACTCTATCATTTACCTGGAACTGAGGTTTTAATGAACTGTTTAACCTATGTTAAACTTGTAGAAGCTGATACCATAGTTGTTGTATTTTCATGAATCTAACTGAATATAGACTCAGAAGATAACTTAGTAAAGAAGATATATACATAATGTTACACTGTATCTAACTAATTTTAGTTGTTTGATACTTATTTCTACTCCAACTTCCAGTGTTCCCTGACTTTGGGATGCTGTAGGATGCCTAGTTCTTTGTACAGACTACTGCTTATTGTGCTTGCTCTTTTGAATTACTTTAAGTAGAGCTGATGAAAAGTAGTTCAGGGAATGCTTAGTAAAAGCTAGAATCACAGAATCCTTTAGGTTGGAAAAGATTTTTAAGATCAAGTCTGTTATTTACTTAACTGATTTATTGTAGTAAAGACTTATATAAAAGTATTATGTGCAGAAAAGAAAGCGTAATATATTATTATTTAGTTAGAAATAGTGTTCACTTTCAAGGACAGAGCATATAAAAAATCTTAGATATTTTTGTTTGATATGTGAAAGTTTAAATTCGTAATGCCTCTGAATAAAGTTTTGTCTTGCTATTCCCTTGGACTTGGCATTCTGCACAGCTCGTATCATATTCTAAATGTGAAAGAAGGTGGTTGAAAGGATTGGTGCAATACCCAAAACGTTTTAATTAATTGTAAATGTAAGAACAGTTTAAAATAAGTTCTATTTTCACCTTTTGCAGAGTGTCGTATACACATGTATGCATCCATACACTCATGTTTTTAGGTGAATGGTAGTTCACTAGCTACAATTTTTTTTTCTTCACATTTATTTTTGTGGATAAATTTAAGGTAATTCCAGCTTGAATTTTTTATTTTAGAAACAGTTTGTGGAACTGTGTTGAAAAATCTATGTGATGATGACTCCAAAATTCCTGTTAAGTGCATTGTAGCAGAGTAAGCTACCAAAGTATCTGTTTGCTAGGAAAGAAAATAAATTCAGGCAACAAAGGCTTGTAGTCACCAGTACCACCTTCTATTGATGCTGAAGAAGTACAAATAATGACTTTGTTCAATTCTTGACAATTAAACATTCAAAGGCACCTGTTTTGACTAGTGCTGTGTGATGTTTGTATTTCTTTGAATGTTTACCTGTGAAAATTTCAAACCTAAAATAGGTGCAAAAGTGATACTGGTGGTCGTTAAACATTGTTCTTTATCTTTTTCTTTTAGACTACTAATTATAGTAAAAGTATTTGTTTTCATTGCATGCGGGTTATTAGCAGTTATGTTCCTATTGTTATGATGTGCAGCTTATTCATTTGCATTTGAACTGTAATAAATGTTCATGCTATTGATCACGCTAAGCCAGTGATGTTACATTTTTGCACTGGCTTTGGGATTGAGACATTTTATTCAATGTTTGATGATATGAGAAACAATTGCCTGGTCTCAACAGGTAGCACCAGTTACCTGACAACAGTTATCACACTGAAAAGAAAAAATATGATTTTTTGGAGACCATCAGTGAAGAAGCTCAAGGGGATTTATAGTAATGTCATAAACAACAGAAAGTGTTTTCTCACATTTCAGAAGACCTAATAGGTGAAATCTTGTATATGAAAATGGAGGAGCTGAAAAACTCCTGTAAAGCTTGTGAAAAATAGGCAAAGATCTTTTAATGACTGTGGCAGAACAAGAAGTGATAACAGTGTTTAGATTTTACTAAATACCTTTTGTGTTAGAGCACTTCTTTGACACTAGCAAAGGTCTGTATATCAAGCCTTTTGGACAGTTAAGGATTTGTATCATACTTTAATCCTTCTTTTATGGAAGACTTAATGTGGCATAGTTTCTCAGAAGTTTAGAAAATGTTTATTATATGAATCACTTTGTCTCAGTGGAATAAAAACTCATTGAACTGTGATCCACATCAGCCTCTTGTTTTATAGTCATATGAATCAGTGTTTGGGTATTATATTATTCATACCGTGAAGCCAGTGCAGTAGAATTAGGCTGTTATGTTACATGTTGGAAAAATACTATGTATTTATACCTGGACAATTGTTCTGCAATGATGTAATGGCAGCAGTCTGTTAATTTGCCATTTATTTTAAAGTTCATTAAATCACTTCAATTTTGAATATGATTTTTTCTTAAAAGATCAACCCACTTCAAACCCAAATTATTTGCATGTCCTGCTTTATCTCTGTGATATTTAGGTGAGTGATTTAAATTAACCTTCCAATTATTTTTATATAAACAAATGGTTTTCTTCTGATAACTGTAAATCTAACACACTCAGAACAGAACTAAGTAATTTGAGTACTTTCTAAAATCTGTAATAACAAGGAATATTTTTAAAATTACTTGGTGTAATTAATTTTTACTATTGTAGCACAATAATTCTCTGGATAAGGATGAGAAGCCTGTATTTAAGGCAAGGTACAAAACAGAGGAAGGTGATTGCTCCTGATGGAAAATACTTACAATATAAGTGTAAGTATAAATGTAGAAAAGATGCAGTGTATTGTTTCAGACTATAAGGAAACCATGACACCACAATATTTGGTGTGTTAGGTAATGGTTTGAGTAACCATGCAGTCTCTTCAGTCTTCTTTAGGCATTGGAGTAGAAGAAAATTTGAAACCTGAGTTGAAGAGGATAGTTAATGTGTCCACAAGATCACTCTCCAGCATGAGCTGTATGAGAGAAGAAGGCACAGTGGTGCTTATTTCACAATATGAGAAGTGCATGGTGGAGGCTGGAATTGCTGTTACAGCTCAAAGAGCAGATTAAATCTCTCAGTACAGAATGAGATTTCATGGATTGCAATGAGATTTCAAGCATTGCACTGATATTTTTACTGAATACAAGCAGTGTAGAGTCAACAAGAGATGCAGAGAGAGGAATGTCAAGATCAGAGGCAGAGCAGAGATGCTGCCTTCAACATGTAGAGAATGAAGAATTTTCTGCAGTTGCATCCTCATATGCTGATCAGGAGAGGTGTTAAAAGATAATTGTATGTTCTGTAATCTAAACCCATTGTTTCTGTCAACGGGACTAGGGAATAATGCCTCTGACATTCCCAAGAACCTCTAGGTGAAGAAAAAGAAACTGTTTTCAGTACTCTCTCAATAGATTACTTCTGTTCTTTATGACAAACCTTTTTTGACCTGAAGAATAGTTGTTTGATGCTGCAAATGAAGCTCCATATGGGCGATACAGTATGGGGATACAGTATGGAAGAAAGGTTTTGAACTGGCAAAGGAGTTGTAGGAAACTACGACAGGAAGTGAGAGTACAGTTGATTGAGCTTGAACTGTGAATCTCTCATGTGTAGTTTCCACTGGTTGAGGTGATTGTGAAGAACATTTCATGGCCTCCTTTTCTGTCTGATCCTTTAATGATTCCCTTAAGGCATAGATGAAGATGTTATTAGAACTTTTGTTTCTGACAGATTTACAATTTTATACACTTGTCTTGTTTTCTCTATATTGAAACAAGAATAAAATTTTAAATCCAACAAAATTTAAAATGCATTGCAAATTAAACTATAATGGACTAAATGTTTTTGAGTTAATTATTTTCTCCTGATGTTCACGCAGTCTAAAATTCCTCAACAGTTGATTGGTCTACAGAGAAGTTTAAGAATTGGTTGAAGTCTGTAAGCTCAAATTTAAACTTTCAAGTACAAGGATGAATAGAGGCTATAGTTTTCCACATGTGATTCTCCAGCTTACAGATGGGCTTATTTGAGCAAGTGAGGCTTTAGAACCAAAGAGCTTGTATTGCATACCCCAAAGGTCTGTCTAGTCTTATGTCTTGTCTCCCACAGGGCAAATGTGTATAAATGAAACTTCACTTTATTACTTTCCCAGTCTCTGGTTTTTTGATTAAGGGTTTTCTGAGCTGGATGAGGTTTATATATTTTTAATAACTCTTACGGGATTTTGCTTCCACGAATTGTCTGATCTTTCCTTCCCTTAAGCCCCTGCTTTGTTACAAGCTTTGTTTAGAACTTGTACCGCTGAGCTGATTTTGCACAGAGGGGGATCTGTAGATTCTAATGTAACAGTGACCTGATAGTTAAGTGATTGAATGATCTAAGTACCTTTTTTTTTTTAAATGGCCATTACATCATTGCCAGTGCCTGCAACTGTGGATTCTCTGAGCAGTAAGGGAAGTGCTGACAAAACTCATGCATTTTTTGATTTTCTGCTCCCTTGGACCTTCCTCCTTACCTCACTCAGACTAGCTTATTTGAGTCTCTGTGTTACCTGACAAAGGACACTTGCTTTGTCAAATGCTAGCTCTGGTGACCTAGTCATGATGCACTTTTTCCTGATGTGGTTGGTTAAACAGTTTTAATAGTTACATGGAAGGGTGTCAGCATGTTACAAGCAGCTGTGTCAGAAGATTACTGCTTGCTATCATACCCTCAGCTGCCTGTCTTGCCCTCCTACCAGAAGTCATCACCCATTTAGATCTACTTGTGATCTTTTAGGACAGCCTGTTCAAATTCTTCTTTAGTATAGTCAAAATAAAAGGTCTACAAAAGAGCTACAATTTAAGCTGTCCAGGCTAATTTTGACTAAAGCAGACTCAAGGAATCTAATTCTGAGTCCAGGAATCAGTTGCAGAAGCAACCTAATGGGTATTTAGAGAAGCAGTAACCTCTTTTATTGGAGCAGCTGGACCTGTCTGGTTGACTAAAGCTGATACCATATAAGATGAACATCTCTTGTGTATTCTAGAATGATGAAGTAACTTAGTTTGGGCAGGCACTTTTGAGGTCATATACCTCAGTTCCCTGTTGAAGTTTGGTCAGGTTAGTCAGGGCCTTTTCCTGCCATTTTGTATATTGTAAAGGTTAGTAATTTCTCAGCCTCTCTGACCAACCAGTTCTGTGGTTTGATCCCCCTCTTTGTGAAGACTTCGTTCCTCCTATTTGATTAGAATTTCACTTGCTGCAACTTTTGCCTTTTCTATGTGAGGCTTTTGCTGTTTATCTCTGAGACGAGTTGATCTCTGTCTTTTCTAATTTATCATTTAGCTAGTTGAGGGTAACAACAAGGACACGGTGGTAGACTGCTGAAACCTCCATAAATTTGTGGTAAATTACAGTCTTTGCTCTCCCCTCATCTTTTTAGTCAACCATCTCTCTGTCAGGTTGGTCAGGCACTTCCTCTCCTGTGAATACAAATGACTTCCAGGACACTTTACTTGATTACTGTGACCTTCTGAAGAAGAGACTTGTATAACAGTGACATCAGTCAACTTCCTTAGCACCCTTGGCTGCAACCCATCTTGTCCCTGGAGACTTGGAAATGTCCGGTTCTGTTCATCTGGACCCTGGCCCAGTCATCCGCTGCTGTGTGCAGTACTTCAGTCCCACAGACGCTACCATGGTGGTCAGGAGCTCTGGTGGGCCAGGGAGCAGATCTTGATGATGAAGAACAAGGCAAAGAAAGCACTCAATAATAATTAAGTCTTTTTTTGTTCTTTGCCATACTTTCCCCCTGTCATTTGTTGCTTGGTCTCATGCCTTATTCACGAGACCCCCACACTTTGTTCAATTTTGGGGCTAATGTACTTAATGAAGCTCTTCTTGTTCCACTCCAGCTCCAGCTCTTACTTCCTCTTGTGCTCATGTGGGTGGTGTTTCTGTGTTGTTCTCAAGTAGTCTGTCCCCACTTCCACTTTACATACACTTTCTGACATTCTGGAGTTTTTCCTCATTTTCCTTTGAGATGTATTTGCTGCATCTGTATTAGCAGAGGGAATTTATCATGAGGCTTTTTGCATGCCCAGTTTTTTTACTTGATGACTGCTGCTGAAATTTCGTCTGCATTCAGCTGGAGAAATACCTATCTTTGAGCAAATAATTCAATAACCTGAAGTCTCTTCTCATGAGTAATTGACTGTGTTCCGTAATTGAATTGCAGCTCCTGCTAGCTCTTGTGGGAATGTGATACTAGAAGTATGTTCTGAAATATGAGAGCTAGAGTGCAGTCCAAACCCATATAATAATTACCAATTTATGTAGAAGAATGTACAGTAAAACGAGATCAACTTTTTTCTGATTTTTAGAGTGGTTGTTTCTGTTTAGTCTGTTCATAAAATGGGCAGAGGCAATTGTTGAGGTAAGTCTTCTTGTTCCAACCTTATGAGTGGTATTCAGGTGTTTCAGGTGTGTATTTAAGCAGTTTTCCTTCTCTTTTCTTTTTCCAGTATTTGAGATATTCCATTAAAAATAAGCAGCTCCGAATACCTGTTTTGTGGCTTTTTTAAAAAGAATCAGTCAATCATTCTGTGATGAGTAAGTTTATTTTTAACAGCAAATCAGAGAATTAGAAAGATTACTGTTAATATCCTTATTATAGTGGCTTTATTAGCAAATGTATGTTTAATTTTATTTCATTGAGAGAAATTTATAAAATGTTTCACTGTTCATGAAGAGTTATTTTATGTCAATAAAGTGCAGAAAGCTTAATTACTGCAATCTGTAGATGTAATGGATATGTGTTTAACACAGTTCAGGGCTCACTAACCAGTTTAATGGGTTGATTACAATTTTCTCATAATGTTATTGTGTTTGGAGCACTTATCATGTGCAATAGTTGTGTATTTACGTTTTGTATGATGTATGAACAAGTACAGAGCTTTTTTTGTCAGTGTCTTAAATTGGGCAACTCTAGTGGTTTTTAAATACAGAGTTTAACTGCATCCAAAGCTATTTAATCATGCCTTTCCTAGAAAGAGCTCTTTCCCTAATATTATCTTATGAGATGATGACTTGTCTGAAAATGCAAATTGCTCTGTTGGTGTAAAGGAGTTTAAAAGGCACAGATCATAGCTTTCAAACGGTTTGGTTTAATAGTTTACAGACATGTAGGATGTTTGGTGACAGTTTCAAGCTTTATGTGGTGAAGTCAAATGAGTTTTAAACTCTGATGACTTCATGTTGAACAAAGTAAGATTTTAGCTTTGATCCTTGAGGGTGAAATGTGTATGATGATTCACTTGTGGTTCAGAATATGATGGTTTTAGTAACTTGTTGAATGGTGCTACATGTTGGGAAGTCTGTAGGAATAAGTGAAACAACTTTTGTACTGTGTTTGCAGTTCAAGTAATTAATGTTTTAATGGTTAACCACACTCATAATCAGCCCAAATTGAAAAATATTATACTTTTAAAATTAAAAGCAGATATATTATATTTCAAGGCTTTTAAAATGCATGTTCTTTCTGTAATCTGCTTAAAGCACTGAAATCCTTCCTGATGATCTTTCAGTGATAGAGGAACAAAATATAGTCACAGTGTAATTATTATAGAAAATTGCATTTGACGTGTAACAAGAGAAAAGGAAGAGTCTCAGTATGCTGTTTCATTCTTCAGCTTCTAGTTGAACCTAAAATAGAATTATTTGTATGCAGGTCAAAAGCCTCTTCTACTAGATTTTTTTTTAAGTACTACAAAATTTTTTTTTTTGAAAGTTAACTTTAGAGATGAAATAAGAAAGAAGCTTGTGACCAAAATCTTACTGTTCAGTCCCCTGGTCAGGGACTTCTGAATTAGGAGGTAAATGAATGATAAAATACTGATGTCTTCCACTATGAAATTCCAGTTGGTGTTTCTGCACTTTCAGTCCTGCCGCTTTTGAAAAGCTCTCCTTTTTCAATTCAATTTCTTCTGTGAGTTATAGGAATAGTTTTAGAAGTTACATTCAGACATAAAATACACTACAGCAGGGACAATAATGACCAGAAGAAAAATCTTGGACAAATAGAGAACGCAAGTAATATACAGCTATCTAAAATATCCTCTCAGTTGTTGATTTTCTGTAGAGGCTACTTTTACCTAAGTAGTAGATGAATATATGCAGTGTATCTGTTAAACATCATAAGTGATTGTGGGGAAAGTAATGATGTGCCAGAATTAAAATTAGGATTTCAGAAATTACCTGTGGCATTGGAAGAAACTGCAGTGAGTTTATCAGAAAATTGAAAACTGGTACTGGACGAGATGCATCAAACTTTTACATTTGTCAGCACAACTCTGAGTTCTGTATTCTCACAATTCCTGGCCTGAATGTCAGCCCAAACAGGGTCTCAGTTCTGTGACCTGAGCATCCTGACTTACACTGTGCTGCTTAGGGAGCACTCCTGTACAAGTTCACTGAGCTCTGAGATGAGAAATTACATGCAAGGCTGATATGAGTAAAAATAATGGATTTCTAATCAGAATTGGATTGAAATGTAGCAGACCGTCAAAGATGCTGGTTTAGAGATTTTTTTCTTTTTATTTCTTATTTTTCTTTTTTTTTCTGGTGAAAGCTAATACCTGCCATTATTTGTTTAGGTGTACTAGCTGCTTGACTAAGGTCTTTTCCTTCTAAAATCTACATTCTTCTTAAATTCATATTAGAGTCTGTAAGATTTCTTAGCTCTGCAGCAGGGGGTTTGGATTAATTTTGTGTCTTAGCCTAAAAATTGTGTACCAAGGCTTTGCAGAGGAATGGATTTTGGAGGCCTTAAAGTCCTTAGTTCAGCTCTGTCATCAATATATGAATTGCTAGGAGACTAGGAAGGCTCTAGTATGTTCATTGAATTGCCACTGAGGGCTTTTGTGTTATATGACTGTACAAAACTAGAGTTAAAAGATGCAAGATAAACTTCATATCCAAAACCAAGAGAGAATTGCTAAAAGTCTTCTAGAGACTCTGTGTTTCAAAATGCATACATTTCGAATCAAAGGAATTTTCAAAATGTTCCCCAATGAAGTGTCAACAGAAGCTAAAAGTTTGAAGAGAAGGTGTTTGACATGCAGGAGGGTATTGGAGCATTTAGAAGCATGCAGATGGATGACATTTTATCATCAAACTGTTTTGCTGCAGATTGTACTGAATAGGAAAATGCACTTTGTATAACTTGTTCTGGAAGATACTTAGTATCTCCTGTTAAAGTATGCATCACTATGCCCACAGTTATGTTGAACTTGCCCTTATAAGTTTCTGTTTCCATTCATTTTAGTAATAAAATAACTGGAAAGCCCCCAGTGGTGACAAATTCTATGACACATACAGAATTTAAGCATGAAAGGTTATCAGTAGGTACATGTTTTTTTTACATAAATATATGTCAAGATTGTACTAGGGGCATGATATATTTAAGTGTGACGTTAGCATCTGTTATTTTTGTCTTGACTCAGAGAGCAAAGCATTGGAGCATATTGCTATATCTCAGCTTCAGAAATGAAAGTGAAACACTTTAGATGGACACAAATCTCTATGTGATAAAGAGTGAACCTGTCTTAATTAAGGTTTTTGAGGAAACTTTCTGAGGGACGGCCCAGAAGGAAAAAGGAATTGCTCATTTCATTCAGGATTTGTTGCCATATTTTCAGTTTTCCAGTTGGAATGTCCTTGTTTTGCATTTGAGAACTTTTATGTTATTTGTGGTCTAAAAAGTTCACGTTTTGAAGCAGTCTGTCAGTTCAACAGTGGTACTGTTGAGGGTGAAAAGTTATAAAGCTTCAATTCAACAAATTGCTAAGGCAAGTAATTGTTTTCAATATAAGGTACCAACTGATTTCCTGGAGATGTAGGTCTATGCATCTCTAACATCTCACGTCAAATACTGATGTACTTTGCAGATGCAAAGGGTAATAGCTCTTAACAAGTGCAAACATGATGTTACATTTCTCTGTGTAGTGTTCACTAATTTGCTTTAACCATAAGCCATTGTTTGTTTTTGAATGTCAATAAAAATTATAATTTCCTCGTGGCACAAAGAGTTTCAGAAAGCCAGAAGGAGCTCTGTACAAACCTAATTGTTAATGCTATCTTAAAGTGACTCAAATATGTGCATATGCATAATGTGTGTATATATTATATATTTGTTGCAGCTGTGATTTTCTAAATTTGGAAAGACAGATACATGCAGTTAGAAAACAAAGTAGATCTAATATTTCAATGGCACTGGTGTTTCAAAATTGATTTTGAAAAGTGTACTACAAGTTAAGTTATCTCCTGTTTAATTCTAATAAATTAAAGAAATTGCTATTATTCACTGTGTTTTAACTTTTTCTATCTGAAACTATTAAAATGGTGTGATGAAATAAGTATATATATATGAGTTGAAGTGTTTGACAGAATATGTCGTGACACTAATTCTGGTTGCAGTGCTGTGTATGATGAAAAGAGATTTGTATGTGGTTCAGTTTTCAGTTTCTTTAAAGAGGTCAAATTATTGCAAGAAACAGCACTGCAGGTATATGATAGAGAATCAATGTATAAGGAAATACATAAACAAATAGTTTGAGTGGACTTTACCTCTCTCTGAATGCTTTAAGTTATTCAGAGAACATGATATTCCTTGCAAAGCTTGCAAGTACACCTTCCACTAGAGCAGGTAACTCAAAGCCTCATCCAGCCTGGCTTTGGACACCTTCAGTGGTAGGGCATTGACAACTTCCTGGGCAACTTGTTCCAGTACCTCACCACCCTCATTGTAAAAAAAAAAAAAAAAAAAATATCTTCCTTATATCTAGTATAAATCTACCATCTTTTTGTTTAGAGCCATTAACTTTTGTTCTATTGCAACAGGCAAATCTATCTTTCTTATAAGCCCCATTGAAGTATTGAAAGGCCACGATTAAGTCACCCTGGAGCCTTCCAACCCCAACTCTCTCAGCCTTTCCTCATAACAGGGGTACTCCAGGCCCTGGATCATTTCTGTGTCTCTCCTCTGTTCCTACTCCAGCAGGTCCATGTCCTTTCTGTGCTGGGCCCCCAGAGCTGATGCAGTGTTCCAGGTGGGTCTCACCAGAGCAGAGCAGAGCAGAGGGGCAGAATCCCCTCCCTGGCCCTGCTGCCCACGCTGCTCTGGATGCAGCCCAGGACACGTTTGGCTTTCTGGGCTGGGAGTGCTCATGGCTGGGTCATGTCCAGCCTCTCACCCACAGCACCCCCAAGTTCTTCTCACAGGGCTGCTCTCCGTCTGTTCACCCCCAGCCTGTGCTAATACTGAGGATCTCCATAGCCCAGGTACAGCACCTTGCCCTTGGTCTTGTTAAACCTCATGAGATTCCCATGGGCCCAGTTCTTGAGCTTGTCCAGGTGCCTCTGGATGTCATCTCATCCTTCAGGTGTGTCAACTGCACCACTCAGCTTTGTGTCATCTTTAGGCTTGCTGAGGGTGCACTCAGTCCTGATGTCTGTGTCATTGCTGAGGATAATAAACAGCACTGGTCCCAATACAGACCCCCTGAGGGACATCACTTGTCACTGATGTCCGTCTGAACACTGAACTGTTAACCAGTGCTGTCAGGATGTGACTGTCCAACCAATTCCTCATCCACCAAACAATCCACTTTTCAAATCAGTCTCTCTCCATTTCAGAGAGAAGGATGTTAAAGGGGAATGTGTCAAATTCTTTGCAGAAGTCTAGATAAATGTTAGCTGTAGCCCTTTCCTTGTCCACTGATGGAGTCATTCCATCATTCAAGGCCACTGGGTTGGTCAGGAAGGACTTGCCTTCCATGAAGCTGTGATGGATGTCTTGAATCACCTCCCTGTCCCACATGTGCTTCAGAGCTTTTAGAACGATCTATTCCATGACCTTCCCAGGCATAGAAGTGAGGCTATTGGGTCAGTAGTTCCCAAATAGGTACATTGCTTCCCCTTTTCCCATCCACCTGGGACTTCACCTCACTGACATGACTTTTCGAATATCATGGGGAGTGGTTTGGCAACTGCAAAATTAGAGAATTACAAAATATTCTGACTTGGAAGGGACCCACAAGGATCATCAAGACCAACTTTTAAGTGAATGGCCCATATGAGGATTGAACCCACAATCTTGGTCTTATTAGCACCAGGCTCTTATCAACTGATCTCATCTCAGGGTCTCATCAGTCAGTTGCCTCAGGACTCTGTGGTGCATCTGATCAGGTCCCACAGACTTACGTATGGTCAAGTTCCTCAGGTGGTCATGAACCTGATCTCTTACGGTGGAGGGACTTCTGTCCTCTAATCCCTGTCCCGTGGTCTGTCCACTTCAAAGGGGTGGGAGGAGAGGCTGCCATTGAAGACAGAAGAAAAAATTGTTGAGTCATTAGATACTATTTATAGATTTATCTGCCGATTCCCAATGACATTTATTTGTTTCTGTTCAGGCCTGAGCGGTATTTTCAGTGTACTGAGAGGCTGAAGTCAGGCTCCTGGGCAGAAATATTAGGCCATTTCCTGGTACTCTTGGTTTCCCTCTTTGTCAATGCCCACCACAATACAGCATGTGGAGCAGAGCACCCCAGCTCATAGGGACTCTGTGGAGGGAAGACACAGCTCAGGACTTTTTTAGCAGGAAACTGTACTTCAACACGGAGCAAAATAGGAGAAGAAATGGGGTTTTGTGGGGGAGTTGCATTAGTTTTTTTAGGTAGAGAAAATTGGTAGGTGATCCTGGAACTTAAAGGACAAGGTTTTAAGGAACCAGTAACTAAGGACAAAGGGAGAAAAGCCTGTTAGAGAGTCGTAACTCTGAGGAGGGGACTGGGGCTGATAAGTCAGCAAGCAAATGGGAAAAAGGGCAGGACACAGTTTGAGTGTCCAAATGGACAGATGGTACATCAAAAACGTTTGGATGTGAACATACCAGAAATGACTGTGCCTGCTAAAACACAGTCCCTTATGGAGTTGGGAATAGAGCCAGTATTTTTTAAAGACTTATCTGTGCTGGAAAAGTAGGGGGTCACTTCAAACTTTATTTGTTTAAAGTATTACTTAAGCTGTGTTAAGAGTGGACACAAATGATTCTCAGAATGGACTTAACTTGCTTCATTTAATTAACTTCGAATTTTTTTACTTCAATATAAATCAGTCTAATATTTTAGAATGCTCCCATGCAGTCATCCTGCAAGTTATGTTACTCTTCTGTCATCAGCAGTCCTAACTGCAGTATCTACTGTTCTCTACATGGAATTCGGTGTTGCTGTAGGAAAATTTTGCTGTTCTCTTTTAGCAGAAGAGAAATCCAGGACCTTACAGCTGAAGATAAGATACCTTATATGGTTCTTCAAAAAGTCTACCTTACATGGTTTCTCATACAGATCCTGAAAAAACAGGAACAGGGGCAATGCCTTGAATATAATACTGACATATCTAAAATGTATTTTGGTAGAAAGTGATTGAAAATTGAAGCACACAAAAATTAGCTACTTAGATGCAATTTTGCGCCAAACTGTACAATATAGCTTGTAAAGTTTTAAGCCAGCTCTTGATGCTTTATTCTATATATTATTTCATTTCATAGGCATGTATACTAGTGCTGTTCATAATTAGAATTTTCTGAAGACTGAAACTTCTCCAAATATGTTGTGTTGATTACAAATGACAAGACAAATTTAACTCTGTATTCCAAACTAAAAATGCTAGAGTGACTCAAAACACTGCTCCCCTCCCCTCCCTTCCCCTCTCCTCCCCTCCCC